>CM067060.1:7583855-8183855 GCA_033980235.1 Diadema setosum | reverse complement strand
ATTGGTACTTTGACGGAGTATGTGACAGTTGAGTCCACTTGACGGATGACATGACCTTTGAAATGATAGCGTATTGTTGTTGTTTTTTCTCGACAGCACTAGTAAGACATCTTTTGATTGGCCAGATATACCCCCATTTTGGTACGGTTATAAAAGTGTGCAGTATTTGGCTCTGACTTGTCATTTCGACCATTCTCCAGAACTGGATTGCCTTTGTTATCTACCCAGTGGGCTGTCTCCGATGTAGATATCAAAATGACACCGGGTTGCTTCTGTGATGCCTTCTGTCTCAGTGAAATGCTAACATTGTTGCTTTCCCTGGTGCTATTACAGTGCCCACTCCATTTACAGCCTTTTTTACTGAGTCAGGAATACACAACAGTCCTGCTCTTCTGAACTGTCCCATTCATTTTGATCTCCCTGTTGTGCATTTCGCCAAATTATATTGGGTGTCAGTACCAGCTATCTCTTGGTCCCATGCCACCAGTATGGTTAAATTGTTACGTTACACAGAATTCTACATTTGGGACGTAGTCCAGCATACCATACTGTAATTCCTACATACAGAATATTGTGCAGAATTACAAGTAACCATCAATTTGAGCATCCAGTGTTTGTTAATATTTATGCATGTTTCCTGCAGTTTTGACATTAATTAAGTTTAATAAGATATAAAGACATGTTTCTTTGCCCTTGCTGTCTATGCAACTCCAACTATGAATGTCTCCTGTACTCAAGCATTAAGAAATAAAGTTCAGCTTTAATTGAAACCTCCTTGTGTGTTTATGTGTCATTTATATGTTTTTAAATCCTATTGTGAGATTTCTGGATCCTGCGCAGTGTGAGGGAATCTTTTGTGAGGAATCAGGAGTTTTGTGACCAGTTGAAAGTGGATGCTAGTAGCATGATCAATGCTAATCAGTGACTGGATTTTATTAGCTCACCTGAGCCAAAGGCTCAAGTGAGCTATTGCGGTCGTTCTTTGTCCGGCGTGCGTTATGCGTAAACTTTTTACATTTTCATCTTCTTCTTGAAAACCCCTAGACCGATTGTCACCAAACCTGGCAGGTAGCATCCCTAGGGGGTAAGGAACTCAATTTGTTAAAATGGGCACCATGCCCTACCCAGGGGGCCCCCAGGGGGGCCCAACCCCCCAAAATTAAGGAATCTTTAAAAATCCAGAAGTGATAGAGCTAAGTTAATACTATGAGTTAGTACATTGATGACTGTAGTTTCAAGTTTGTTCATGGCGGAACAAAGGATGCCCCCCCTTGGGACCCTAGGGAGGGGGGTGGGGTGGGGTCCTTATGGGGCCTAAATTGTACATTTTCATCTTCCTTGTGAGAACCCCAGGCCGATTGTCACCAAACATTTCAGGTAGCATCCCTAGGGGGTTAGGAACTCAATTTGTTAAAATGGGCACCATGCCCCACCCAGGGGGTCCCCAGGGGGCCCAAACCTCCCAAAATTAAGGAATCTTTAAAAATCTTCTTTAGATCCAGAAGTGATAGAGCTAAGTTAATACTATGAGTTCGTACATTGATGACTGTAGTTTCAAGTTCGTTCATGGCGGAATCAGGGGGTGCCATCCCCCCCCCCCCCCCGTTGGAACCCAGTGGAGGGGGGTGGGGAGGGGGGTCGTAATGGGGCCTAAATTGTACATTTTCATCTTCTTCTTGAGAACCCCATCACCGATTTTCACCAAACTTGGCAGGTAGTATCCCTAGGGGCAGAGGATATCAATCTGTTCAAATGGGCACCATATCCCACCTGGAGGGCCCCAAGGGGCCCAAACCTCCAAAAATGAAGGAATCTTTAAAAATCTTCTCTAGAATCAGAAGTGATAGAGCTAAATTAATACTATGAGTTAGTACATTAATGACTGTAGTTTCAAGTTTGTTCATAGCAGATCCAGGGGTGCCCTCTTGGGGGCAGGGGGAGTGGTGGGGAGGTCCAAATTGGGGCCTAAATTGTATATTTTCATCTTCTTCCTGAAAACCTTGTGATGTATTTTCATCAAACTTGGCAGGTAGTATCCCTAGCGGGTTAGGATCTCAATTTATCAAAATGGGCACCACACCCCACCCAGAGGTCCCAAGGGGGCCTCCAATCCCCTCAAAGTTAAGGAATCTTAAAAAATTTGGGCCCTTTTTGTACATTTTCATTTTCTACTTAAGAATGCCTGGTCAAATTTTGGTAGAGCTGTGAATAATTTAAAATAGATTAGTGACTGCGTGAAAGGTGAACTTGTGATACTCAGGTGAGCGCTAGACCCGCGGGTCTCGTGTTCATTTTGGAGTGATAATCAACAGTTCTAGAGGCATATGAGAACTATGGTTTGGCTATAGCATGGATTGCACCAAGTTCTCTATGGAATGCTGTTACTTTTAGATGTGTGCTCTCACTGTCCAAGTGGACCGAAAAAGAGATTTATGAAACATCACATTAATTCCATACCAGTCATTACATGTAAACAGTACTTTATTTTAATCCTTCTTTTTTGGTTTAGAAAATGCATTGAGTTCAAATTTATCTTATATTTATAATATCTCAGAGAGTGTAATGGAAACTTTTACGCAAGATATTTGGAGATAGAAATGGTTACCGGTACTTTTTTACAAGCATTTCCATCTGTAGATGTTGAGATTCTGTATGACACATTTATGATATTACGATAATTTGATTGAAACTTTGCCCCCCATCAATTCTGCATACCCTGATGTAGCCTACGCAAATGTATGTTGTGCGCTTTGCCAGTTGTTTTCCGTTGCGTGCTTAAATTATAGACATTGATATGATCAAGGAGCTGGGACTGATGATGTTGATAAAACGTAATTATGTTTTTGTGTACCTATGTGTGTATGTGTGTGTGTGTGTGTGTGTGTGTGTGTGGTATTATTTTGCACTGTCATTGAAGGATGAAATATGGGAAAGGGCTCTCAAAATATGTATTAAAATCAGATGTGAATTGAATACTACACAGACCAAACACACACACACACACACACACACACACACACACATTATTTTAAGATTCTTTAACTGGGAATATGCTAGTTTGCTCAAGGTGTGTACCTGGGTATATACTATATTTGCTTCTGATTATTTTTTTTCTGGTAATATGACTAATTGAAATGGAAAACCATAGAAAATTATACAGAAATTCAGTGAAGAAAGTAAAAAAATCAGGCTTCATGTAGTGTGTAGGTCCATAAGCAACAATCAAGGATACATTAAAATTTTTCAGATTTCGCCATTTGAATAGAGTAAAAACATTTCGCCTACATACAGGTCTTAAATATGGAGAATGGGCAGGTGCAGAGATGCCAACCAATACCATTTTATAGTATAGTATAGTATTCTAAACTGTGTGAAATATGATAATACGATATGGCCTCCTGAAAGTATGACTTTTTATCTTTCAAGTAATATTTAAAGTGAAGCCAATATCAACCACAGAAAACTGCAGAAAACAGCGTTATCATATAGAAAGATATACTACCCGGTACTAAATACCTGCAACCCCTACAAAAGCATTGAATGACGAAATGCATGGATGCTTTACAATTTTCTTGTCATTGTTGATGAAGTAGCAACATTTTTACATGCCTGTTCTTACCAGGGAAATATTTTTTTCTGACATTTCACTTGCCCAGTGCCAACGGCCAAGTGATGCTGTCAAGATTTCATGAAAATCTGATTTTCCTCACAAAAATCTGATTTTTTTTTTTGATATTCCGTCTGTTTTTCTGGAAGTTGGCATCTCTGCAGGTGCATTAAATATCCTAACGATACCCCTAGGTCCTAAAGAGGGCGCTTTTTCATTTGTTTTAAATACTCTGAGCAAAGGGGCATATGTCTGATGTGAAATGTATCCCCAGTTGCCTGGAGTGAAACACTAATATATACCGATTTAAGCAGTTTAAGAGAACACATGCACACACACACACACATACACACACACACACATATACAAGCCAAAAATAACACACAGGACTTCATAAAAGACAGTAAATTTAGGGCATTATTGTTTTATCATTCACTAAGATATTTTATAATAACGTAAGACAAGACTACATCATATACATGTACATGAACTTATGTCACTGTAGCGAAATGACTGGCAATCACAATTTCAAACATTGAAAGGACTTGTAACAAGAAAATCTCTCGCTCAGCAACATAGGAATAAAAATCTGCTGGATTCAGAAAATAAAACAAGAGCAAAGGTTTTATTTAGCAGAGCAGGCTAAAATTAGGCTATATCACTTTTTCTTGGACATATAAAAAGCAAAGTGCATTTCTAAAGCATTTCAGACTAATTCTAATAAGGAGGCAAGAATCCATAAAATGTCTTCTTTTTTTTTTTTTGTCGTCCATGCAATGTGTCAACTGACACGAATGAGCGAGAAATACTTCCTCATTGTTAAAAACACAGACAAAATTGTTTGAAATACAATATGATTCACTCTATACATTTCTATTACATGTTTATTTCCTTGAAGTTACACATGATTGCTGTTATTTTTATGAGAAAATTATGTTATAAATGCAAAGGGAAACTGACCAGAATGAATATAATCCAAATGGAATACCTTTTTCTTTGCTCAATTTTCCACTAATAGAAAATTATGTTAATACAATGAATGAAGACCTTTCACACATTCATCTACAGTGCTTGTCTTCTTTTAGTTTTGTAATACCAGTTTTAGTTTCAGAGTAACAATGTGAAAGACAGATATTAACGTCAGCAGGCCTCACACGAGATGATACTTTAATCATGCAATTCTGAAAATTTTCAGACAGAACTTTGTTCAACTTGTCTTGCTGGTTTGCATAATCATCCATATGCATGTTCTTAGGTGTGTTTTTTTTTTTTTTGCTTCCTTGTTTGTGTTTTATTAAAGAAGTGTAGCTACATGTAGGGACTGATGATGTTTCAAAAAGAGGAATGTACAGATTTATATTGAAAGAAGACAATTAGATAATGTTAAACCCTTTGGTATTGCTTTGCTCATATCAACCACCACAAATACATGTAAAACTGTATTGATCAAAGCAATTTATGGCAGCATAGTACCCTCACGATTGGGTCATCATTTTCCATATTTCGCTTTCGAAAGGTGCACTCCTGCTATCATCCCTGGGAAGCTTAAAGGACAAGTCCACCTTCATATACATACAGATTGAGAGAATGTAGCAATATTAGTAGAACACATCAGTGAAAGTTTGAGGAAAATCGGACAATCTGTTCAAAAGTTATGAATTTTTTGAGTATCTGCACAGTCACTGCTGGATTAGAAGACTACTACAGTGTGTGATGTCACATGCGTACAATGTAAGGAAAATAAAAAGAGAAGTTCACAAAACCTTACTTTTTGAATAAAGTGCACAGTTTTTTGACTTGTTACTGATGTATATTAAGGGTAATATTATTCTCCCTGCCTTCTGAAAGAGAGAAGTTGAGTGTTCTTTCATTATGCGAGAAAAATGGAAATATGTTGAATTTTCTTTATTCTTTCTTTATATCGTTGAACTCATGTGACATCACAAGCAATAGTAGTCTTCTCATCCAGTCGTGATTGAGCAGAAACTTCAAAAATTCATAACTTTTGATCGGATTGTCCAATTTTCCTCAAACTCTCACTGATGTGTTCTACTAATATTGCTGCATTCACTAAACCCACATGTCTATGAAGGTGAACTTGTCCTTTAAACAGCCCTGAACGTATTTATACCATTTAACCTTTTCTGCAAAGGTGTATGTCTGTACCCTCAGCGAAGTCACAGATTTTATTTTACACATACTGGTTGCAAGCAGTAATTGTTTTTCTTTTGAAAAAAAAAAGAAGATACTCCTTGTGACACCTGTGTCAGAGGTTGTACATTTAAATCAATTTCCCTGTCATGACAAAGTTACATATGTGTCACGCATGTCCTATTGACGTTATTCTGTTGAAATGAAAAGTATGCAAGAAAATATTTCAGCACTGCAGCTGATTATTACTGTAGCTGTAACATGAATATACTGTATAAAGATATCTGCTTAAGAAGATATCACAAGATTGTAGAGGAAAGAAGTATTGATATATCTTTCTTAAAATATCTTTACAGAATATTGGCAAGTGTGAAAAAATTCAAACATTAACTGCACTGCAGCTTGGATTCTGCAAAGAATTTTTTTTTTTTTTTTTTACAGGAATGCAAGTGCAATGTTATTGCATTTGAATATCATATTGACAAAAATTCTTTTCCTCTTGAGTTTCTTTTTTTTCCTCCAAAGTTTGGCATAATATTTCATAGTCGTTTATTGCATAGATGCAATTAATTGCAAGGGTGCAGTTCACATTGTAATGCCATTATTTTTCTATATTCTATGTTTTCTTTGAATTAGTATAACCTAACCATAAAAAGTTTAATACGTACTAATAATTCATCTTGATACATAATAAGCATAAATATAAACTGCATTTTAAATTAACAAGAGTACAAAGAATAAGTACAGTGCATATATACAGCCAGCAAGGGATATCACATAAATTCAAAATACTCATAGCTCATATAGGTGAAGAATTTTCATAATGTATTCATTTTTTTAAATCCAAAGATCATCATTCAACAGCTTTATGTTACCGTTACTATTACATTGTTATTACTATTACTAAAATGATAGGCAACTGAACAAGCTTATTAAGAAGAATTTGCACACAATGCAATGTGAATTAGTATTAACTATATATCTCATGAAATAAAACATGAAGTAACATAAAAGCACATAAGAAGTTATGTGAATTATACCCAATTCAATAACATACTATTTTCAATCATGAACACTGATAAAATCCTGCAAAACGACTACAAAATGGAGATTTACTTGTACATTGCACTATGAGAAAAGGATCAAAAGGTGACATCAAATAATAGTTTGCCTTTCTTAAGTATGGCACCCAGTAGGACCCTACTTCATGCACAAAATGCCTTTTCCTCTTTTTTATTTGAGAATTAAGTTTTATGGTTAATCCACAAGTTCTGACTTAACTGAAGACACACACTTATTTGGCACGTAAGGTACCGTAAGCCTCCAACGTGATATGCTTTGGGTAATATTGTTTGAAATATGGATTTTCAGACATGAATACATTATGAAAATGATCCATTAAAGAAAAAAAAATCACTATACACTGTCATCTCATAAGCTTTTGGAAGATTCATTCCCAACGACAGCAAGGAATTGAAGAAAAATATAATTATATAAATGACGGTTTAGTGCTGTATCACCTATAAAACTGAATAGATTTGTCTGTGTCGAGGGTTAGTGGAGTACGGGAAAGGAAGAAATTGAAAACTTTATAAATAGAGTAAGCCTATTTACAATACAGACTGGCGACAGGATGATAAATGGAAGATACGAAAGAGGAATGTCTGGAGAGGTTAGTGTATGTACACAATGCACAGGCCAGTGGTATGCATAATAATGTTTTCTCCTTTTTTCACAGAGGTACAGGTAAGTGACAAGGTCAATGTCCTTCAGTACAATCAATACATGGTAATACTTGCCATTTAATCCATTTACAAAATACTTTTGTTATTTTTATCACATATACATGAGACAATTAATGCATGCAGTAAATACAATGTACATAATAAGATCACAAAAAAAAAATACCAAAAAAATTATTTGAACAAATGTATACTAGACCATTGAAATGAACATCGAAAAAAAAAAAATTGCCTTCGAGGGAGCAAAATCCTACTTCTGTTTTTGTCTGTTTTTATGATTTCAAAACCATTTGCATAATGTATGAGCAAAGTGAACAGATAGTTACAGGCAAAGAAAGTGTGCCTGTAATGTCAACATCTACACTGGTCAAACCAGTACGCCTCGTTTGCCTTGGACCAATCAATTGTACATCTCCACATGTGAGTGATCTGTGAGTCATCCTAAAGTGACCAAATCTTGAGTTCCATGGAAGTCAATACAAACTGATTCTATAGCCTAAACATAATCTATTTCTATAGCATCTTATACACATTCATGATGATATTAAGAAAATAACACATTGCTAAAGAACTTCTCAGCCACAGAATTTGATTGTTCAGCAGTATTTGAATGAAAGAAGCAGACCAGTTAATCATAAATGCAGCACTAAATGCCACTATTCTGCACTTTAATACATACAATGTACTTGATATTATACAAACCTATAATTACTATCTCTGTTTCTAATGATTTTGAACATTTGTACAGATGATTATCACAATATTGAGTGATTGCCTTGTACATGACAATTGTGGAAAAATAAATCAAATGGAAATAGGAGGGTTACATGGAAATCTGAAGTCATTTTTTTTTTTTTTTTGGTTTTTGTGTGTGACTCCAATCCATGTTTCAATTGACTCAACCAATTACAGGTATTAAAAGCCAACAACACAGTGTTCAGAACCCAACCCTAAATTTGTTTAATTTATGGCGCTGGAAAAAACAACAACAACAAAGTGAAATCACATGCTAAAATTCTGGACTAAAATTCTGGTTGAAAAAAAATTGTGTTTGTGCTTTCATATCCCCAGGTGCAATGTGGTCTGTGGCACCTGTTGCATATTTGCAAATCCATGCACCTGTCTTCAAATCAATAGTATTATTGTGACAGGAATGTAGATTTCTCTCTACAGCTGCAATGTTATTCAGGAATGTGTATTGTTAATGTAACTATTGATCTGTTTATGTAGTACATGAAGCATGCTATGCTATAAATATATACAGCTGTATTTTGCAGACTCTAACTAATACAATGCAGCATAAACAACTCTGCATTTTAAACACCGGTGATAAAAGAAGCTGAAAATATCTCAATAATATTAAACAGAAAGAAAAAGCATGTTGCAAGCGTCTTTGGGAATATCGCTAGATGAATACATTGCCATAGAGGTCCAGATAAACTGATTGTCCATACATGTTCATGTGACCACACCTTGTACAATTCACCCTTGAACCAAACTGACATGACTCAAAATAGGACATGAACTGTATCCTGAACACGAAGACATAAATTTAAACTGTTGAAAGTGTTATATGATAATGGATGTCAAAACCAAAAAGAAAGAAAAAAGACATTTATGCCCTGCTCTCCAGGTTATTTGTAGTTGCATGATGGAGTGTGCGCCCTCTCTAGTTTTACTGGTGAACAGTGTTTTATTTGATGGGTTTTGCGGTGTGCTATACTGCCCTCTTAGAACTCATTTCAGCAAAGCCTCTTGTTTGAGTAAAAAAAAACAAACCAAACCAAACCAAAAACAAAACAAAAATGGCAAGAATGATATAACATGAGATCAACAAGCTTAAGCAAGCGTATTTCTGAACTGTCGATATTCCTAAGAGGGGGTTAAGAAGTGATAAATCTTGACAACAGAGTGCAACAAAGGTAACATAAGATGATCTTGTCACTTGTGTGTAACCACTCACTATTGAAAATCACCCCATTTTTTCAAATTATCATATTATGGCAGTAGGCACCAAGCTTTTCTCTTCTGTGTTACTCTTGTTCATTGCATAAAACTTCAAAACATGTTGCTTCCAAAGTTTAGAAAATAATACATATGCATGCATGTATCTGAGCCCTTCATATCTGTGATACTTTTGAGAGAAAATTCAACCCAGATGAAACAATTCCCTTTAAAGGTAGGGAATCCCATTTGCATGCCTTAAATGAAGAGTTGTATAAATACAGTGGTATGTTGAAGAGAGTATCATTTTAGAAACTCCCATAAAGTATTGAAAGTGGAAGGTAACATCTAGTACATTTTTATTGACCGTTAGATTTTGAATTGAATTTTTTTCGGGGCTCACCGTAAATTCCAGTACATTACTAGGCTACCTTTGCAGACCCATGCACTGCATGTGTGTCCATCATGTATATTTTGTGAAGAAAGTTCATCAAAACTTACAAACATTTCTATATACATTCTTGCCACACACTCTATATGTTATTACATCAGTTCTTATACTTTTAGATTTGTGTTTATTGATAAAAAATACAGAAGACTGCAACAAAAAGGCTTAAGTGTGGCTGACACACAGAACTACTGAGTAGTTGAGTTTTGTGCATTATTCAAATTGTAGATAACTGTTGACTTCCAAATTTCTTAGCAGTGGCCTAAACAAGTCCCCTGAGGTTCATATTTAATGTTTTGCTGCATTTTGGGGGGTCTGTAAAAGGTATCCCCTACCTTTAATACAAGTAATATAAAAGAAAGCATTTACAATACAGCAGAAATCAATTACAAAATCATGCTGAACTCGGGGAAAACAAGCTGATTTTGTTAAGCATAGACACCTGCCCAAATATACTCTGGACTAGTCTTCAAGGGGTTAATCAGATTGAAAGAGAGCCATGACCATCTAAATTTCAGTGTATCAACTACCATGATATGTGGGCACTACTCCAAACCACTACCCCAGGTTACTTGATCTAGACTTGCTTGGTACTCTTTATTTGCACTGAAATCAGTCAAAATCATTACTTTTCTATGGTTGAAACATTTGTCTTTTCCTTGAGCCACCTCATTGCATATCATAATGGACATCAACAAAACCCAAACATATCAGAGTCATCAACATGCAAAATAAAAAAAGGAAAAACATTACTTTGAGTGATTTTTAAACACTTAATAAATGCAGAGTGCTGCAGAAGGGAGTCACAGTAAAATGACTAAGACATCAAATTGCACATAACCCTGATACTGACATAACTTTGTAACTTTCCCATTTACATGCCATAACTTTGTTCACCCAGCCGCCACTTTTTTTTTTATATGACAGCTGTACTTTGATGAAGCTTTCCACTTAAAGGTAAATCACCTTGAAAATGGAAGGAAACCATCGTGATTTCTCACATATGCCAACTACTTGGGTCACAACAATTGTGTTAAGTTTTTAGTTACCGATTTATTACTAAAGGAAAATGACCAATGGCATACAATTATACAGTGAGAGTTCCTAACTTGAGAAGAACACAAAACATTGAAAATGTATTATTTTCAGGTATTTCATTTTGCGATCACAAATCACCAAAGATGCTTGCAAATGTCTTCTTTAGATTCTTGAACGTGTCCTCCTCCTCTGTGGGGGTCACCCTGGCGGATGAGGAGGCCTGCGATCCCCCTGCAGTGGCGTTCGACGTCGACATCGATGCTAGGCTGCCGGCCGCAGAGGATTTGATGCTGTTGGGTGTGAGGTTGTTGGAAGCGGGCGGGGCCTTCAGCGGGGTCATGGCAGGGGAGGTGGAGGAGGGGGAGTGGGGGGCGGAGCGGGATGTCAGCATATTGGGACTGGTGCTTAGTAACAGGGAGGAGTTGGACTTGGCACTGGAAGAAACATGGAAGAAAGAGAGAAAGAGAGAGAATTTATGGAAGATGCAGTCATCACAATATTGTCAATTTGCTGATGACGGTATATAAAATCCACACACTTAACTGATTCGGAATAAAGGACAAATTTCCTCAAGGTTTTCTCACATTTACTTTTTTGTTTTTCGTCTTGACTTTACAGAGGAGAATGTTGTCAACTATACTTGACATGGTCTAAGCATTTCAACGGCCATTAGTATTGTCCAAGAAAAATTGTTATACATGTAGCGTTATCATGATTACTTTTAACAACAATTGTAAATTATTCCGTATGTACAGCCTAGAGAAATAATGACTACAGGAATATAGATATTTCCCCAATTATTTTGCCTGTGGTGAACAACAAGATCAACAAAAAGACAGAAAGACAGACAATTCATATCCTGAAGGTATTTGATAAAATGACTGAAAGACAAATCAGTTATAAGACCTTACTTTTCATATTAAAAAAAGATGTATCTCATGTAAACCTGAAGTGATGAAGTTCAAGCACACATAGTCCTCAGTATCATTCTCCCCCCCCCCTTTTACTGCACCCTCTCCAACTAATTCTACATCAAATTATGTTGTGGATATTAATTTCAACTTCATAAGTAATCAACAACACCAATATTTGTCTTAGAAAACAAAAACAAAAATAAAAACAAAAATCATATAGTTGTTAAATTACAAGGAGGGGGTAAAACAGGAAAGGAGATGTTGAATTACTTGATGGAGCTGCGGATGAGAGTGGCGTGCATCTTCTGGATGACGAGGTCTGCTATCAACTTTCTGTCCTCCTCCTGGTTTTCTCCCATCAAGGACATGGAGGAGTCATTGACCTGGGTATAGGTGAAAGTTAAAAGGTCAGAGGTCACACATATGTGTGTGAATTTAAGTCTACTAATATCCTATTCAAATCAACATTCTTCATTGAAATCATTTTTAAGATATTTCACAGTTGGATATCACACATAAAGAAAAAAAAAATACTGTAAAGATTTGGTAATTTAAACTTTCATAGTAATTATTTAATGCCATGTGTATAGTCTGACTTCATAGAAAACCATGAAATTGAAGAACATTCAGGTACAGTAAGCTGGAATTAATTGCTCAATTATTGCAGTATATCCTAGAAATTTCTCACTTGATGTCATATAAGAGTAACAAAAATAAATCTTCTCTTGATCATCTAAATTTTAGTCCTTTAAGCTCCTTCTTGATCCCAAGCAACTTTACACCAATACATCAATTATCAAAAATTAAGAGTTGCGAAAAAATGCCTAAATTAAAAACAACATTATAAAAGCAAATTCACCACACTCTGCACTGATAATGCTAAGACAGCATGCAGTGTAATATAACATCATTCAAGGTTATTGAAACGTGATCTAATGCTACTACTACCATCTTGGCTGTAGAATCACTCTCATTTAATCTGTTGAGGTTAACCATGACCTGCACAGAACCTTGTGTTTACCTCGATGATAAAGTCTTTCCCGTCCTTGGTGTGAATAGCCTCCACTGTGACTATATCCATTCCACCAAAGAGTGAGGCACACTCGTCTACCCACAGTTTGAATCTGGAGGGAGGGAATAAAATAATAGTCATATTTTGGTAGATTATGACCAACAACAGCCAACCACACATGTTGCTGCTTCATTTACATTATATGAGTCGGGGTGTGACTATGCATCGTAAAATTTGCGGAACATTACCCAGGGTCACACCTGAAAATATATCCCTTGGTCTACTGCATGAAATTTTTATTTCTTGTAATTACTGAAAAAGTAATCATTCTTCTTTCTTCAAACTCTTGAGGTGTGAGTGTATTTGATTTTGGCAGTGTGTCCAGCAGCATTTCAAACAGTATATTTTGACCCTTATTATCTAGCTTTAGTAGTTTATTTAACAGCTATATTTCTTCACTTTTCCACCCACGAGGCATATAGACAAATTACATGAAAACTTCGGATAAGATGTCAAAACAGTCAACAATTGTGTGGATACTTTGAAATAAACATTAGAAAGTGCTTTATAATAAATGTGCCAAATAAAAGGCGAGTTTTATCAGATCCTAAACTGCAAAGCTCTGTAAAATAAAAGTGATGTTACATTTGGGATTTTCTATCAGTTCACGTATGTCAGTTGATCACAAACATCAAAGTTTTATATTACATACTGCTTTAAAGTTGAGGATCTTCACAAATCTGACTTTAGTTGAAGAAGAAGCTTGTTTACATTGAATAATTGTGGGTGATACACATTTTCTGCTCTTTGATTGCTCATAACGAAAGAAAATGTGAGAATAAAGGAGCAGGACCCATGCACAAAGCAAAACGGAACATACAAGAGGTGAGCAGAAAACAATGACTTTGTAGGAAGAAAAGCAATAGAATATCATACAAATATTGCCTTTTTGAGGTGTAATATAACACTTCATATCCCCATGGGAGTTACCTTTCTCCAAGGGATCACATTCTCCTGAAGAGCACAGCAGTGAAAGAAATTATTGCCTTGAGGGGACAATATAACCCCCACTGGACTGTCAAGTGCTACATTAAAGGACAAGTTCACCTTCATTAACATAAAGGATTAAGAGAATGCAGCAATATTAGTAGAACACATCAGTGAAAGTTTGAGGAAAATTGGACAATCGATGCAAAAGTTATGAATTTTTAAACTTTTGTGTTGGAACCGCTGGATGAGGAGACTACTTAGGCTCGTGATGTCATATGAGTACAACAGTATAAACAAAATGTAAAGAAAATTCAACATATTTTCATTTTTTTCGCATAATAAAAGAGCACTTGACATGCCTCTTTCTAAAGGCAATGGGAATAATATTACCCATAACATATGTCAGTAACGAGTCAAGGGAATGTGTACTTTTTTCAAAAGATGAAATTTTGTGAAATTCTCTTTATATTTTCCTCATATTGTTGTACGCATGTGACATCATACACTGCAGTAGTCTTCTCATCCAGCGGTTACTGCACAAAAACTTCAAAAATTCATAACTTTTGAACGGATTGTCCGTTTTTTCCTCAAACTTTCAATGATGTGTTCTACTAATATTGCTACATTCTCTCAATCCTTATGTTAATGAAGGTGAACTTGTCCTTTAATAACCCGTTGAGGACGGGCTGATTTTGTTATAACCCACATTTCCCATAGACAACTGCCGAGTATACCCTGGACTGGTCTTCAATGGGTTAAAATGATAGACAGAACAACATTTCTTGGCCAATCTGCATAAACACACATCATTTCATTGTAGCCCTGTCAGTAGATGGCCAAATTCTGAAATCATATTACCGAATGTGACATTACTGCTGCCAATATAACAATTTTGATCACAGCTGCCGTAGTCATGTGATTACATTATGACCAATTACTGACCGCTATTTATTTAGACCATTTAATATAAACATTTTATTTGGTACTAAGACCGACAGTTAATTTTATCTGGATAGTTTATGCAACTTTTATTAACTTTGTGCTGCATTTTTTTATTTCGGTAAAAATATGACTGTAAATTATGCTTTCTTTCTTCTTTTTTTTTTGCAATGGAAAATGATTACAAGGCTCTTTATTATCAGGCTCAACTATTCTTTCACCAATGTGTTATGAAAACAATAGAAAGCATCAAAGTGAGACTGGAAGGGAGAACGTGCAGTGAACAGAATGGCAGACTGCAAGGTGTAGTAGTAAGTCGTGGCATGCGTCCAAGCTGCGTACATCAAGGGACGGTCTAAGATAATGGGTAGGATTCTGTCATTATCCTAGGAGCGCGCGGAGTGGATGGACCCTGGATGGCCACGCTGGCAGTGAGCCAGTCGTACGTTTTGACAAGGGACACAATATCAAGGGACCATTGGAGAAGACTAACCCAGACCAGAAATACGAGAAAGATAGATGAGAGAGAGAGAGAGAGAGGAAATGAGAGTAGAATAAAGAAAATAAATGGAAGACTGATCCTGCTGACTGCATCTGAAGCTACAAATAAAGGAGAGCTATTTCATATCTTTGATTTAACTCGCCCTGAACAGGCAAGGTAGTACTACAAAAATTGACAGAAAGCGAGAGCAGAAAGGCAAGATGTTCCAAATGTTTACTTTTCACATTGCTAAAGAAAGTTTGAGCTCAAATGTGTGCACTTCACATGGTCCAACTTGTCAGCTGTAACTACAGCAAATGTAAGAGTCCTGAAAACACCACAGAATGTCGGGTGAGAATGAGAAGGGCATGAAGTTGCCTCTAAACCTATAGTGTTCAAAACAACTTAACACCCTTCTCATTCTCAGCCGACAAAAAAGATGTGGCAAGTGTAGAGAAGAAGCCTAATTAGTTACGAAAGGCATTATGTTGGAGCAAATGAAAAGTGTCAAAAGATGTTCTGATTGTTGCAGAAGTTAAAGTAACAAGCTACATGATTTTTCTGGTACATACTCAAGAATATCTACAGAATACACCTAAAAGGAGCAAAAAGTTGCGAGAAACTTACAAGTAATTGATTGTCTACATGTAAAAAAAAAATCCCCAAAAGAGTACCTGATAAGAAGCAATAGTGAACAATGGGCAGCTGTGTATATACTGTCCCTCATTTTTATGGTACCACAGAGAAAGAGAAATGAAGACAGACAAAATGAAAGATGAACAGAAAAAAAGGAGAAGAGTGTAGGATAGAGAGAAAAATGGGTGAAAGGTTGACACGAGATCATGTTGAAATAGTAAAGGATGGAGTGGGTAAATCATGGGCTCTATATCTTATGAACAAGACTTGAAATCTCAAGGGGGACGGGGGGACTTGTGTCGCTGTATGACTCAACCATTCTCAGCCGGTTGCACACCTAGTACCTCGCAGCGCTTGGTCGAGAACAGGACGGAGTAGCCTACAAAATGACTCAGAGATGGTAAATTAGCACCCGCCAGTAGGCGGGCTAAATTCTGCTCTCTGAATAACACTTTCTGTAATCACTTGCACACTTGTAATTCGATAGTGACAGGCGATAATATATGCCGTGTTGTGCCCTGGCAATGCGTCACAGCTAGACGTCTATGTATTATTTTGGGAAACTACTCTTAAAATATCACAATGCTTTATTTCTTTGTTTTTACTTCTTTTTTTCCTATCTAAAAAGCTGATTTTTAAACAGAACTGGAATAAAGATATGCTGTATGACTAATAGCAATTAACATATTCCAAACTGTTCCATAAGATTTATCAATACACAGCCACGCCCATACATTCCCATAGGAGCAAATGACATGTGCTAGCTTTTAGTATTTCCTAGTACACCATATTTCAAATTACACAGGATTATTCAGTCCATAAATAATGACAGACATCTTGCTTTAGGTGGCTCCTTTGATAATGTGGAGTTGTAGTCCAACTTGGTATGGCTTTAAACAGAAAATTATTTATTTTTTCTATATAAATGTAGAAGTGATACATAGCAATATCTAGTGGCTGAAAGTAAGATGGATGCGATCAAAAATTGATAAACAAGTCCTTGTGTGTTGTGATTAGCTGAATAAAAACAGGAACACAGCCCTAGCATAATTAGGGGAATCCAGTAATACACTGTATCCTCTATGATGAAGGTTAATCACGCTGAAGCAGCTTTAAAATCACCCAGCCTCCCCCGTCCCCACAAAAAGAGAAACATAATTTGAACTCTTTACCTCTCATAAAGTAAGTACTTTCCTATTTGAATGCTGAACAATGAGGGGTTGTATATTCTTAAAGGGAAGATAAACCCCAAGAACAATGTGGATTGAGTGAAAGCAGCAACATTAGTAGAACACATCAGTGAAAGTTTGAAGAAAATCGGACAATCGATGCAAAAGTTATGAATTTTTAAAGTTTTGATGTTGGAACCGCTGGATGAGGAGACTACTAGAGTTTATGACGTATGAGTGGACAACAATACCAAGAAAATATAAAGAAAATTCTGCAAATATCCATTTTTCATGAAAATTACAAATTCCATCAACTTGATATTGATATATGTTAAGGGTAGCAATTATTCCCCCTGCTTTCTGAAAGCGGTTGGTCCATTGTTTTTTTATAATTCTAGAAAAGTGAATTTTTGTTGAATTTCCTTTATATTTTCTTTGTATTGTTGTCCACTCATACGTCATATCCTCTAGTAGTCTCCTCATCCAGCGGTTCCAACACCAAAACTTTAAAAATTCATAACTTTTGCATCGATTGTCCGATTTTCCTCAAACTTTCACTGATGTGTTCTACTAATGTTGCTGCTTTCACTCAATCCACATTGTTCTTTGGGTTTACCTTCCCTTTAAAGTTCGGCAAAAGAAATGACCAAGAGACCTGCACACAACACTCCTTGTAAAGTGATATAGGAATATGAATCAAAATACAATTAAAAAAAAAAACTTTTTACCGGCAATGACTTGCATGCTATCATCAAATAATTATGGACAGTCATCAAAACTACGTGTAAAATAAACTTGACTTGTTCCCTGCTAAATTTCCAAATTCCAATAGACTTTGTACTATCACAGTGCCATGCAGGTTTTCCACTTCAATGGACTATTACATAACCATGATTGAACTTTCACCTTCAAACAAAGTTTTAACAGGTAGACATGGATACAATCCCAGTGGCTAATGATTGAAAAACAGAATCAGTCTACAGTGAATGCACAGAAAAAATCACATGAAAAATACTAACATAATATACAAAAATCTGTCAGCCATTTTTTTTTTTTTTTGGTCATAGTGTGTCTTTCTGCTGTACAGAGTGTGGCGAGTGTTTTTATTCCTCTGCCTATAATCGCAGACAAGTATAAGCTTACTTTACCCGTGTTGCATCTGATAGATTGTGACATTGGTGTCGTCCCCTCTGTAAGTAATTTAATATCAGACCTAGATGTCTGGACCATAGTTTTTAGAAGTGCTAGTCTTTAGTCTAACTCCATGTCTGTTGAGTCGTCAGAAGAAGAACAACAGTGAGGTCATGTAAAGGTCATCATGTGGCTGGAATTATACAACTTACTGGCTGTCGGGTCTTACGCTTGTTGATGACACATAGACAGGCGAGATAATTTGCTGGCTTATTGAATGTGACTGCCGCGACAAACCGTCAAAAGGTCACATGGGAGAATGCTAAGTAAATGGGCAAACATTCAATCATGGTATGCACTTCATATATTTCAAAATATTCGATGAGTGTTTTTTTTGTGAGTGTGTATGAAATCACCTCTTTCATATTTTATAACTTTTAAAGATGAGGGCTTTTTGTTATTTTAAGAAACATTGTATTTGAATATTTCCTAGGGATTTCTTTTCTTTTATTTTTAAATCATCCTATAACCCCAGTAAAGTGAAAACCATGGGAATCTCTGTTGCTCTGCTTTTGGCAAGATTCAGATTGTGAGAAAGCCCCTAAGCAATGCCCAGAAAATATAATGAAAAAGCAACAAATGCATGCCTCATATTAACACCCTTTCTACATAGAATTATTTCTATCCCTTCTAAAAAGCAAATTAACAATTTCCCATCAAGGATATAATAGACACTGCATTGTATAATGTGTCACAGCTGACAATATCTTATTTGTGTCGCTAATGTCTACAAATCTCAGTTGGGACACAAAAGTTGCAGAAATAAAACCACTTAACATGCATGTGTGGTAGCCTAAATGCAGTGATGAGGAAGAAACAACACCTACCTGTCTGTCATAGCGATCTGTTCAACCACAGATGATCCTGTGTTTGCCTTCCAGTTGCCAGATATGGAGGTCCTCCTGGATTTGACAAGAAATGAGATGTTAAAGGTCCAGTTTACCTTTGGGAGCAGTGATTTCAAAAATTTTCAAGATATCATATTTGATGCATATGTGTAGGTCTGTTGTATCATAAAACATCCTACCATATGAAATATTTGCAATAAAACCTAAAATATAAGGAGATATCAAGGTTTTTCTCAATAAACCGTAACTGTATACGGTTTAGTCTGGAAAATTTTTTTAATTATAACTATTGTTCACATTTTGTGTATTTAACAACACTTAACATCGATTATACGGATTCAAATTTTGACAGTGGTTGTTTCTATCCCTAACTCACATTTTAGAACTATTTTATAGCACTAATGCTTTCATCTACAAATGGTATATTATGCCTTTAAATGAAATGTTTTGAACTTGAAAAACTTTGAACAGCATGGTCCACAATGCAGTTGTGGTTCATTATTTCAAAGGTTCATAATTCCAAAAATGACATAAGATTTGTTATTGCAAAGGTTCATTCATTTGAAAATGAGATGAGTTTCATTATTCTAAAAGTTTGTAAATCCAAAAGTGAAAAAGTTTGTAAATTGGAAGGTTCATTAGTATGCACCATTTATTCATTTTTTTTTTTGATTAATGAACAATATTCATTTTTTGATGAACAAACCTTTGGAATAATAAATCTTTCATTATTTTGAATTTAGCAACCTTTGGGATAATGAACTTTTTTTTTTCAAAATCAACCACCACTAAAACAACTAATTCATTAAAGCACAAAACTAAAACACATTATATTCATTTGGTATGATTCAAATGTTCTTTCTGTGGCAGAAAGTTTCATTTTCAAGACAACATGTTCTAGATTCATTCTCCTTGTCTTGGTGTTGCATTGAAGACACATGCTTCTTGTCATCTTATTCTCTTGTGACCATGACCCTGTTGGGACCCGTGACAACTTGTGATACCTAATTCCTTGTTTCATTCTCCTTTTACAGAAGTAATCCTGCCTTTCTGTTGTCAGTTTAAACTTCTTTTCCTGCTTTTCCCTTCCTCTTGTGTTAGCATGTAAATCTGAATGTCAAGTTCAATCTCTTCTTTTCCTCCAAGTTTCTCACTTCTCATTGCTTTAACTTTGAACTTATCTTCAGTCATTCTGTGTTCATCTTTCTATTTTTTTTCCTAAGATACCTGTTGCAGTTTCATGTTTGAAGTGTTGTTTTTTTCCATGTAAGGCTGAATGAGGTATATGGAATATTGTGTTGATTTTCATTTCATAAACTAGAGAATAAAAAGTGCAACCAAAGATAAATAGACACATAATATAGATAAAGAAATAAATAGATCGATAAGGGGGGGGGGGTTAGAGAGGGAACCCTTTTTATCCAAATGCATACAAGCATACTAACATAACTGACATCACTGCACAGTTATCAAGTATTTCAAAATGACTTACATTGATGAAAGTATCATCTTGCATATCCTCAATTTTAATAAAATCTACAAATCTCTACCTAAAGTGGTGTAAAGAATTAAACAGGTATCTGCTAAAGTCCTTCATTTAACAATCTCCTCACTAGGCAACATGAAGTGGCAAGTGTTCTGCAAGTTGAGCATTCCAGAAACAAATTCATATTGCCCTTAATATGAAATTGATACCGTTTTCAACTTAGTTGTGATTTGATTGATATGTTCATAAATTGAGTTGGGTTTCAATAAGCCTACGAACTATTTGAATGGAAAGAAGTTTACCCTGCCCCACAAAGCGGATCTACTCAGCTTCAATATGATGCAGATCTACGCAGAAAATCTGGGGCATGCAGCTATCTGGTGAACAGGAGTGAGATTTATGCGGGCTGTCTTGTCACAGCCAGCCGCCCACTTGAAGGTGATCTTGATGTAGACTGTTCTTGACAGGCCTGTCGAGGGAGCTGTTCATGTTTGATTACCCGACTCGGAGTCTAATTGACTATTTAGTGTGTCGTAAGTTGAAGGACACCAGCGAGCATGCTGTCATGGTGGATCTATCACTCAAGCTACACACCCATCGTTAATTATCACCTGGCATATTTCCAGGAACACAAATGAAGTTACAAAACCTAATAACTATCCACATTATGGTATTAAAAAACAAACAAACAAATGTTTTATTATAGTTATTTTTGGTGTGACAGGATTAACTGTAATGAATATGTCGTCAGCTGAGAACCAGAAGGGCACTACTGCGTTCTAAGATTGAGCATAAATAAAAGCAAAACAATCAATATTCACGAAATAAAAAGTTTATTCAATCAAAAGCGGATAGATTTATAAACATTGTTCCAAATATAGGGTAATATAACACCCTTGTTGTTTTAATTTGTAACATTTTATTGAAAAAGAAAATAATGTAAAACTGACACCATTACGTAGAGGAGATCGAGCTCTACAATATGATACCAACAATTCATTACCCTCAAAACTGCAATAAAGCCTTTCTGGTTCTCAGCCAGACAAAATTGTTAACCATATGACTTTCACGATATTTCCAAGAACAGTTTCAAGAAGTGGCACAAGCCTCTTGAGATGCACCAAAAAAAAAAAAAAAAAAAAAAAAGAGAAACAAATGAAAAAACTTAATAAATATTTTTTTTTTTTTCTGGACACATTGTTTAGACAATATGCATCCTGTGCACTGAATCACTGCTGAAGCTGTTGTCAAAGTGGATTTCCAAAGATTCTGTGGTAAGAATTCTTGGAAGTGTTCAAAACTTTGTCTTCTCACTTTAATCCTCTGATTTAAACCTCATTCAGTCAGTGATTCACATCTAAACACTCAAATAACTGGATTAAACTGGGTTAACATTTCAGAAAGAAGGGATAAATCTAAACAATAGCCCACAAAGACAACAAGAAGTTTGGCATGAATTTAAACAGTCTAAAGTAATTCTGCAGATATGCTGAAGAAGGAAGCTGAAGAAGTTCAAATGTACAGTTATTGAGTATTTCAAAAGTTCTTCTGTGGGGAACATTATTTTTTCTTTCGTATTATTTAGAGGCAACCTATAACTGGCCCTTGACAACTGTGTGACATCTGTCTTTATGGTACGATGTACAAGGTTTTGTTATTTTCTTATTGCAATGTAATTGAGAAACAATGGATGATTCACCACTCCCCTCATTATCTCATCTAAACATTTCAGGTCCAATTATGCCCGAGTGATATCGACGCGGCCTCTCTGAGTTGGGATCTATCCTTTGGGGGAAAGAGATGTCTCCTCCGTATGCCCCACAGTGGGTGAATTCACTTAACTTTGAGCTCATTGCAGTAAAAAGTAAGATGTAAGGCTGCATGGCTACCTATTGCAGTCACATACCTGCCAGGTGTTCTTGTCAAAATTGCTTAATCACCGCAAGCATTGTCTTGCCAGGACAAACACGCAGATTTATATGACAGTGATTTCTGCAAAATATTTCTTCTGATATGTCAGGGGAGATGGATTCATTATTTATGAGTTTCCAATATTTGCAGCTACGTGTCAGCCAAAAAATAACCAAGACCTGTCTGCAATATGGAGAACTGTAGTTTTTAATGAAAAAACATTGCCGTGACATCCAAGACGTCTTCTCAATTGCAGAGACGTCTCTGCAACGTCTACAGTAAGTTGCATATTGATCAATGGGTATCTGCCAGGTTGCAAAGAAGTCTCCGAGACCTCACTGACAAGTCTCCACAACTTGGCTGCCACTAAGGATACATCTTGGAGACATCTCTGAGACCAGCTGGAGATGAGAAAAAGTCTCCACAAAAAATGAACATGATCAATTCTCTTGGTGACTACCCAGAGACCAGACTAGCTAGTCTCCAGGAGATATCACACAGATGTCTCCATGGTGACCACTCCATGACCAGCGAGACTTGAGTCACCACCAGGGGGGCATTTCATGAAGTGTCTTGTCAGATATTTCATTTGACAAACTATTATAAGCTACTGAAATCCTTGCATCTGATTGGCTGAGAGTAAATTTGTCTGACAAGTTTGTCGGACAAAACGCTTCATGAAATTCCCCCCAAGTCACCATCTTGTCTTCAAGCCAATGAGATACCAACTTTACCCTTCAACTTCCATAACTACATATCTGTGGTTTGGTGAAGGAGCTGAAGGACTGGTTCAAATTGGTTCAGGAGCTTGAAGAATGATAAACACATGCAAAAAAAAAAAAAAAAATGATGAGAAAAAAATACATCCAACCAGCATGCTGCCTCCTCTTCTGCCAGAAACTTGTCAAGATTTATCTACAGATTCAGAGAAAAGCAATGAATAGCACACTAATCATTTAACCTAGATACCTCTACTGCACTTTGGCAGAGACTTTAGAGTTAGACCTGACCAGCAGACTAGCAATTGTGTGCATGAAATGGCAAGACTGGAGATTCAGCGATATTTCATAAGGTCTGTTTAATTTGTTTACCGGGTAACTCTTTATGTGCCATGGTGTAAACCCCCTGTGTGCCACATTATTCTGAGACAGCAATGTAGTCATGGATTTGAAAAACATGCTGTTTTTCAAATCTATGCAACTTTTGTACTGCAGTATATTGCGTTACCCTGTACATGTAATGAGCAAAGTTGTAGAGAAAATGCAGAGCTTTGCTTGAATGTAAATTGCATGACAAATCTAAATGCTACATAATTGTAGAGACATGACTTTTGGACACAAAACAGTGACAGAAACTTAGAACTTACTCTTAAATCCAGTACAGAACACCACTTGATAGTCAATCACCACATAAAATACAATTAGCTACATGCAACAGGACTAGAAGGGTGAGAAATGCTTTCATTGCACTGTGTCATTTTGCGATTTATGGATCAGTTTGAGCAGGTTGTGCTTTTGAGCAGAATATGCAAACTTGGCACGCCATCGACTGAGTCAGACATGCGAATGTGGCACATAAAGAGTTAAAAGATAGTCGAGTTTCACACTAAGGTTTCTTTGTTATAATGTTAATCAAAGATGCTTTTCTCACAAAATCTACTGATCACTCTCATGTGATGATTTTTATTTTTGTTGTCAATAATGACTCAGAAATTACCCACTGCGATTATGATTCTGTCATCATGATTACATCGAGGGAGTCGTATTAAAAGCCCAGGACCACAGTGTGGCTGTCTTCACGTGCAACGGAATTGATAGCATCTCGCGGAACAAACAAAAATACAACATTCAGGATAAATCACAGCATGAATAGAAATGACGCAGCATCTGATTCATTGTCATAAAAATATTTTTTTTCCCCCATGGAGTAATTGGATGATAACATATGCACGAGGATGATGCACAAAAAAAAAGAAGCAAATTCACAAAAGAAAAAAAAGGTTATTTTTATACTGCAAGGGCAAAAATGCAACTTTTGAAAAGTCATACAAATTTTTGTGAAAGTGCTACACAACTGCATCAAATGCCACGCTCAGATCAATGTCAGAAAAGCTGCTGACCAGGACTGGATTATCATTATTATTATTATTATTATTATTTTTAAATTTTGCATGAGGTTTGTGATGATATTTTGCAATAAGAATGCTTGGTGCTGAGAAATCTTGATGTTTGGCACTTATCTTCCACCTGATGTTTGGATTCCTCCCTGCGGCCACGCCCAAAATGTGCAACTAGCCACTCAGACTTTTGTCGCAGCGTCACTGTATCTGTGAGCAGCAAACTGGTGGAAAGCAAACTGGGCGAATGCATTATGGTGGCAAAAAAAACCTTGTGTTTAGAGTAGTGTTGCAACCGTGCAAATTTTCTTTGCAGCACGACTGGAAAACTTAACATTTCAATTTTGAATATTGTGATATTTCCCCAATTCAAACGGGCCTCTCAGGGTGCGTTTGAGTGCTCTCCTAAAGCGAACTGTACCCATGCCAGCGCTCGAATGCTGTACGGTACCATGTACGGTAAGTGTTCCGTACTGTACGGTACCGAGCCAAAAATGGACCACTTCCCGATGTGCTCCAAAAGGGTACCAAAAGCTTAACAAAAGTTTGCACGTGAGAATGCGCATAACATGCAGATACGTCATAATGCAAAGAGTTTTATATTCTCTTTGTTTGGGACATATGTACAAATTTGTAAGTAGTTCAAGAGTGCCACATGAATGACCCTTTTGCTACAAAATGCGGGACCCCCTCTAAAAATAACGCATGAGGTACCCTTTCTCAACAAAGCGCTTGAATCCTCCAAATCTGGCACAGTTCAGTTCGATTTGGTTCACTTTAGAGTGCTGGAATGCACCCTAACACTTCTATTCCCTGCCTCTCCTAACTCCTCCATTTCCCACCCCTCCTCACTCAAGTAAAGAGAACACAGGAAGTGATGGTGTGATGAGCTCAATGGAATCATGGGTCCGATGTATTCCAGCAGTGAGATGTAAGTGGACCAAAAAAAAAAGATGCAACTCTTGTTTCCAATGAAATTACATTACAGCTCACTGTTTCCATGTTTGGCAGTTGCCATGGATATATAACTTCATCAGCACCAACAGACAGCCTTAGCCAGAAAAAGAATTGGCCTCAACGGCAGAGCTGGAACCAATGTGGAAAAAATAAAGGGGAAGTAGGAGAAAAAAAGATGGAACAAAACCTGTGTGTAAAGACCATCCAAAGGAGATATAAAAGTGGTCTCTGTGAGCAGGTAGTCCTTATAAGAGTGCCAAAGTGATGTCATAGCCATTCATCACCATGGAAACTGGTTCTAAACAACCTCACTGGCCCAATGCTATCCATGCTCACACCTGCCTCTTACCAATGTGATGATAAAAGACTGTAACATCATCACTTCTATCACTCTATAGACAGGTTCAATACCATGCAAAATGATTTTGCATGGGGACATAATATGTTGTAGTCTGGGGACATATTATGTTGTAGTCTGAATGGACAGGCAGTATTTTACTGAAAAGTGGTCAGTGAAGCATGTTTGACCGTGTACATAAAATGCAAAATGTGAATGTTTTATAATCCTTGCTGCTGTGAGTCTCCCCTCGCACTTCTTACCAATTCTGCAAGCCTATAAAAGTGATGGAGCCCTCAGGGTTCATGATGATAATGAGTAAGAACGTTTACTGTGTGGCAATGCAAATTCTCTTCTTCAAGCTACAGAAAGGCACTGTAAACTCCAGAGCAACGCAAAAATGGGCTAAGTGTCTGAATTGGTACTTTAGAAATCAACACATAAATCTGATGGATACTGTTGCTACCTTTTCCATTTTTGTTATGACCGTTGTTGTAACCATACAAGTTTTCTGTTGTCTCGCTTCTGGGGAAAATGTAAACATAAATCAACTTAGAATCATACTTGCAGGGATCTACCCGCTCAAATTAGCAGCAATTCCGTATGGTTTTCCTCTCTGTCTTTCTTGCTCAAACCTGAGCAACATGTATCTGAGCATCGCACAGGTGGAGGAAAGCGACCTACTGTCTACGAACTAGGCTACCGTACGTGGCCCCCGTGCATCACTGAGAGTGGGAGAGAGAGAAAGATGGAAGAGATGAAACTCATCGGTCCCTGGGAAACTTGTCGAGAGAAGAGGGTTCCTAATTAGATGAGAGGGGTGTAGATGCTCATCCCCATGCCACCTGCAGCTGGGTTTCACTCATCATGAATTAACACCCAGCTATTGTCTGACCTTGTCCAGGTGAGAAGAAGTACGGGGGGGGGGGGGGGGGGGGGGAGGAGGGGGATCCCCAGATATTTTCACAATGATGATAAAGCAATATACATTATACAGAAGGAATAAAAGATGTGAGAGAATGGGAAAGAGAGAGAGGGAGGGAGAATGGAAATTCTTGATATTTTACAATGATGACAGGGACATACTTTATCAAGAAGGATGGAAAGTGTGAGAGAATGAGAAAGAGGAAGGGGAAGTAAGAAAGAAGGAGAGAGAGAGAGAGAGAGAGAGAGAGAGGAGAACAGCAGATATATAAAAAAAAAATGGAGGACTGTGTTACAAATTAAAGAAAGGAAAACACAGACAGAAATTGGAAGAGAGAGGGAGGGAGAGAGGGAGAGTGAGCCACACATACAAACCTTATGCTAGGGCTGATTCCACAAAATGAAGGGGCGGGGTGCCAACTACACCCACACAGTACCTGGGAATAATCCCATGCCCAAACTGCATTTTGCTTATGTTTATGGGAGTTGGCGACAGGCAGATTATGAATTCATGGGCATGTATCTGATGCTGACAATGATTAAGAAGATATACACTTCCTTTAGTCTTTCAACAAAAAAAAAAAGAAGAAAGCTATGAGGGAAATTTACAAATATACTTGATATATGCAGGTCATAAAAGGTTGCAATGCATGATTGATTTCCATGTTTTGATATTTTCCCCTTACTTTTGCATCATCCAGCAAAGTGTATTAATTTATTTCTTCCTATGCCCATGATCATCCATGCTTTCTGCAATTATCAGATTAGAATTTTCATGTGGCAAGGGAAGATTATGTCAAAACAAAGCAATGGAAAGAAAGCAGAAGATCAGAGACATTTTAATGGAAAATTGATGAATGTGACAAAAATCATGATTGAATGTGGTCATTCCATCACAACATGTCAAGGGGGAAAATGAACTAAAAGCAGTTTTCATTATATGTGATCGTGCATCACAAAACAAACAAAAAGTCACACACAGTGATTATGTGTGAGGACTGAAAATAGGTGAAATGGGTCAACCTAACCAATCTTGAGTATTCCATATTTTCTGAAAGAGCAAGTCTTTTTCTATATTATATTAAAGTTCGGGATTATATCAGCAGTTTTCCTTGAACACTTTTTGGTGGAATAGTGTGATTAGGTGTTTCTCATATAACCCTCTTCTCATTTCTTAAAAATCCTGTCCTTACTCTTCACTTTCAACTCCAATAACTTTGAAAAGAATAATGCTACTGCTTTGAAAGTTGGCATTAATCATCTACAGAATTTGTTACTAAAGCATATTTAATTTCAGTGTAATCTGATAATCTCTTCATTGTTGTTGCTCCAGTGGTCAACATCCTGTTTTTTGTTCCATTCATCCCTAAGCTAGCATGGCTTGGTAAAAAATATGTGCTGGAATACACCCTGTACTTCAGAGCCTGTTTTCTCAGTTCACACCTTCCAGAGTGTGTCCTTTCTTTCCCATATTTAGATAGGTTAGGAGAGTCCATTTGAATTGAGTTATACATCATTTTAAAGCTTAGGGTCTGCTCTTTCAGAATCTGCTCTTAACTAAAAATCCATGTCTTGGTGACTTCTTGTTGGTTTTGTGATGCAGGGTCACATATATACATGTATTTTTTTCTTTATCTACCCACACCTGTGTTCCCCTTTTAATTAGCCTATTTCCTTTTATCTATGAAATCCTAATCTCTAGTTGTTTGATTTCTTTTCCTGTCATCAAATCATAGGTAATTTATATTGTTGTTGTTGTTCTTCTTCTTCTTCATTTTCCATCTGTGAAGATGACTGGATAGCCCATATTCAGCTACACTAAGCTGGTCTTCCATGGGGTCCAGTTGGATGTGGGGTGGGACCACTTCACCGGGTTAGACACCCTGCTCTTTTCGATGAATGAATGAAGCGGGATCTTTTACATGCATGAGCTGTGACCCTCTCATACACGGGACCTCCATTTTATGTCCTATCCGAGGGACAGAGAGTTTTGCCTCTTGCTAGAGGGGACGGTATGTTTACACACAACATTGCTCAGTCCAGACTCGGGTTCGAACCCGGGCCGCGTGATCGTGAGGCAGACGCGCTACCGACTGAGCCAACTCACCGCCCTATCATTTGAAAACAAGGAAATCTCTTGAATCAAAAGCTGTAACATACAATATGTACATCACACTGAAATGACAAAAACATATAAAACTACATCCCAACTGATCCTTACATCATATCTATTTTTCAGACATGGTGTTATGTCATACTCAAAGATGCAAGATTCACTTTTCCCAATAAAACTTGTGAGACCTATGAGACTGGAAGCTGTTTATCACTACTATCATGATTAACTCTTTATGTGCCACGTTCGCACGTCCGACTCAGTCGACGGCGTGCCAACTTCGCATATTCTGCTCAACAAACAAAGCCGCCAAAACCGATCGATAAATCGCTAATCCCGCGGTACAATCAAAGCGTTTCTCGCGCTTTTGTTCCTCTCACATACGGCTTGCATTCTTTGTGGTGAATGACTATCAAGCGGTCTTCCCAACTAGATTTTGCATGTTTGGCATTCCTCTTTAACTTTGCTATTATGTCCAGCTTAACAGAAATTTGTAGAAGTTATACAGATTGGAAAAACAGAATTCTTTCTCTAAACATGACTATCTTCGTGTCTCAGAATAACGTGGCACACAGGGGGTTTCCACCATGGCACATAAAGAGTTAACAGTGATATAAGATGCAGGGTGTATATATTCTATACAGCAGAATTGCATTAGAATTTCATTTCCCTTCTGATTGAATACAAACATTTTTTTTTTTTTGCTCACAATGCTGTCAGTATGATAGCATAAATACTAGTAACTTACCCAGCACTGCTCAGTTACAGTATTCTGAACAGCCTTTTCCCAGCCTTAGTCACTGAAAACCACAAGATTCTCAAAACATAAGCTCACATGTTGTGGCATATGGGATAAACCTTGAATTGGTCTATGGGTTATTGTTAAAAACAACATCAGTGTATTGTCCCCCAAAGATAGAGCCTTGTATTGGCCTATAGCAAAGTGCATGTGCCATGGTGATCGGGATCTTCTTTCATCATACTAATGATTAATTTTTAAGATAATTGTTATAAACTACATACAATTGTATATGACTCATCAATGATTCCAATGTTGTTGATTTTTTTTCCTATGGTGATCATAAAAAGTCAAGTAAAATGATAATTCTACACAGAGAAATAAACCTTGCAAATAACACCAGTTTGAATACAAAGTATTATGACTACAAAAGTGCTAGCCATCTTGCAAGTTCATTGCACTGTCTTATGATATATTGATACTAATCCTTTTTCAGATGATATTTGAATCTGTTTTAGGGAGCAATTGTTACAAAACTTATTTTTCTGGAAAAAAAAGATGCTCTTCTGTTTTTCCTTTAATCTTCATGGCATTGAAGGTACAGCCAACTGTTAAAGTGCTTTCTTGGTAAGATGTGAACATATGCCATGACATTGGAGTCAAGGGCAAAGTAAACATGTTAAACAAGCTTTATGTGGGCAACTGTTGATTTTGTTTGCCGCTTTCATTGTTTTCTAACACCGCAACAGCTATAAACATGCATCATCCAAAAAGAATCAGCATAGTCTTATTTCAGGGAGATGTATGAAATCTTGCACTGGAGTAATTAGTAGCTACTGAAATGATTATGTCCTTTTGGTCTCTATGTCCTTATGATGACAAATTTTATATCAGACTTGACTGTTTCGTAGACATCTATTAGTGTGTACATGATTCTGTATCAAACTATGATATTTCTTTGACACAGTAATACTGTCCTGCAAGATTTTTGCAATCCTCAAACATACACACATGTAGGTTTCTTGACAAAGGCCTACTGAAAAGCAAAACTTCATGGAGGGGGGTAGTGGTAGAAATAAAGCCTTGATGCATGCTGGAATCTGGCTTCTAAGTGGAATTCCCCTTCAAATTTTAAAAAGTCTTTTTAAGATCTGCTCTAAAGGCATACTCGAATCTGTTCTATCTTGCCTTTGTGCAGGTTCATACTGTTTCGCTGTCTCTTCATGTTCTTCTTCTTTTTTTAATATATAGCTGTATATAGATATTTCATGCTGTACCTCAGCACCTGACCAGATGGAGTTGGTGATTAATGAATTATTTCTTAACCCGTTGAGGACGGACTGATTTTGCTTCAACACGCATTTCCCATATACACTTGCCCGAGTATTCTCAGGACTCGTCCTCAAGCGGTTAACATCATTATTACTAGCATAATTATATCTGGAAGGTGCTGACAGTATGCTATGGGTACAGCCTGCATAAGCCAAATATTATCTGGTGAATTGCACTGATGCTATTTGTGACCACAACTGAGCTGGAGCGCTGATCCTATCCATCAACAAAGTAGGCCTATATGCTTACAGAGCTCAAAGAGAGATCATGCTATGATCCTGAATGGGATATATAGGACTTTTTTTTTTCAGCCACCGTGTGTGTTCACGCATGGTTAAAAAGCCACGATCGCAAGGTTAATCTAGGATCTACTTCCGCTCAAACGTCTAGGGCATGTCTGATTCCCAACTGCCCGAGACCCGAGCTTCGGGCATCTTGTTAAACATCGTCGGCGTTACCTGTGGCAGGATCTCATAATGCCATGGTTCCTCCCGTGTTCTTTCATACGAGAATCTTTGTAGCAGACGATCGACAGACACCATGGGAGTGACCCCCTAATGAACTCCCCCTTTTTTTTTTCAGTAAAACAGGTCTCTCCAGAGCACAGGGAACAGCCAAACAAAGTCTAGTCTTTGCATCCAGGTACTGACTCTCTTCATTCTAGCATTCAAAAAAATTATTTGATGCACTGTTGCCATTTTTTGCCATATACTGATTATGATCCAACTCATGTTGTTTAAAGGTGAATATGCAAACCCGAGATAAACAGTTCTTTACATTGCTACATTCAATGAACAAATCTACTCCTCCACATGCCACCATACTTTATTATATCACTTTATTTCCGTATCCGGGCAATTACCCCCAGAGGGCAATTACCCACCCTGCTAAATACTGTTTAGTGGCAAGGTTAGAGTAAAGATTAAGGTTAAGTTTAGGGTTAGGAGTTTGGGTTAGAGTTAAGATTAGGTTCAGGATTAGGATTAGGATCAGGGCAGGGGAAGGGTCCTGGGTAATTGCCCAAGGGGTAATTGCCCTAGACCCATTTATTTCTTGTACTTCACTGCAATAGTTTCCTCCTGTAGTTACTCATAAACTCTTTTCCCACTAACTGTCTCAGAAAATTGAGATATTGGCACTCTTCATTTTTTTTTTTTAATAAAAGAAATCCTGTCACTCGTGAAAACAGTCTTGTGCATGCTTTTAAATCTGTCACATTTAGCTATATTTTCGGATAAACATATGGAGTGGTGGGTGAACTATGATCTTATTTGAGGACGGACTGATTTTAGGTCCAACACACATTTCCCATAGACACCTGCCCGAGTATACTCGGGACTTTGCCTCAACAGGTTAAGCAAGTGGAACTGAGAATGATTTACTGAAATATATCAGGCAGAAAGGTGCCAATAACTTGAAATAAACTTTTCTGTGACATTTGACTGCCTGTATGCAGACAACCTGTGTTCCTTTACCAAACAGACTCAAAGAAAATGAAATGAAACAACAACCATTTTGTGGTCTTGGTTTCCTTTGATTGTGTCTATGAACAATATTTGTGGCTAATTCCATGTCTCTTCAAATGTAAATTGTAAAAATGGTTATTTTTTTTTCATAATGTCTGATAATATACTTTAGGATTCAATTACCCTCTGTCTTTGATATTATTGTTGCCACAAATCTTTGCTATTTACTACTTTGGCATTTGGTGTGCATATTTCACTTTTTCTTCATGGAAGTTTCGTGAGGGTGCAGAAATTCTTAATCCATTTTTACACCATTACGCTTATAATAAGAAGGTCTGAGTTGGGAGACTACCTGCGCACTGTCCTGTCCTGTGACAATGAGGTATGATTCAGAGCCTGATAATAAGCAGGAAAATAAGAAGCGCAACGCAACGAGGAATTCTTGAAAACATGGTCACATGACAGATGTGGGGAGAGGGGAATCCAGGGCAGCCACGCCAACAACGATGATGTCGGGAGAACTTTGTCAACATCTTCGGAAAAAAAAAGAGAAGAAGCTCTTTTGACTCTTTCTCTCTAGTCACTTGCGTACCCAGAGGTAGATTCCTTTTCATGCTTGAAAGCTTAAGTCACATATCTTTTTAGGCAATTGCAGACTACCCTGGAAAGTGATGGACTGTCAAGCAACAATTACCAGTAGCCTTGCTCCAAGACTTCTTTAATCATCAGTACATCAGTAAACAACATCATTGGTCTACTCCTGTGGAAGATTTCTTTTGTTTTCTCTCTTTCATGCGGTTGCAGAGGGTCACGTTTTAAGAGTACAAGTTTCTAAATGTCTCCTAGAGACCTTGTTGATTATTAGGGTGTAGTAAGGTAATTTGTCTGTCCTTTCTATTTTGTGTTCTTCTAGTAGAGTGGATTAAATGATTTTCTTGGAGAGGGTCTGTGTGAGATAAGAGTAGCCTTTGATGACACCTGACAGTATTGTCATTAGCTCATCAATGTCTCCTCAGGGGGGTCCACAACCCCTCACTCCTAGCCGAGAAGGCTCCCTTGGGCAAAGGCGGTGGAGGGGTGGAATGGGGTGACTAGGGAGCCACTGATTATCAATTGCAGCTGCCATTCCTGGAGATGACACTGACTCAGGATCCTGCCTCGACCCGGGCTCTTTGTAATGCTGTTTGCGGTTTCCATCGAAAAAAAAAACCTTTCCCAAAAACGTGCCATGGATTCTGCCAAGTGCTGAATATTCCATGTTTCTTTTATTGCAATGTGTCAAAGTCAGGACAGCTATGTGGTTTGATCATTTGTTCAATTGCTTTTGATAGACAGAACTTCCAAATGTCATGGTGACTAATAGAAAATATGAGTATACTTTAGTTAGATCAAAGTTTACTTTTCATACAAAGAGTATTTCAATCTACACACTTGAAAGCTTAAAAAAAAACACACCTAAAACACTGGAATACACACGAACACCCACAAAACGAAATACACAGAAACATTCTTCTGTACTTTTCACAATACTTTTTGAGATTTCTTTTTTTTTTTTTGCTTTCTTGACACCAAACATCGTACCACACTGGATTTGTAAGTGTCTTTTTCTGATTCCTTTCTTGCCATGTTGTACATGTGTTCCTTTGTGTCTTGCAAAATGGATAAAAATTATCAGAGAAATGTGTGCATTGAATTGTACAGTATGGTGTGGATCCCTTTGACAATCACAAAAACTGAATATACTGCTATTTTAAAGGGTGTGTACAGTTCTGGTCAAGGTGAGGATTTAAGCTTTTAACGTTTTGCGAGATATTCAGAAACCACTCTATGAGATGTCAAAGAGCATGCAATTCTAAAGGGTATCAAAAGTTTATTTGATGAAAATTGGTTTTGAAATGGCTGAGATATCCAAAAACAAGGTGAAACAAAGAGATCCTAATAAAGTTGTGGCCTGTCGCCTTTTATTATTATCACTTTTTTTGGATATCTCAGCCATTTCAAAACCAATTTTTATCAAATAAACATTGAATCCTTCTTAAAATTACATGCTCTTTCAAATTTCATAAGAGGTTTCTCATTATCTCGCTTAGAAATGTTCAAAACATTAATCCCTTACCTCAACCAGTACTGTACAGTCCCTTTAAGGCACATAGTCTTAAACTTAGAGCAATAATCAGAGGACACATTTTGGTTTCACTGATTCATGGGAGATTTCTTAGATCAAATTGGAGATAATATTAAGGTTGTTTAACAGGTTTTGCTTTGGTCCTCTCCTAACCCATAGATATGAGATTTCTGAAAATAATAAGCAACAGGTGGCATCCAAATTTATTTTCAGAACAGAGTCATTTGGGGAGAAAAGTATGATGAAGGTAAACTGTATTTATAGTATAAGATAAAACTGATGCCCGGTTCTGATGAAAATGTATCACGCAACTATAAAAGGTGGTTCTCTATTACATCATGCAAGTCATGATGACTCAGTGTACCATTAGTGTACTCTGCATGTGATTGACAACACTCTACACTCTCTGGCCAGTTGATTATCTGGGTGACTCCCCCCTCCCCCTTTTTCCTGCCCACTCTGTTCGTACGATTGGTCACTATGCAGTACCAATGACATATGAAGAACCAAGTAACAAGTGGGTTAATTGCGAGTCCTACAAAATAGGGAAGGGGATCATGGTATCCTTTAAAAAACCACAACAACTTTGACTGTTGAGGACGAGTCCCGAGAATACTCAGGCAGGTGTCTATGGGAAATGTGTGTTATCAAATAGCAAAATAATCATTCTAAACACTTTAAACACCAAAGAGTCTTTTACATTGTAGGCCTCTGGGCTCTGTTGAATATCACCCTCCTATTATCTTCTCACCCCCCTCCTTCGTTGTTGGTACACCGTATTTCCCAGTCTGCTTGATAGCTGAAATTTACCTGTCATCGGCCTTCGAGTAGCTTCTTCTGATTAGGTCATTGAGTGACAGTGTTGTAGAGGCGGGCAAGCCCTGGGAGCATGATCACGCTCCTAGAGTTAGGCCTACGACTTTACCCAACCTGTCCAACAACAGCCCGCTGTGCCATCCTTTTCCCCTACCCCCTCTCCCCCTAATGAAAGTGGCCTCCCAGCTATCACTACCAGGAACCTCGACAAGTTCCTGCTATTTACTACTGCAAAACCGCATCAATGGCTCGCGGCTGCCAAGACGTGGGACTGGCTTGGCAAGAGTTGTTGGAGTGGACAGAGCATCGGAAGAGAAGCAAAAGTTGCCTGTCAAAAGCTCTCTCTCCGTCTGTTTTTTATTTCCCAATGCTGCCAACTGACCATCGTCCTCAGAGAAAAAAAATAGGTAAATAGAACTCTGTGACACATAAAAACACTGAATCACCACTAAAAATGTGCTGTAAACAAAGTGACCAAAATACACACAGGTTCCCAGTTAAGTACTTTTTGTGTATCCCCACAGACCATATATGTACATATTCACTACCTGCGTCAGTGATGGGATGATACACAGAACGTACCATTGTGTGTAAATGAAAGTGCACATTTGTGGCTCACTGAAAAAGACACCTTCAAATCTTGATATTTGATAGAAATTTTTTTTTATTACAACTGATTGACAAATTTCCCTACACTTTTTTTTCTTTATAATGGCTACTACTAAAACACTGATCAATTCAGTGCTTATTTACGTTGATGTAGGGCAATTTGTCAATCAGTTGTAATGAGAACATCCTGACGGAAAAATTTCATAAATTTGAACATTTTTTTTTTTGAAAAGAGGAATATTCTTGTCAAAATGCAATTAATCATTGGCAGGTACATTTCCTACACTAATGACCAGAATAAAAAGAACATAAAAGTTGCAGTACACTGTTCATTCATGTTTGCAAATCCCCCTCTTATGCTCACAACATTGATTGTAGCTTTGTCTGAAGATGCCATTGAAAATCAGAGTACACAAGCAAAAGTTCTAATCAAGCAACAAATGCAATGTCTTTGAGATATGAAAGCCTTGCACAGTGAAATAAAAAATATTACTGTTTGCTCCATGTACATGATTCACTTTTTTTTTTCAATGCAGAAATTATCAAAAGTTGAAGATATGCCTTTACATAAATGGGTTCAAGAATATTTTGGCTGTGGTTGCTAAGGCTGATGTGTGTAAACCCTATTTTAGGAAGTCACGCTATGCTAGTATTGTGTGTTCATGTATGATTGTGTACACAAAAGAAATGGAAAAGACATTGATTTGAAATTTCATGACACACATACTATTCAGCAAAATGTTTTTTTCTCCCTTTTTTTCCTCTCTTTTTTTTTTTTTTTTTTTTTTTCTTGTTTTCCTTTCCTTTTCTCTCTTTTTCCTCTTCCCAATCATTTTGATGTCAGTTGACATCGGTTCGTTTATTATTGTGTTTTATATTGATGTTTTGTGTATTTTTCTGAGGGTCCCATATCGTACAAGCTTTGCTTCTTAGTGGGACCCTCCACTTCCATCCTCATCCTTAGTTGACTTGTATTATACGCTTTATGTATTTAACAAAGATGTAATCACATCTACTTTTCATTTTCATAATTTTCTTATGTACCTTTTCAAATTTTGTTCGGTATCACAAATATCCCGTGTATATGCAATGTACATAAATTTCTTTGTTCATTTTGATGGAGGTGAAAATAAAGTTGAAATTGAAATTGAAATTGAAATATCTATTTCTATCACCGCTACTCTTTTATCGTAATTTTATCGTAACTTTGCCGGTTGTGATGAAGGCTGTGCCTGTAGTGATTGTGGAAATGTGGGTAAGAGATGATAAGTAGCATATACCTTCATATTTCCTGAAATGAATCATCTATGAACAGGGAATACCTTATTCCCTATTCTATATTGTGTAACCATCGCTTTCCTGCTTGACTGAGGCATATTGCTACACCTTAGTAGGCTTCCTAATTTTATTATCGCATTAAGTTTGGATGGAAAGTTTGGCAGGGTAAACTATGTAAGGCACAACAGAAAAACTGTGTTAGGGAGATATCTTCGTCGCGACGATATGAGACAAAAGATCGTCGCCAATCGTCCCCGACGATCCAAATTTTGGGCCTCATGTGCTCATTACTGCGCTCTTTTTGGCTCATTATAAATATCAACAAAAGATGGTTCCGACGAGTCGGAACGAAGCGTCTCTTTTCGTCGCGACTAATCAATTAAGGAGGTCTTTTGTCGATCGGCGAAGCGTTTCAGTGATTGTTCAAACGTCGCACATCGTCCCCGACGACTGCGTATTCAACTTGACTTACCGTTTTGTAAAGGTTTTGGTGATGGTTTCGCGTCGCTCATCGTCCCGACGATTGACCATTGAATTTAAATCACCGTTCCGTGGCGAGTTTGTTAATCCATAATTGTTCAAACGTCGCACTTATCGTTCCGACGATTGTCCATTCAACTTGAATCACTGGTCAGAGACGCGTTTAGTAATTGTTAAAGCGTCGCGCATCGTCCCTAGGCTTGCCCATTGAACTTAAATCACCGTTTGGTGTGAGTTTGAAACGTCGCACATCGTCCTGACGATTGCTCATTCAATAATAGAAATTGCTCGATGCTGAGGTGTTTATTTTTCTAACATCGCGAGTGGTCCCGACGATTGCCCATTGAATTGAAATTGTCGTTCAATGATTGCCACCAGGGTAATTCATCTTTTATGAAGCCTTGCTCTCATGTTTGCCATACTTGTCTGTAAACAATACAAAAACATCGTAACTAGATCCGATGGTTGTCAGACTCCCGAAATTCTTGAATGAATCATGAAAAAAAAAAAAGATGATGAACGTACATTATTATCTTTCCACAAATCCAGAGCTTGAAAGAAAACATCCGGCATTTATTTTATCATCGTACGGAGTTCAATATCATTGTTATTCATTTCCGAACGTCAAAGCAAATTTCCGACAGTTATATTAACATCTTTCAGAGCTGAATGTTATTGCTATTTACTTTCGAACGCATAAGCAAATACCCGGCATTTATTTTATCATCGTACGGAGTTGTATATCATTAGTAGTCATTTCCGAACGTCAGAGCAAACATGCGATATTTATTTAATCACCGTACGGAGTCGAATATTACTGTTATTCATTTACGAACGCAAAATCGAATTTCTGACGTTAATTTTAGCACCGTACGGAGCTGAATCTTACCGTTATTCAAATCGAAAAGTATAAGCATCCTTGGTATAAGCAAACATCCGACATTTATTTTAGTACCGTACGGAGTCGAATATTACCGTTATTCATTTCCAAAAATAAAAACAACATCTGACATTTATTTTAGCATCTTATACGGAGTCGACCGTTACCGCTGTCCATTTCCAAAAGTAAAGGCAAACATCCGACTTTTTTTGGTGGCCCGACGTGCGTTTTTGGTGGCCCCGGTCCACCGAGCCACCGTTAGTGTCGAGCCCTGGTGTACACCTCACTAACCTCAGCTTGTTGGGGAAACTTATACTGCCATACGAGGGGAGATGCTTTCATCTCTTCTAGAGAGCTTCCCTATGAGCGAATGAAAATCTTTGTTTGGCATTTTCATTTCTATACTCCATAATCATTCGTTGTTTCCAAACATTTTCATGATGTCGGTATTTCAATATCATAATATTTTTCTTAATGTATTCCATTTTCATTCCATGACCAAAGTCAGTATGTCCGCCACAAGTACGGTAATCGCTACGTTTCGCGCAGTGCAATATGTGCCGAAGTGCGAAACACGTGGTTATCAAGTTCTATGAAACGCGCCGTCCATGCGTGCTTCTTGTTTGGTTTCGTAGTAGCTCCATGGTTACGGCAAAGACAATAAACGGAAGAGGCACTCCGTATGTTTTTTTTTTTTTTTCGTTTACAGTAAACAGTTTACATTCAATACAAATAAATCAATAGTCACGTCTTTTACTGTTTGATGATCGCCAAGTCGGGAAGAAGTATCTAGAGGAACTTCTCAGTTGATATGTCCGTGATTGTCATTCTAATTTTCACACGCAGTGCTACGCAGATTTTATGAGTGTGAGATCGAAAGAAGTTTCAATATATGTTGCCATGATATAGACCAATTCGTAATTCCACTTTGCGCATGAGCAGAAAAAGGTCATTTGTACCAACAGGCATTTTGGTTTGTAAATTCACTGAGATACGCATCTGTGATGCGATAATTATTCACATGATCCTCATCTAAATGGTGCTTGCCAGCACATCCACCTGTCAGCAAGAATGGTATTTCGCAATATAAAAGGAAATAGCCTGTTATTGCGTTCAATACAAAACAATGAAATGGATACCTGCTAAATTGTCAACTGATGGAGCATTCTGATCACCTGCTCTAAACGCAAGCTCATTCTTTGTTTGAACATGAATTCCACAAATTGTTACGTCGGGCAAGCTTATGCATGTCGCTTTGAATATGAGTGAACTGCCTAACCAACTGAGAAAAAAGAAAGGTCATTTGCACCAATGTGTACATGAGCTAATTACGAACTGGCTTATTATGTAGGCCTACTGTTGTGTAATTGGGTAGGTATAGCTCTTACACTATAAACTTCAGCTTGTTGCAGCGGCATCTAGGAAAGCGATATTTTCTTCGGCATTCGGGACCTTTTTTATATCATCATTATATTTTTTTTTGACACGTGATTTGATTGTAAGTATGAAGCGACGAATAACCCCTTTGTTTTGTTTTAGTGTTAACATTAATGTGTAATACACCAATACTGTTCAACGTGTGGTTTTTTTTACTGTTAAAGAAGCCAAGATAAGGCGACATTTTAATAGAATTATGCCGTTCGGTCGGTTTACAGACTGCTTATAACCTGAAATAGTTGCAGTGCGCGCATTTTTTTTTTTTTTTTTTTTTGGGGGGGGGGGCACCTGTTTTCGCAGAAATTTACACTAGAAAGGTTGTCAGTTTTTTTTTTCTTCTGCCATTATTTCCTCTGATCTGATTTGTAGTTTCAAGATACGTGTCACGTAGGTCTATTGGTTGCCAGCACGCATTTATCTGACTTGTTGTGCGGTTAAGTCTGTTGTTGTTGTTGTTGTTGTTGTTGTTGTTGTTGTTGTTGTTGTTGTTGTTGTTGTTGTTGTTGTTGTTATTGTTATTGTTGTTGTTGTTTTTTATCATTCATGGGAGGGGGCAAACAAGAGTTAGAAATGAGGGAGAGGTGAAATCAGAACAAGGAAACATCTGTTCATTTAGCTGTCACTTATGCCAGCAGTAGTAATTGCCATCACCATTGCTATTCAGATCAGTTTTATAGTCATATCCTATAACATTCAATACACGACTATCATCATCATGACATGAGAGAGAGAGAGAGAGAGAGAGAGAGGAAAAAACCGTCACCCGTTCAAGGGCGTATACAAAGCAAAAACGAATCGCAAAGTAAATCAACGGGAGGGGGGGGGGGGGCGTTTCATCAGCGAGTTCGTCGGAGGTTTTCACCGACAAATTTGCCATCAGCCAATCAGACGCAAGGATTTCATTAGCTTTTAACAGTTGTCAGTGTAAATCACTGACAAAAAGTTTCATGAAACGGTCCCCAGGAAGGTGGATTCATGGTACAATATTCCGTATGGCATACCAGCATTATTAAGACTTTTATGTTAGTGAAATTGATCACTCTCAGCTGCATATATTTTGAAGGAAAATTAATGATTTCGGACATGTGTTAAAAGCATCGTCGACAGCGCGATGCTGCTCCATTTGGCATGTTTGAAAGCCTATTATATCCCCTACTTCATTCCCCCTTTCTTTATGAATTTTGGGGATCACGTAAGGGTACGCGCTCTTTTGAAATGAGCAAGTCTTAGTTAGGCATATAATCTTACCTTTACAGTGATCACACTAAAGAACCCGATTCCACATCATTCTATCTAATCAGAGAATCGAAAAAGGTAGCTTTTCTAATTGATGTTTGTTGATAGACCAAAATCAGTGTATCCGTCCCGTGATTGCCTATCAGTGACGTAACAGCGCGAATACTATGCCCATACAACTGCTTGTGTTATCATATGCCTAATCAGTTACACTAAGAAGCTGTTCGTGATGTGTGGTGTTTGCACCAAAATTAGTATGTAAAATTCATACAAATTTTACACTATTAAAATGGCTTACATGATTTCTTAGCTAGTTGGCAAGAGGGATACCCCAACTCACAAGCGAGCGCACCCTCTGCGAGCTGTGTCTAAAACGAGTCTCGTTGTGTGTGTTGTTGAATCAGCGTGTCTTATTCGATTCTTCTTGTATTGTTCCGCCAGGATGGTGTCTTTCAAGACAGCTGGACACTGCTTTCATTGTTCCCGGGAAAGGGTCATCTTTCTTTTGACGGTCAAGCCTTTCATTATTATCGTGGTGAACTTCACTAATCGTCCCCACGCTAACGTACAAAGGAAGGAAATGCTTTTATTATGTATCAATGCACGCGTAATACCATCAGTATAGGCCTATAAAACGAAAGTTTGACTCTGTCCCGAACTGTAGGCCCTATAATAGCAACTATACATGAAGTCAAGTATGGAAACGATGGATTCCCACTGCCAATCAAATCTCTCTCGACAAGGACGCGATCGGAATCGATCTGGATGTGATCGATCTACCTTGATCGACATTGGTTTTGGCTTCCTCCTTTACACGATATTTTTTTAACACTCTGTCGGACTATATAGATCATAACATGCAGATTTGATCGGCAGTGGAACCCAGCCCTAAGGCGGATTCTTGTTCGAAAAGTAATATCAGAAAATATCCTACACGAAATTCAGCATTGCATATACCGAAAGACAGATAGAGAGGAAAACATGGAGAAAGTAGTTCCAATCTAGGATTGAATGGATGGTATATATATATATGTAACTGAATGCCATAAAAAGATAGATAAATAAATAAAGAAATACAGCTCCAAAGTTATTCGCTTTGCGACAACCGCCACGTGCACAATCTGAAAGTGAAGTTGGCTGTATGATTACATATTGCGCATAATGTCCGTTGGTCTGTCGAGGCGGTTGCTCAACCAAAACACGTAGCATTACACTCTTAAAAAGAAAAGGGTAAATCAGCGTTTTAAAAGGGGCGAGGAGCGACAGCGTTTTCAAAATGTTGTATTCACCCTTTTTCTAGCTGTATCTAGCACATCTAACGTTGGATTCAGCTGGATAGATAGGGTGAATGCAACATTACCTTAAAAACGTTGTAACTCCTCAGCCCTTTTAAATGTCGATTTACCCTTTTCTTTTTAAGAGTGTAGGAGGCTAATTTCAATTTCAGATCGAACAGGGTATAGTCACGAGTTGTTTTGATCGATGTCATGCAATTTGCCGTAATTCGCGATAACGGGTTCGGTTTAAATTTACGAAGGTGATCGGAAATTCTATATTTAGCGTTCTCGTCATTTTGGTGCAAGTTGGTACTTGTTTAATTTGATAAGTCCCCATGGGTATGAAAATAGGCCCTACACTATAGCGCCTGATTCTCTTTATTCGAGACAGTGTGTATATTGGTATTGTGCCATCATCACACTTGTGCTTGTTTTGTTCAAAACAAACTGTCTTTTTCTCCATTCTTTACACGTTACTTTCAATACGCAGTAGTTCAAAGGATGTTTTGATATACAGGAAGGTAAACGAGTAATTGCTGTTCGATCACCGCGATCCCCTGACTTTCAGCTAGAGCCGCGTTGGCCAGCACGCAATGCTAAATCCCTCTAACCAAAGATTCCACGGAACAGTATTACCCAGTGATGAAAAAAAATCCAACAAATCTTTATTTCCCGTTTTTGTTGTTGTTTTTTTTTCTGTCTCAAACACTGTCATTTCTCGTTGTAAAGTTATCTTTCGACATTATTGCAATAGTCGGGTAACGGGAAAACAAAACGTTAAGGATTTTGTGTTTGATTCCGCAAATATTCTCTTTATTTTACATGTAGAGAAAGAAAGAAAGAAAGAAAGGAAGGAAGGAAGAAAAACAGACAGACAGACAGAAAGAAAGAAAGAAAGAAAGAAAGAAAGAAAGAAAGAAGGATAGAAAGAAAATGATCCCATGCTCGTCTAAAGAAGTTTAAGCTTTTCACGCTGCAACCTATTAGGTGACGTCTATTCGGTGTGGCGCTCTCTCACAATGAGTACTATGTCGCACGTGGAGTTTTCCTGTAATGAGCCAGAGATGAAGGGGATGCACTACTCGGGTCAAATAGGGAAGTTATTTTATGACGGATAATGATTCCTTGGTGTTTTATTTATCTGTTCAGAAAATTTCAGTGTGAAAAATTAGTAAAAGTGTCCCAAATCACGGTTGCTTTGAGACATTTTTTTTTTTTCGTTACAATTTTTTTTTCCAACCATCGACTTTACGGTGCGCTTTGCACCTATTGTTCTTGCCCGATCGTAGCCTTTTGTCAAGGCCCTCTCGCTGTAATAAAAATGGGCGAGCGAAGCGAGCCCAGCCGACCGCGCCAGCGCGCAACCCCACTCAGCTACATTTGGGCTTTCTTCACCATACAGCGAGAGGGCCTTGACAAAAGGCTGGCCCGATCGAGACTCTGCTTCCGTTGTAGAGCATAAGATGCTAATGAGCATTGCTCTTGACCCCATTGAAGACAAAAGGCATAGAGCGTGCGGCGGCGAGGGCTTTAGAGTTGCGCAATACTGATGAGCTGAGCAAGACTCTGATCGGCGATATACACGCACCACATTTCATGAAGTGGTGATTGGCATGACGCACAATGGCGTTTGAAACGTGTAGACACAAAGTACGATATGTGTATATATATATATATATATATATAATGTGAGATATTTTATAACAGCTAAAACACAAAATAGCGAACTTACGACAGCTCTCCCTGTGTACATTTACAAAGGTTATTGGCTTCAACAATAGATAATTCATTCAAATAATGATAATAATCAGCTGTTCCCTGCTATGTGACAGGCTGTTCAAAGTTTATCTTTGGAGATATACAAGGTTAATTTCCTTTTCGCAAAGACAATTCGTGTAATAATTCATTCGCTAATTCGCCAAATGAATATATGTGTACTTTTCCCAGTTCAAAGACTTATTGAATAAGTTATTGCCGGCAGGGAGAGAAATCGGAACAATAACTGATGCCCATTTTTAACTCGTGTTCTCTTTGTGAAATCTCTTCATCTGAGCACTTTTAGAAGTAGGGCCTATTTGAGAAAATGACAGAAAGCTTTGTCGCTACACAAAATGTGTTTGTTAAATAAGAATGTTTTTCGTGTAGTACGTGTACCTGACAGTTCAGAGGTCAAGTGTGCAAAGAATTTGCCTCAACAGTTTTGCGAAACTCGAATCAGTTGCCTGTATTGAAATGTGTAATCAGAATGAAAAGACTCGGACCTTCACGCCTTGTAACTGAGTACCACAGAACCACACACAACGAAACACACACACAAGAAAGGTGAGCTTCCTGCAATCTCAAGGAATGGATAATCAAGCAGCCATCATCCTTTCTTCGCCATTGATAGCAGGAAGTGACGTAATGGAGCGATGCTGTTGGAGAATCTGCATAAATGTCTGCTACAAGTACTATGTACAAAAAAATTTCAGACCCCCTTTGTGTGCATGTTTTGCCAAAACAAAAGAACCACAGTCAGTGAGACGCTAACTTACTTTATGTCCTATAAACCAGGGCTCCACACTGACTTTTATTTTTGGTGGCCCAAAGGTAAACATTCGTCCTTTTTTGGTGGCCCGATCAGGCCACCAAAGTCTTCATTTCTGAAATTTTGGTGGCCCGATGTGCGATTTTGATTGCCCCGGGCCACCGTTAGTGTCGAGCCCCGGATAAACTATGGTTACTATATGTTAAACGTTGAAACTGCCTTTTGCCTCCAGGCTTTTATAATAGCATACAAAGCTTTTATTGTTTGCCTGTATAAAAAAAGGCGGGAATACACGTACACCCTTCTCGCAATCATCCTGATAGGATAACAGAGTGATACATTTTTTTTTCTATCTTTCCCCCGACCAAGACCGATGCCATTAAAAAAAAACAAGATCAATGTCATTAAAATAATGACCAAACAAACAAATAAACAGATCCATGCATATAACGAACAGAATATGCGTTTGTTTCATGTTTGTATAGGTTATCTCTTGATAATTGTTTTTATACCGTTTCCTAATAAGCACCTCTAGCGAAAACCCGACTTTTTTTTTCCCCAAGGAGGGAAGTTAACTTCAACGTAAAGATAGCTTACAGCTACATGCAAATGGGGCAATCATACATTCGCATTGTCAATTGTAAATTTGTCGGATGACGCTTATAAACGTTTGGTGATTTTTGTCTCCTAAGGCATTTCGGTTATGATTACAAACGTATCTATTTACAAGACATAAGTGATGGTTTAAAGAATTGATCTTCAATTTAGCAAGGATTAGTCTTATAAAGTCATGAATTCCCTTTACCCATCATGGTTAATGGAACTGCGACATCGTTGAGGTAACCGCACCTTTCAATTTTCATAGTTCAAACCTAAATCGTAACATAATCAAAACACAAGCAAAATATCTCAAAATGCTCAGAGGATGGCATGAATCAAAACTTTTTACGGAGATTGGATATGGCAATCTTTATTGACCTATATTTAATACAAGTTTTCCACAGCTATAATTTCCGCCTATGATAGCATTCTGATGATTTCGATTGCGTTTTGAACTCGTACCGAGCTATACTATCGAAACAGCTTTGACCTTTATACATGTAGTTCAATATGAACGAGTGTTTCGGACTCATAACCAACGTTCGTAATCGTAACAACACAGTAACAAATCAAACGAATATTGAGTAACGACTATCTTTATACATAGGCTGCCTAACTGATCACATGGTTTGACTACTACTTCAAGCAGGCTGAAAATAAAAGAAGAATGAATACACTTTTAATAATGATACGATGCTTTACAGCGTATTCACAGTATAATGTTTGCTTGCGTTTCTGTGTGCAATACGGACGGAAAATAAAATGCAGATGGATGCTATTAAAATGCTAACACCCAACGCATCCAAATGTTTTTGAAATACATTTCATTGTTTTACTATACTGTTTGAAACGTCGAATTTACGAGTCATTTAAAGGGTTACTACTCATATTATCAGGCAAAAATAAAAGTATTAGGATTTCGATTTGCTCGCAAGACTAACGATGCTATGGCGATCGTTCGCAGCAGTGACAATCCGCTTCAATAGATCTATTCAATTATTCTGTTTTCATTGAAAGAGGAAGGAGAAGTCAACTTTAAACTTCATTAGTTTTCTCGCCTTTTAAACATGTTTTCATGTATCATGCGTGGTATCGCTATTCCTTCTCATGGTAGTGCGTGAGATGGAGCGTGAACGCCGTCGCTAAGCTGGACTGCTTTAGCGTTTCGTCCGAGAAAAGAAACAGGTTGTAAGCCTCTCTGATATACAATTCAATGGTACGCGGCAGTTTCTTTTTGAATGGACTCCTATATTGTACTAGGTACTTTCAGGAGATTAAGATGACCACGCGCTTAACGTTTCACATAATAAAAGAACCTTCTTCATCCCCATCCCGACAATAGAAAGTGTCGCCTAAGCAACCACATCCTGTGTACCACCGATGCTTTTCGTCCCGTCTCTTTCGCGTATACTACTGGGAATGTCTAGACCATAAAGTCTTTATACTGTTATAGATCCGAGCATGAATCATAAGAGGGCTTGCTCCAGTCGATTTGAGCGACATCATTAGTCGTCTTAAAGATGACAATAGCCGTTCAAACACAAAGTTCAAAATTGATGCGCCCCTCTAGCCTGAAATAACTATCATTCTCATATTCTATATAGACACTGAGGTGTCCACCGCGTACAAAAAAGAGGGAAATTTGGCTCTTGCATAAAAATGGGCCAATGGTGCAATTGTAAGCATACTGATTCTTAGTTGTAAACTTACTAGACATTTGATAGAATGCATGGTACTGAAAAAAAGCACTTTGAATATGTTTAATGTAACAAACCGTTGTCAAAAATAACTCTATTTGATATCTAAAGTCAAGAATAACTCTATTCAATATCTAAAGTGGCGCATGTCCATATTGATACATGATATATATACTGAAAGTTAACGTAAAAGACGAAAATCGCAAAATTATAATTAAAGATTACAGGTAACAGTGTATCGTATAAGACTCGATAACTTATTATGATAACATCCATAAGTCGGCTTTCATTGCACACTATTCCGCTGCTATCAAAACGAAACTAATCTAAACATGTAAAAAAAGTACAGCCTCAGTATTGCAGTTTCATCAAATCAATGTGCTACATGCTGATAAACTGTCCGCAATTTTTTTTTTTCGAGGGGCAGAGAAGCATATTCAAGGTGTTAAGCATGAAATAGTATAATTGGTTGAGATGAGGATTCAGCTATTAGCCTTTTTACAGATGCAACGTACTTTGAAGAGAAAGAAATATTAAAGAGCATACAATTCTGACAGGAAATAAAATTTCATTTGGTGAAGATCGGTTCTGAAATGGTAGAGATATCCAGAAACAAAGTGAAACATAGCGATTCTTGTAAAAGGCGGGCACCTATATCTCAGCCATTTCAAATCGCACTTCTCTTTGGGTTTTGGATTCACGATGAGCCCTTCCTGTCATACTAAAAAAAAATAATAATCATTGTCTGATTATGTCAATTATTATCGCAGTATTTCAAAGTGAAATGAATATCCCTACTAACTAGTTACTACCCGTAAAAGTGGAAATTTTCGCGGTGTTGAAATTTTCGCGAAGTTCGCGCAACCAGAAACTAGCGTGAAAATAAAAGCACGTGAATATTTTTTGCTTGCTGTATGTTCCTGTGCGTGATGTCTTTATTCCGCGGAATTAAAAACACGCGAATCTCTTCTTACCCGGCCAAACGCGAAAAATTAGTCGCGCGAAAATATCCTCTTTTACAGTACATGACACAAACATAATGATGTCTTGAAATTTGTTGTGAAGATGATATATGAATGTTACAAAGAGATAGGAGGTAGAACATATCCTAACCGCATTCATGCAAGACTAATGATATTGTAGCAATAGTACCCTCCCCCCCCAAAAAAAAAAAAAAAACCCGCAATAATCATTATAATAACAATAACGATAACAATGATGATAATTGCCAAAAAGTCTTCTCTATTTAGAATAGCCTCTTCAATGCTATCAGTGCTCTAGCTATCAGAGGGCCCGCCTGACATTATTATCGTATATAGAGTTGCTATAGGACGGAATAGGACGTACTCGCTGCGGGGAGGGAATTGAACTCGGGTCCTTCGACTGGGAGTCGTGAAGCCTAAATATCCACCGTGCCACGGCGCCCTCGCCCCCTCCCCCCCCCCCCCCAAAAAAAAGAGAGGAAAACCAAAAAACACCCAAATAAACAAAAAATGTTATTTGGCATAAAACAGTCATGATTATGCTTGATTTTTATGGTTCATCCATGCAATACTGAAGATTTGCGATTAATATCATTAAAGTATCCGTGGCATAAATAATAATTATGCTTATTGTCGCTGGCATTCAATGCATATAGTGTAGGCAAGAACTTCCACTTGCATGCTAATCTCTTGGTTCTCGGGAAATTTGCAAAATTATCATGCACGCAATTATTCCTCGTTTTACAGTAAAACCTTGTGTTCGCATGTTGCAACTTGAGCGGTAAAACAATACAAAACCAAAGGCAAGGTTAAACTTCGTCTTCTTTACACATCATCCTTAGGATGATCACTGACATGACAATTTTGTGTGTCCACCGCTTCAGAAAGATTAACTGTCTTATAATTAGATCGACATTGTGGGATTAACATCTGCAGGAAGAGAACCTGAAGCATATTCCAAAATTCGGTTCAAATATATTAGGCGCCAAATCTTCAAATTTCATTCTATGTTGACGAATTCATATACACGGACGAAAGGAGAATGGTTAGCAATGTATACAAATTTCCGTCAAACTTCCAATGGCCCATTTAAAATATTATGCAACATGTAGGTTAATTGTCAGATCATCAAGTGATCAGCAACAGTGTGAATACCGCTGTGCCAGCGTGTAGTCATCACAACAAGCAAGAATAGCTTTTTCGTATAATGTACAAGCACGTCAACAGTACGCGGCAGTTTCCTTTTGAATGGACTCCCGCTATCTACTTTCAGGAGATTAAGTTTGCTACGCTGAACGTTTCACGTTATAAAAGAACCTTCTTCATCTCCATCCGGACAATAGAAAGCGTCGCCTACATCATCATCCCCATCCCGACAATAGAAAGCGTCGCCTAAGCAACCACATCCTGTGCACCACCGATGCTGATGTTGTTCTTTTAGTTTTGTGGAGCTCTCTGCCGGGTGTGCCGGGTGTGCCGGGTGGGCAATTTACTCCAAAAAATATATTCAGTTTAAATATACACTTAAATTCAATTATAACAACCTACACTATACTTCTAATTATTTAAAAAATATAATAATAATAATAATAATAATAATAATAATAATAATAATAACAATAACAATATATATATATATATACATATATATATATATATATATATATATATATATATATATATATATATATATTTACAAACGAGATATTTACACAGAAAGAAAGGGGACACGTTTTAAGAAAAGATATCGCCTGCCTATACTCCTGCACCGACATGCAGGGTTACGCCGTTCCCATCGGCAAGCAGGTAGAGGACCCGCCCGCCGACGCCGGTGAAGTCTCGGCCTTTCCCGGGGGCAGGCGCCTCTTATAGTGTTAGCCTATATGATAGGCGGGGATATCATGGAAGAGGAGGGATGATAGAAGAATAGAGGAAAGGGTGAGGACAGAACAGAGAAAACAGACACCGATGCTTTTCGTCCCGTCTCTTTGTTGGGTATGTCGGAGCACTAGACCATAAAGTCTTTGTAGATCCGAGCATGCATCGTAAGAGGGCTTGCTCCATTCAGTCGACATTAAAAGTCGTCTTTAAGATGACAATAGCCTTTCAAACACAAAGTTCAACATTGATGCGCCTCTCTAGCCTGAAATAACTATTCTATATAAACACTGAGGTGTCCAACAAGTTCAAGAAAAGGAAAATTTGGCTCTTGCATAGAAATGGGCACATGGTGCAATTCAAAGCATAAGATATTCATTCATAATTGTAAACTTACCCCAACGTTTGAAAGAATGCATGTAACTGAAAGAAAATATCTTTAATATGTTAAATGAAACAAACCATTGGAAATCGGAGAAATCTCTCCACCTGAAGCTTAACAATATTGTTATATCAATAACAGTCAAGTTTCTTTACAACTCGTCGTAGCTACCATCAAAGTTCTTGGCGACCATTTCTTCGCACTTAGCCGGAAAAGGACAACTGAAACAAGTTCTGCAGTCGAATTCCCGTTTGAAAGCTGGACAGAATCTCTCCTCCAGCTCTTAAGTGTTACAGGACGACATAGATTTTAGCAATTATATTGCAACCATCACGAAGGCCGACGACCAGTTGAAGTAAATGCCGCAACAGAATAAAAAGGCAAACCCGGTGTTAAAATACAAAGATTTGATTCAATGGTGTGTCAAAGAACACAAATATCAATGTATTCTACAGCAACAAAAATGACAGAAGTTAACGGAGTTTGACAAAGAACGACGTTAGTCTAGTTCCCGTTTGGAAGTCGGACAAAATCTCACCACCTGATGCCAAACAATATTATATCACTAACAGTCAAGTTTCCTTACAACTCGTAGCTACCGTCTTTTAATATCACCACAAGCCCCTTTTTACACTTTCACGGATTGCTTCACGGATGACCACGGATCGTCATCCGTGGTGTTCCGGCATGCAAAATATCGATTTTCCTTTCAATGTCGGTGTGAATACAGTCCCAACTGGTTGTCTACACGGACAAGTATGGAAGCTACAAGGACAAATACGGTGCCTACACGGACAGACAAGGAATGAACGCGGACCACAGCGGAAACGATACGGAGCTAACACGGATATCAAGGAAGAGCACGGATGCAACTTGGTCCCTTCGCGGTGTTTATGCGGATATCCCCAAAAAGTTGACACATTACATTTGCTTTTTCTTTTGATACTTTATCATTCTTGGGCGACATGCTTCCAGAGCTAAGTAATATGTAACACGCACACTCGAAAATCTACAGCAGATTACATACGCATCTGCTTGTCGACATCATAAAGGCATATCTCTTTGTTGCTAAATCTCATTTTGCGGGAACATAACAACATAATCAAAGCAAAACAAACTAAGACAAATCAACCCCCCCCAAAAAAAAAAACAGCAAGAAGATGTGTATGGGTCACTTGAAGATTCTCATGCGATATAAACCTACTAGAGGAGTCGATTGGCTGTACTGATGGGTGAAGATGTGAGCAAATTTCATTGACTTTCTGAGCTTGTATTGGCAAAATATACACGAATTTCTCATCCCGGATGGAGCCGATGCTAATACGGACGTTCCGATGTCTTCACGGAGGCAACACGGAGTAGCCGGTGCCTACAAGGAAGGAATACGGATGCAACACGGAGTAGACGGTGCCGACAAGGAAGAGTTTGTATTGATATCCATCCGTGATGTCCCGGATGAAAAATTAAGCAAGCTCATTTTTATTTTCGGCGGACATGCCGGATGATCAAGGATAATGTCGGATGACTTCACGAAGTCAACACGGTCATGCCGGAAATAATACGGATGATCCCAGACCGACGATTCGTGGTCACCCGTGATGATATCCGTGAAAGTGTAAAAGGGGCTTATAGCGACCAATTCTTCGCACTCGGTCGTGAAAAAAAAAGAGTTCCGTGTGTGTGTGTGTGTGTGTGTGTGTGTGTGGTTTATTTTGCATGTGTGTGTGTGTGTTCCCGAAGACATCATCTCCCGAAACATAATGGCAAGTGAAAACATTTACATAATTTTCCTTTGGTGCTAGTTTCTGGTTGCGGAAAGTGGGCGAAAAAAAAAATCCGCCTTTACAGTAAAGTTAAAAGGCGTACGCAGATGACATTCTATGGTATGTTGACAGCATGAAATCAATTTTTTCTTTGTTTTGTTTCTTTTTCTAAGAATAGTAAGCAATAAGAACAGTTAACAGGGATTGACAAAAGCGGGATGGACAGCTGAAACAAGTTCTCCAGTCGAATTCCCGTTCGAAAACTGGACGGAATCTCTCATCCCGCTCTAAAATTTTACAGGACGACATAAATTTTAACAATTATATTGCAACCATGACGAAGGCCGACGACCAGTTGAAGTAAATGCCGCAACAAAGTAAAAAGGTAAACCTGGTATTAAAATACACAGATTTGATTCAATGATGTGTCAAAAAACACAGAAATCAATGTATTCTATGCAGCTAAAAAAATGACAGAAGTCAACGGAGTTTAACAAAGAAAGACAACCAGCTGAAATAAGTATAAGAATGTTAGTCTAGTTCCCGTTTGGAAGTCGGACAAAATCTCTCCACCTGAAGCTTAACAATTAATTCGATAACAGTCAAGTTTCCTTACAAGTCGTCGTAGCTACCATCAACCATCTTAGTGACCAATTCTTCGCACTTGGCCGTGAAAGAGAGTTTCGTATTTTACCGAAACCAAGACATCATCTCCTGAAACATAATGGCAAGTGAAAACATTCGCATAATATTCTTTTTGCGCTAGTTTCTGGTTGCGCAAAGTGGGTGAAAAAAAAAAAAATCCGCCTTTACACTAAGGTTAAAAGGCGAATGCAGCTGACATTTTTGGTATGTTGACAACATGAAATCAATATCCCTTTTTTAGCATAACAAAGAATGAGAACAGTCAGCAGGGATTGACAGCTGAAACAAGTTCTGCAGTCGAATTCCCGTTTGAACGCTGGACAGAATCTCTCCCCCCGCTCTAAAATTTTACAAGACGACATAAATGTTAACAATGATTACAACCACGCGAAGGCCGACGACCAGTTGAAGTAAATGATGCAACAGAATAGATAGGTAAACACGTTGTTAAAATACAAATATTTGATTCAATGTTGTGTCAAATAACAAAAAAAAAATCAATGTATTCTACAGCAAAAAATATGACAGAAGTTGTCGGAGTTTGACAACGAACGGCGACCATCAAATAAGTTTTGCAACGATGGTCAAGTTTTCGTTTGTAAACCGGACAAAATCCCTCCGCCGTGTTTCCTACGCGTAAAGACAAGATAATGCAAATTCAATGTCTATCGACTGCGGTCAAGTCTCCTTTCACATCGCCGTAACTACCACTTGCACAAAAGACGGAAAGTCAGCCTGTTATTCACAATTATCTATAGCAGCGAGAATACTTTTTTTTTTCTCGTGAAAACACAAAACTTCCCATTCATTATCGTACTCGGCATTGCGAATCATATCACCCAGCGGATTAGCTGTAGCCACGCGTTCTGGACGTTGCTCGACGATGGAACAGAGACGGAATTTCGGTAGTACAGTAATGGTAATTCGTCGGGACGATATGCGACGCTTTAGATCACACGGATAACAGGCTTTATGCTGTGACAAGTAAAGCTGAACAAAACATAAACTTGAACACGAATGGCATTGAAACGAAGCCATATAGTCAGAACGTCTCCCGACGGTTGAACAATGATTCGTCGGGAACGATATGCGACGTTTTTAACAAAAGAAACGCAAGGCACAATAGAAGCCGAACTTTGAAAATAGCTAGTAAGTCGGGACGAAGAGCGACGATTAGTGAAAGGGAATCCTTTCTCTATCGTCGCTTATCGTCGGGACGAATAAACAAAGGTATGAATAGAAAGTACGTGTATTCATATGCACGGTTGCTTATTCATATGCACGTGACGCCTGTTCATATGCAAATCATCAAACATGCACAATGCGACATCGTCGCGACGAAGATATCTCTCTAACAGGTTTTTCTGTGGTGCCTAAAGAACTTGGGCACATAAAGGGTTAATAATATCAAATGTATACCCCAAAATGGTTAACAATTTTTGAGACTTAGTGTATGTGCATGTTTGTCAATGTTACATTCTCATACTTATTTGTGTTGTGACATATTTACTTTGTAAGTCACATGTTCAAGGATATGATAAGACACCCTTGCCTATGATAAACCAGGCATGTGCCAAGATAATCTTTGAATGAGACAGAACATGTATATACCTTTCTAAGTGGGAAACAGTTTATTATTCTGAAGGTTCATTAATATGAATTTGACAAAAGGTTTCTTATTCTAAAGGTTTGTTAATCTGAAGATGAAATATATATATATATATATATATATATATATATATATATATATATATATATTTTTTTTTTTTTTTTTTTTTTTTTAATTTTTTTTTTATTCCAAAGGGTTATAATTTCCAAACCCTTTTTTTTTTTTGGTCTGAACCTAAAATTTACTGGTCCTATTTTTTTTTTTTGACTGGCCCCGACAATGTATTTATATATTCTTCTTCTTCTTCTTCTTCTTTTCCTTATTATTATTTTTTTTTCACTGTTCATGTCAAACCAGTAAATTTGGCAATTCATGTCAAGTTACTGGCCTGACAGTGATTTTTACCGGTCTGGGACCGTCGGACCGGCACTTGTTTTAAGCATTGCTCTACATGAGATCCATTTGAAAACAAAAACTTGGAGTCACAGCATCTCTCGTGTCTGCCAGTTACAGTACACTTCAGTCTCCCCCTCCCCCTTTTACCGCAATAATGGCAGGATTGATGATACCGCAAGAAATGACAAGGAATGTGTTGATTGGTTATGACAGCAAAAAAATTGGAGAATTTGGAATAGTCAGAAAAGACCATTTGCAGTTTTTAGAGTTGCTTCCCCAAAATTTAATCTAACTAGGAAGTGGCCTGGAAACTTCGACCACCCCACCCCGTTAACATTCAAACTGTCACATGACGGAGAATAAATAGTCAAAGAAGCAAAATTGTGGTTGTGCGGTACTGTATGAGCAGCTGCAGTTACCAATGACACATACATGTCTCTTTACATTACAGTTTTTTTTCTACATGCAACAAAACAGCAAACATTGTCACTGCTCATTTAGCCAATCCGCTTACTTCCTTTCCTGTTTACTCAAAGATTCGCCTTGTCTGAATCATGTTATGTCCAGGTTTCTGGGATATGTACAGGTATGAATGTGAATGTATTGTTTATATAGGGTCTACCGTAAAATCAGAAACATTTGCACCATGAAACTTTTGAGAATTGGAGCTGACAGCCCTTTTTCTTTTTTTTTTTGCGGCAAGAAACTTTTGCGAATTAGTGACTGGCATTCAGTGCATAGTTAAACAAAACTTTCATGTGCATTTAACCTTTGGAAATCTAGGCTCCTTCCAAAATTCGTGAAAATGCATGCACATTTCTGGTTTTACAGTAGCGTGCATTGCTGCTGACATCAAGACAACACAGGAGGTAGACCAATTAAACAACCGTCCCTTATAAAAGAGGTCAGATCTTCACACAATTTTGTGGTGGACTGGAGTTCTGAGCCAGGCTGGACTCGGTTGGTCAGTAAATCAGATGCTGCACTCTCTGGCAAATGATCCTTAGCTATTGCTGAATGCAAATACATATATACATCGTTTCTGTGACTACTACAAAAGTTATTTTGATACACCAAATTATTTGGGTTTGCATTTATTCATATTTGAATAAAGATTGTAATTTGTTATTAGAATGATCAGACTGTACACATAGTATCTTGGAAACTGTGAGTTGAATGAAAATTTGCGGAAGGAAGTGCAACCTAATCCTTTGTGGCATGTCAATGAAACATGAATGTTTGGCATGCTATGCATCAACCGTCAGTATGAACTATTTATACCCGTGCGGTGTGTGGTTTATCGGTGGAAGTTGGTTGGAAGGTCACGTAAGATCCGCCTGCAAACTCATGTTTTAGAGGTCAAGGCATACACATGAGAACCTGTACTGTGATTTTGCGTGATTTTGTTTTGTAGTTAAATGTGCCCCAGTAGTGGAATTCGGAATTTGTGATTGCAGTTTGAATCATGATTCTCGTTTGTATATGCACATCCTACAAAATCGTAATTCGAGCGTTTTTTTTTTCTTCACTTGAATCATTCCAGCAGGGAGGTGCGAGAGAAGGAGAGGCAACTACTGCTCTCCTTTGAAGTCATGCGCGGTGCCGCCGAGAAGTTATGCATTCAACTACAGGTGTTACCCATGTGCTTTGACAAAAAGAGCATCAATAATCAGGACTAGCGCTCTCACATCTAGAAATATTTGCTCCTACTGCAATTCGCTCTGTCTTTCAATGTGATGGCAACAATGAATTTGTGTACCTTGAATTGGAGCAGCGAATCAAAATGCAGTGTAAAACTCACAATTTTAACAGCAAATAATTTAAAAACACGCTGGAACACGCTTTAACGGATTACTTTATTTGAAAGATCAAAATATCCCTATTAAGAGATAGAAAATTAACATGCGGAAATGTGCGCATCATAGAAAAATATTAGGTTTTTAAGAGGGACTAATTTTCATTTCATTTCAATTTGCGAATTATGAAGAAACTAGAAATACATGCTAATAATATTGAATTCTTTCCTAAACTATGGTATTCTAAATCAATTCGAGTATTTCATTTAAAATTTTGCAGTGAAATAAAGCTTGTAATTCAACGAAAGGTGAAATGCATTCTTTGTCTCCGAACTTCGTCTTGCAACTAGAGCGGTGCCGAGCATGACTTCAAAGCGTAGTGGAATGCTAGACATCCCATTGTAACGCCTTGAACCCAAACATGTGTTTGCATGAATTACGAAGAGTTGCTACTCCATCTCTGTAACACCTCCCTGATTCCAGTGACAAATTCTCTCCCATGTGTAACACCTCTGATACTACTACAGAAGTGATTAATTGTCCCTGAAAGCTTATTTGCATGCTAATGTACACCTGTTTCCTTTTCGAGAACAATCCGCGGCTTTGGGGCCATACCCTCAAAATATTTCACTCTCTGACTTGATGTGACACATGTTTAACTGAGAGTGACAAAGATGTATCCAACATTCCCTCGCGGTTTTTCCATCAAACTTGAGATTCCCTTTCACGGCATTTTCGCTGTTATTCATGGCAACTGCGGCTACACATGAAAGCAGTGGTTGGGACCACAGGGAGAATAAATATCATCACAGCTAAAAGTAATTTATGACTATCATATATAGAAGAAACAGGCATTTGTAGATATCAGTCCTACTACAAAGGGACACAATTTTTAGTGTTACCTGATGAATTAAAAATGCACTTTCAAACTGGAACCATGATACTGTACACACTTTCGGTAATGTTTATACATCAACTTTTGAATAGGGTAGAACTAGTTTGTAACATTGTATATCTATTGTTATGATGATAATTATTCATATTCATAAAGTGCATAATAACTATCATTAATTCTCTTTGCGCTTGACATGAAACATTCAATCATTAATGCCTTACTAGGAAGGTTTTCTGAACCTTCTTAAAAGAATCAAGGGAAGAAAAACTTCTTGTCGTGGGGGGGGGGGGGGGGGGAGGGGGTAATGAATACCAAACAGTGGGAGCTGATGATGTGAAGGATTGGTTACCATATGTTTGCGTGTTTATAGGATAAACTGACAAAATATTGTTTGATTGTATGCATTCAGGGCCTCCATGGACAGCAGTACCCTCTTATGTATGTTATATTTTTATGTAAATGTCATTGTATAATTAATTTTTTTCATTTTATGTATTCAGGGTGCCCAGGAAGAACAGTACTTGCCTACTGATGGGGCTACCATGTTGAAATAAGACTAAGTAAATAAATAAATAAAAAAGATGTTGTGATGATGATCTATGATGAAACTGGGATCAACAAAATTGCTTTTCTGATTAATGATGTTCCAATTTATATTTCACTGCTACTATTGTTCATGAACATTAATGAACAATATTCCCCTTGCCATTTGTCAAATAATAATAATAAAAAAAAACCAACCTCCTACAACACCAAAGAGATCAACGCACTAACTGAAATCGCTGGAAGAAATTTGTAAACACAAGGTTTGCAGTCACCGTTGTCTGTCAAGCTGCCTAAACTTGACGCAGCAATGATGAAGAAAAAGAGGAAAGAAACTCTGCACTAATTTTCAAAACTTGGACCCCTCGGAAAGCACTCTTGGGTCAGGTGCAGGAAAACAAAAATTGTTTGGACTCTCGGTAAAATCAATTCTTATTCCATGTGACCTTGTTTATTTTTGCACGCTAATAGATTCCAATTTAGACTGGTGAAAGATTTTCCCCCCACTTGAAGCCAGGGGCTTAATTTACATATCAGGATATTTCAATTAGTGCATTTTATGTTGACAGGTTTTGAGCTGAATTTTACCTCCAGTTTGCCTCTGAATGAAAACAGCGAATACCCCGAATGACATTGACTCGCTGACAGCTGTACTCTATAAATGCTTGATTACTGTCATTTCATGAGATAGCAAACCCTCTTTGAGGTATCGTTTCCTCCCAAGTGATGTACGATAACTGGAAAGACTGCATTTGACCTATAAATAAGCACTTTATATGGTTTGATCTCATGACAAAAAAAAACAAAAAAAAACAAACCCAAAACAAAACATTAACTATGATACTTTTTTTTTTTTTCATCACGAGTCATGTGTATTTTTGGTTAAATTTCCTTCCACTGTTTTCATAAAATTTGATTTTGCTATATCTTTTGCTCTGTCACATGAATTGGTATCCAAAAACATTAATTTCTCGCTGCTAGGAAATGATGTTTGGTGCAATCACAGAACTTCCAGTGGGAGAAATAGATATTTGATGACATTTACTGGACAAGTTTCCAAAAACCTTGAGTGAATTTAACTGAAAAGAACATCACTGGTGGACAACACTGCTACAGAATATATATACCTCTTCTTTTTTTTAATCCTCAACATCATAAAAATTGTGAATGAATGTGAATGATGATATGATATTTTGGGACAAGCAATACAAGGAATAATTTTCCTGGTATTGTGTCACAATTTGCTATGCAGTTTTTTAAATACTATTTACATATTTTCTTTTTTTTTGAGCAGTTTTCTTCCATAAAAAAGTGTACAGGATACCATTTGAAATATTATTCATCAGCTGAAATTGCTAATCAAATAAATTTGAGAAATATTCCCCCAGCAACTAATCAATTAAGGACATTAAATTTTATAATGTATCATAATAAATCATAGTAATGCTTTGATATTTCTAGAAGTCATAGAAGGAATTACAGCAATTGTTAGTGAATAGTAATTAACAATTCAGCACAAAATTAAGCTCTTTCTAATGATGTACATCCTTATACTATCACAAGATATGTATGGTATGTTTGAACCAAACTGTGTGTGCGCGCACTTTAATAAATGGATACACATTTTCATTAAATAGGAAATCAACCGTTCATCACTAATCTAAGACTCTTACTTGTTATGATATAATTACATTGCATAATGAGTCTTTTTGGGAAAGGAGGTGTGTGTGTGTGTTAATGAATTTTAGATTTTACACATTACCAATACACAAATGCTGAACTTCAATACTGCTGAGCGCTAATTTTCAAAACTTGGACCCCTTGGAAAGCACTCTTGGGGGTCAGGTGCAGGAAAACAAAAATTGTTTGGACTCTCAGCAAAATCAATTCTTATTCCATGTTACCTTGTTTATTTTTGCACGCAGTGTGAATTTAAGAATGATGACAGAACTCACATGAAAGCCTTGTAGTTATTGCCAATCTTCTGTACTCTGATGTCGTACTTGGAGTCGAGGAATGTCTCGGTGGTGGCGTAGCAATTCGTGATGGCGACCACACTGGCAAGATCCTGGAAGTCTTGGTGGTTGTCAACTTTCACCTGTCAAAAGGGGGAAAAATGATAAGAATGCATTGCATAGTGACAACTGTAATAATGGTTACGTTCAGACGGTGATCCTTAACCTCGAGAATGCTATCCACAAGGATAAGCTCTTGCTCCCTAACTACGACGTGCGTTCACATGACGAAGATTATCCTCGAAGGTAGCTCTCCTTGAGGATAGGCTCAATCCCATTGCAAAAGCTTTAGAGAATATTACACACATGTCCTGGTGTGTGTACATTCATACATATTTATGTCACTAAGCAAAAGAAACTTGCATTAAAAAAACAAACAAACAAACTCATGTTTGTAGGCTGCAGGAAAACATCCAAGATATCTCAGTTAACTTATGTTCTATCAATATAAAGTATATATTCTTCATTTTCTGGTTTTTGAAATTGCCATCTGCTAATATTAAAGCCTGACAAATCTGCCAAACATTGATATCTAGTGATGTTTCTATTTCACCAAAACACCTAATACAGAAAGGTAAGAAAGCCAACAACAACACAAATATACTTCTACAATTGTAATTGTAAGTATAGTTTTGATAATTTTGTAATTGCACAACTATTATCAATGCAAAACATCATTTCCAATATAGGAGCAACAAGCAACAAGGAGTTTCTCATTCAAAATATTCTCAGACATTGAAGTCAGAATGTCTTTTAATTTTCTAATCATTTGGGCTGATTTTTGTTTAATCTAACTTTCTACAATTTGATATTTGCAGCTCTGTCAGTGATGAAGTGATGGGTCACATACACTGAAACTATCTAATGTGATAGATAGACAGATGTCAATTTGCAGTTACTGACAAATCAAAGGTTTATATAGATCACTTTACAAAGAATATATGAAACTATATAATAATCTATTGTACACAGGTGTATATCAGACAATAAAGGAGAATGAAAGACACTCTGAGAAACACACACTCTGAGTGTTTTTCTGTGCTTTGTTTACACCATGGCTTGTGGTTTCTGTCCGTAAACAGGCTATTCGAGGATAATTCAAGATGCTTTTGCATCCTTTATTTAAGCCACAAGATTCTTTGTCACTGTCACTGTCAGCTCTGATTAAACACTCAATCACATCATAGGAAATTGACGGTTAAGAGATTTTTTTTTTTCTTCTGAAATACAAGAAATTCACAAACCAACAACCCCAAGAGGAACCACTCTTGTTCCATTCTCATCTTGAGAAGATTTAAAGTCACGTGCAGTGGTCTTATGATTCATAGCTATCTCCTCATTGAAATGATAAAATGCATTCAAACTTTGAAGTAAATACGAGTTGTCAAGTTTGTGATTTGATATTTTTCTGAAACATCCCTGGAATGAAGAGTGAAGTTAACCCTTTAATGCTAATTTGGTAAAAATCGGCATCCTCCTCCATGTTCCTGCCATGTGTGTATTGTAAGCTCAAGTACTAAAAGGGTTATTAAGATTCAAGTGGATGAGTGGGCAGATGGGCAGATGTTTTGTCAGGTCATGCCATTGTGACAAACTAGAGTGGACATTTTCCTTGTTTTTGTCCCCCTGTGTCATGCTTAAAAAATGTGATATTTCTAAACAGCAGCGATGAGCTTGGCATGCCACTGGCTTGAGAGGTTTAATTTGGCTGACCTTTGCCGGACTGTGACACACTTTGTTCACGTACAAATTTAATGAGAGAACAATAGCAGTGACAAGACAGAGTCACATGTGTTTCTTGTCTATGACCTAACAGACTTTACTACTATGTCTGTGCTTGGTGCTTGCCCCTTCAAGGTAAGACTACATATGCGTCCGCAGAACAGACTGCAGGAATTTTGGGTTTGTGATCAGGATTATGAAATGCCTCTTTAAATGCATTTGATTAATGATTATTCACATATCAAGCCTGAATCTCATGCTGATTGTAAAATATGAACAAACAAAGGAAAATCATGACAAGGATGTCTTTTCCTGGAATTGCAATAACCAGATTTGTTTGGGTATCAAACTTTTCTCCCTTTTGGAAAGCTGGGGCAGGATTACCTAGTTTCCTGTGGGAGATGTGACTGGAAAGAGTGCTGGGCAGTAGGTAGGATGGAGAAAAGTCTCACCTCCAGACCCTTGTCTTTTCAGTAGGCACACTTCTCATCTCTCTTTGTGAAGGTCCTAGCATTCACACACACCAAGAATTGTTGTTTTTTGACAATCAACTTTTGCAATATAATGCAAAGCCAAAAATTCTTGTGTCAGGGCACACAAAAAATAATGTACTATCAAGATCCCTATCACAATGTGAAAATTGATCCGTCTTGATTCATATCTTTAAAACCCTTTTTCCTTCACCCTTTCATTCATGGTACTAATATTGTCTAGTTTTTACGTTTGAAACCAATCAGAACTCTTTCTGCAACAAAGAATTACCAAAAAACGCTTTATGTTTGTTTGTTTTTTTGACCTTTTTAATAAAAAAAAAATATTTAGACCTTTCTGGAGTTTTAACTAACACAGGCCTGTTATTGACACTGCATGCAATATAACTGTCAGCGGTGCTGAAAGAGTTGAATGGGTCTATTGTACCTAGGCGTGGGGGGGGGGGGGGAGGAGGTATCTGGGGTTACCCCTATTAGTACTGAACTTGAAAAAAAATACAACAAAAACAACTGATACAGCAGATTTGGTGAATCAATAACTGGAAGATTCAATTCTGGTGTGCAGCTAATCATTTCTTTCTTTCCCTTGTCCCATCGAAATGATTAACAGCTGACAACGTAGGACTGTAATTGATCTTGACCTACCCTGTACCCTGTTTCCTGTGTGTTATACTGACATTGTGACTAACAGAACTTAATTTAATGAGTCATTGACCTATGGTGTTAAAGAGGACCATTTGTAATCAACATGGAAGAATTGATACCAAGTGGTTTTAATTAACAAAATTGTAGGTCAGGGCACTGGTCTGTTGTGAAGACATTTTGGAAATAACTTTACCTTTCCCATTCCAGCATGTGCATGGCCGATCTTTATTACCACAGGAAACTTGGGTGTCGTTAGCTGTAAGAAAACAGAGCAAAAGAAAAGTTGAAATATGAAAATATTAGAAGTTTATTTCTGACACTAGAATCAGCTGTTTTATCTCTTCTCAAACACCAGGGATGAATATGAAATTGAGTATTCCAGATAAAAGTTATTTTGTATTGCAATGTCTCCATTATTGGTGGTTGTACTTCATGCTTAAGTGTTTTAAAAAAGAATGGCTACAGTTTAACAATGGAAAACTGTGAATCAAATCATCTATGAATTCCCAGATTTGAGCAGCAGATTATTTTTGAACTCCTCTCATTATTCATGCACAATCTTATCAATCTAAACTAGATTCTTTATTATTGCTTTATCACTTTTGTTTTGCATATCTTACTGAATGCCTAACAGTCATCACAGTCCGTAAGTTTTGCATAAGACTGATGCCAATTGAAGGTGAGTTCAGCAAATTAATCACATGATACAAAGAATAATATGTGAAATTTCAAATGCTGCACTAATGTGATGCATTTTATATATGAACCCTAAAACCATGAACAGCCATATAATGATGCACAGCATGTGTTGCTGAAATTCATGGCTACGTTGAAAATAACTGCAGATGAATCTACATAATTCGTAATGGGGATTGGGTCACAAAAAAATCAAGACATAATCTCCTACATAGTAATTTAGCACAATATCACAAGCAACAAATAAATATACAGATAGAGGCTGATCTCTCCCCTAGAATGGACAAGTAAAACAAGAACAGATTATGGATTTCAGAATGAGTTTCCCCTTTGAACTGCAAATGCACATAAGTTTTCAATCAACTGACTTTTGAGTATGCCGTAAAGATTAGTTTTTTGTTTAATCCTCTAAAGTATTAGTGTCCAACATACTCAAGCTGAAGTCATGAGGCTAATTATAGCTACAGTCATTTTTTATCTTTCTTTTTGTAAAGTATTTCCACAGGAAATGTGAGATGATTGAACGTCCAGTCATATTTCTTCTTTCAATAATCTTTTTTGTTCGTGAGCTACATTTAATTGAAAAGAAAATAAGTGGAAATCTGTCAGATTTTCCTAAAACTCAATTTTTCTGGTATCATTCTATCTTACTTTTGTATTTTATACTGTCTTTGGAAATGCTGTGGGACAGATTATACAACCACAGGAAAAAATAGTGGAGTGGTATTTCAGATATGTCACAGGAAACATGATTTCCACTGTATATGTGAAAAAAAAAATACCAACATTATCACACTTATGTGGTGATGGGTCACATCCTTCTAAAAATATGTTTGGGAGAAATTTCAATCAAATGAAACAAAGACCAGTGCATTTTTCCTGAAATGAAAACTAAAAAGTGTTTTTAGATGGATGCACCAGTGGTAATTACACCATGAGACAAAATGCACTTTTGCACAAATGCACAAACAACAAGTTCATCTACAGCATTCTTTTTTTTTTTCTTCTTTCAATTTCTCAAGCTTTCACTGCCACAAACATCATTACAAGGTGAGTTTTGTTTTGTCATTATCTCTTAATGTTCAATGCAAGGGTTTGCTGAAGCAAACAAAGATCTCATGATGACTACCATGACACCAGAGAATGCGTGATGACAAGCAGCTTGTGGTAGACATGGCAACGGTGGGGGGAGGGGTGGAGCAGGATGAGAGATGTGAAAGAGGCATATGAGTGATGGTGGGGGGAGGGGAGGAGGGGAAGGGGGAGGAGGAATCTACCTAACTGCTATTAAGAGTGAGAAGAGAGTCTCTGTTATAAGTGAACACTTGCCTATAAAAGACTCTCAACATCGAATGCACACAGCCAACACTGATTTTGTCAACTACTGTCTTTTCTACACACGATACAGTCATGATGTGGATTAACAACAAAATCCCAATACTAAAACAAACAAAAATGGCACATTTTATTTTTTTTTCCTTTTAAAGACACTACTATTCTTATCCTGGATGACAATGATAATCTACTCAGACTAATGTTCTACTACAAGATCAACACACAATAGTTCACCTTCCAGCATGGAAAACAAGTGTAGCAACGTGTGAGCAATTGTACTATCTCATATTTGATTTGACATGGTTACTTTTAGAGCAGCACAATTCTTTTTTGACTACTTTTTTTTTCTTCAGGCAAAACTATTATACTGTTGTATTGTAAAAAGAGCATTATTTAAATCATGTATTTCATTTATGAACAAGAAATGCTTCTAATTTGTACATACAAAGATTCACAGACTAAATCAGCTGAAATGCGTAAATGGTCTTAAATCTGAGAAGAAATTACTCGATTTTTCAGATTTTTGAAGACAAAGGACACTCTAGAAAATCTTTTTTTTTTTTTTTTTTTTTTTTTTTTTTAGAATCAGTCACCCTTACATAATGGTATGAATTGCTAAATTCCATAACATCAAATATATTTAGGACTATGCTTTTATTAATTTCAACAATAAAGCTAGTGAGATTGTTGCCAGATCAATACCATTTCACTGAAAATTGACAAATCATCAGAGTTCTAGTATGTACAAAGCTTCTTGCATAAAAGCATGTTACCTTTTCCCACTACCACAGAAATCTCAACTCTACCAATCACAATTTCAACCACTCACAGTGTCTACCAGAGTCACAAAACTTCCAAAGTATAGACTTGCAACATGAAATACATTCTCCTGAGTTTTCAGTAATCTCAAAAAGAATTATTAAAAAAAAATATCTGGAGAAACATAGATGAGACTAAAAATTACAGGGAAGGATTAGGGGAAAGAGAGACACATACATCAAACAAGCATTACAAAGGTTCTTGTGATTTGAAAAACACTTAATGTGGTCAAACTAGTGAGAGTTTGGAACTCTGCATTTTGCATCACTGATTGCTTATTCTTTTATAGTTCTTTGTTTTGTTTTTAGTTACAGTTTGAACAAATTATAACATCAAAACAACGGCTCTAATTTCCTTCCTTGTAGCACATACATTTGCATTTTTTTTTTTTAAAGTGGCATTTCTTCTAAAAAAAGAATCTGATGCATTGGAGCTATTATAAGAAAAGATGGCAAAAAATAAATAATATAGAAATAATAAAAACAATAAAAAATATCAGCATATGTGGGAAAAGGCTATAAAGTTGTGGAAAGCTAAACCATATCATATTACCATATTACACAATGGAGACTAAAAACAAAATGTTGTTCATTGTTATTCTTCTTGAGAGACACAATCTTTGTTGTGGATCTATTCAGCCACGGAAGTGAATGAACAGTGGGGGATTACAGACGGTGCAAAACATATACTCGTACGTTCAAGTTAGCTAGCTCCCATGCCACACCAAACAACCCGTGCTTTACAAAACTATGCACATTTACCACTCTGGGCGACTGATTGAAGTACAGAAGAAAGAGAACACCAACAAAAGAAGAAGAAGGAGAAGAAGAGGAAGAAAGAATAGAAGAAGGATATTAAGAAATATAAGTGGAAAGAGAGAGAAAGATGTGAAAATCATGACTACAGATGAGAATAACACAATTGTAGAAACTAGTGAAACTCTAGAGCACAGGAAAACATTGATGTTCAAAGAATGAGTGACTAGTCATGCATCTTAAGAAATATTTACTCTAAAAGGAAACATCAGAGGAAATATTGAAGTGATATTTTCTAATACAGGTGTACATGATGAAGATGGTCATAAAGATAAAGTGAGAGAGATCTACGAAATACAAAGTAGATTGCTATATAGAAAGACAGATGCCTTGATAGATAAACAAGTATAAAGACAAGATGATAGACATTAGCAGAAAAAGTATGAGAGAAAAGAGATCAAGAGAGACAAACAAGTGAAGAATTAGAGTTGACCAGAGACATTTGGTAACACACAACAAGATCAACATGCCTTTGTTGCACATAGGACACAAGGATTTTTGGGATGGCAAAGGTTTTGTTATACACTGGGGTTGGGTAATGGATGAATGTTAGTAGATTTCAACCAAAAGGAAAATGCTACACTTTGATGTATACGAAACTATTTTTCTTCAGATATTCATGCGTGATCATTCAAAGAAGTTTCTTAATTGATTTAGAGTTAATTTCAATTCCATTTTGCAGTCATAACTGTGAACACCAACTATAGCCAACTTTTGATAGAATGTTGGAATTCCTGTGAAATTTCCTCTGAAATTTCCTCTACCTACACTCTTCCTAACCATCTGGATGCACTCTGATTTTGATTGACAAGATTTAAAAATCCATACACAAAGCTCCTTTAAAAACAAAAAAATAGATGTTTACACTTATATCTACTATTATCTTCTCAAAGGAAAAAAAAAACCCTCAAAGAATTTGATAACATTACCTTTGTTGAGAATAGCTTTCTTGAAAACATTACATCAAATTCTGTTTGAAAGTGTACGAATGCCTCCTATGTGAAGTATAATCCACTAACATTATTGCAGTATTTGTAATGATTAACCACATTCATGAGTATATAGAAATATAAACAAAACTGAACATGAAAACACATGAAATATCCTAAGCATATGAAAGATACTTTTTTTTTTCAATAATCCCATTAAAAAAAAAGCAAACCACTGCATATACACCAAGAATTAATACTAAATTATGTACTAATCAAAATGACAGAAGGTAAATCAATTGAAATACAGTCTCTTTTGTTTTATGAAAGGGACAGACTGGAATTGGGTATGGGGATGGGGTTCACAATACGGTGCAAGTGAAATGTGAATCAAATTACCATGCCTGTGTAAAATCCAACCGCCTAGATGCAATAGGCAAAGTGATCGACAACAAAGAAACATAAAGAAATGACATTGTGCGGTGAAAAAAAAAAGAAAGAACAAGGCCATGGAAAAAAATCAAGCAAATAAACAAATATATCAAGAAAAATATGCACAGAAGCTTAAAATTGATTCTTGTATCACCTGCATTACATGTGCTCTGAATTGACCTGACTTTAATGTCTACATTTTTTTGTTGTAAAGAGAGATTGGGGAGTGGGAAGAAGAGGTAGGAAACAAAAGGAGAGAAAGAGAAAACAAAATAGAAAAAATGTCTTGGTATTAAAGGCTTTACACACAGGGAAACTGCGAGAAATGGTTTCTGTTCTCTCTTTAAAAAAAAACAAACAAACAATCTTTGTCTCTGTCAACTATAGATGATCTCCACTTCAGTTGCATAAATGAATGCCAAAACTTTCCATTCCCACTATGAAATAATAACAGACATACACAGTGCTCTGTACTTGATAACAAACCATGAAAATTCACAGTCCTCAGGAAGACGACTTTTTCTTCTTCTTCTGTTTTTTTTTTTGTTGTTGCTCATTTAACTCATCACGTCATGGTGGAAAGTCGGGTATTTTTCACTTCATATCCTATATTGGATACAGATCTAATAAAAATGGTTATTTCCAATTCAATCTGCATAAGATCTGAAATATTTACCTAAACAGTGTCAATTTGAGAGAGAAACAGGAAGTTTAATTCTTTAGTATGCATTGCCAATTTGATAATCAATCATAAATCAAGCAGTTTACAGCCTTTTGAAAATTAAGCGACAAAAGCAAAGTATTACATATGTACAACAAGGGGTGGAAATGAACAATAAAAAAATATGCTCTATAGAACATCAACAATGAATGAATAAATACCCTAGCAAAAAGATATAGCACCAAGCCACAATAATGTGGTTTCTAGCACTTTATGGGATAACCTCACTGGTCTCTATAGCAAGTATGTGGATATCTCATTGGTCCATTCATGCTGTGCAAACAGTTGAAGCCATTGTGCCACCATGTTACCAGGCACACTCTATGGGGACTTCCACACATTTTCCAGCAGAGACTGTTACCAAGATCACATGATGCCATGAGCTCCATACACAAGTGTATGGGCGATGTGCATGGTAAAATGGCCGCACAGTGGCTTCAAGGCGATTGGCCAATGAGATATCCAGATAAATATACAGATCAGTGGTTAAACTAAGTTTGGCAGCAGGTTGAAAGAAAATCTAGTTTCCTCTCTGCGCCACATTGCTTCTCATATCACAAGTCTTTCAATTACTCCCAATCTCACTCGCTATTTTGCAGACCAATTATCCCTTGACTAAGATTGTCTATATCATGTGTCCAAATTGAACAATGTAAGAAAACTTTAACACAATAACAGAAAACAGAATATACTCACATAAACGCACGCACATAAACAGACACACAAGCAAAGTTATCTTTGCTTGAAGACAACTGATTTTATCACTTTTGTAAACAATGCTAGTGAGCCATTTTCAAGGTAAGATATTTATGCTACAACAATTTGTCCATTTCTTGTTTATTAAAGACAAACGACCTTTCAAGTTTCCTCCTTATAGCCTGGTTTACCAATAGATTCAATTTCATGCATTCATTTGTAAGAAATTGTTGCTCCTGACAACCAGAGGCCTGCCAGATGTAGCAACATGTGATTCAGGGAAAGAGGATTCAAATTACTGGACAGGTGAATCACACAGCTGGTTCACAGGACAACAAGGGAAACTGTATATGAATTTGACTACCAGGTATATCAATCTGTTGATCCACCAGTAACGCGGGAGGAGTGTGCAGGTTTCGAATTGAGACCGATGCGAACGCACTCACCCGCTCACACACCCACACCCACATTTACATCCCTAGAAACTGGCACACGTGTGACAAATTTCAAGATTGGAAACTTGTGGTTGACTACTACAGGAACCCGTGGTGTTAGCTGTGAGTAAATGGTTTGCCCCTCTCGGAGAGCCAGGTTGGGCTCTAGCTAGCGCACTCCCACTCCACGCTTCCTGGGGCAGGGGAAGGGGCTCATTATAGGGTGGAGAGGGGGGAAGCCACAACAATGGCCCAGGTGGCACTTCCAAGCCCCCTCTTTTCTTTGTTTATTTCATGAACCCTTTCATATTGGCAAAAGAACTTATTTGCGAATGTGTTCACAAACATTCTTTTTCTATGCTGATCAAGTACTTTTTTTTTCTGTAAGACTGTATTATAGCACACACCCTTCTTACGATTCTAACACTTCTCATTTCTCATTTCCACATTTTTAATTCATATTTTTTGGATAACGATTTGTCTATTATAGTGTGAAGGTGTTTTCAAGTTGAATTGTACTTAAATCTTGGCTCTTAAACTTCAGTTGAAATGGTTTGAGCTCTAAAACATGATGGAGGAGGTAGCTAGAGCTTTGGTTGACCATGTATTCACTTCCAATCATGATTTTCCCATCATGACTGGTTTGCATATCAATAAGTACTCTAGCATATGAGTTTACCAAGAGTTGGATATTGGTTTGATTGACAGGCCATGTTGTTGTTTTCTTTTGACACATCTGTCATGTGAAATGTGGTTTACAGCTAGCAATGGGTTAACAACCTCTCGCCAGCATCTGAACATCCCATAACCCTTAAAATGTTAACTCGTTCCATACGGCAACCTGGTGGACTGTGTATTAAGTCTATGGGGATTTCAGAATTGAGTATGGAACAGGTTAAAGGTACATGGTCCCGGTGTTTTAGTCAAATGCGTACGCGGGCGCACAGTGCAAGTTTCCTATAGAGACCTACGCTATCAACTCCTCTTTAGCGCTTATGCTGTGGCCCACTTCCCCGAGTTAGAAGAAGTCCGATTCATTGTAGTCAGTGGTCCGATCACAGTTCATTACTACAGACTGCACGATGCGCAGAGAAGACAACAAAGGCAACGTTACTTAGCAACACCTATGCACTTTACTCTTGATGACAGCTCAACTTCGGTAATCTTCGTATCAATGTTAACGGTGATCGGCAGTATCATCCACAGCACCCTCTACACTACCGGGACTATGCACCTTTAAATGGGTATCTCATTGGGCTGGAGACCAGTTGGAGACCTGGTGACAACTCAAGTCTTCCTTGTCATGGAAACCTCTCTGCGATGTCTCCTGGAACTTAGCCCAGTCTACAGAGTAGCAGGAGAATCACACATGTTCAATTTTTTTTGAGACTTTTTCCAGTCTCCAGCTGGTCTCGGAGACATCTCTGCAATGTCTCCACGATGTCTCCTAGTCACGGCCAAGTCGCTGAGACTAATTTTGCTCACAAGGTCTCCGCCTGACATTTCCACAACCTCGCAGAAACTCAATGGCAATCTACTGGAGACCTTGCAAAGACTCACTGGTGACCTACAGGAGACATCGTGGAGATGTTTCTGCAGCTGAGAAGATGTTGCAGAGACATTGCAGCGATGTGTCTCCATGACTTCCAGACAAAAAAATCACCATCTTATTTGGAAATGTCTCTGAAGTTGCCATTGAATCACTTTCTTGGTGAAAGAGCAAGTCATATTTTTTTGTTTTTTAAGTCCCAACAGTCGCAACAGTTGCAGCAATGTCTCCTCCAGTAAGACAGGCCCTTAAAGAAATGTGTTCATTAGAAAGAGTGAAACAATCCCTGTCTCTCTCTCTCATTTCATAGTTTGTCATATCTTTTTCACCTTGTTTTGCTCATTACTCTAATGATTACTTCTGATGATTACTCATGTTTCTGAGGTCTCATGCATATTCAAAGTTTTAAAGATCAGGCTTTGACATTCACAGTACCTCCAAATATTTTGTCATGATTTGGAAAAAAAACCCCAAACAAACAAACAAACAAACTAACTCTTGTAACTTGTGGTATCTGTTATAACTAATTGGTACCAAAATCTTATAAAACAAGTCTGGTCCAATTCACACCAAGTCCAGTGACAAGCTGGACATTTATAGATGACCAGCATCTTTAAAAATCATAAACTTTTCACTGCCCATTAGTTGTTTGCCTTTATCAACTAGGTGGTCTCTTTTCAGTGGTTTGAACGATATCATAATTTGGCAGTGAAGGAAAAGTGGTTACATTTAACTTGATGTAAATATTTTCATACAAGATACTTTGAACAATTTATCTTTCCTTTTGGGATTTCCTCGATACTTTACAAAACCAATTTGTGTCTCCTTCCAGAACAGACAAGAACTAGTTGAAAACAGCTCAAGCCTTGACACTAGTGGGTGTAGGGATCTGATTGATGGATCAAAATGGTTATGAAGTTTCCTATAATAAAGCACAGAAGGGTAGATCTTGTCTCTTGATCTCTAGCTAGACAAGACAGTTGTACTGCCTCTCATTCTCCTTCATCGCAGAAAAGGGCAAATAAAGTCTGAAGCAGATGGTGAGAATATTCTATATTTCCCATGATCAAAATATTTTCTTTCTTCAGATATACATGATGCATCGCCTTCTGCTTGGCGTGACCTTGAGCGTGGCAGAATGGATTCAAGTGAAGCATGGCAGGATTGGATTCGGGAGGCAAATACTAGGCAATTGGTTTCCAATGCCTGTCATTGTCTAGTCTCATTACGTGGCATTGCTCAACCCCCAAACAATAAATATATCTTCTTATACACTTGACAGTTCCCCAAGGCATCTGCATTTCAAGCCGGCAGGAATACGCCAATTTCCGCCCCTGTCCTCGGCTCTACTACAACTCTCTGCTTGGCTCAAAACCAAGAAGCCTGCGCGCAGCCCCATTCGCACCTGAAAGATAACAGATAGCTATGAGCACTCTGGTGATTCAAACACAATTGCACAGGACTATATTGTTTGACTCAGATTACTGTTTGGAGAGTTTCATGCTCTTATCACGTCAATCTAGGAGAGCAAAAACATAATTCACGATATCCTGAAAGCCACCAGACACTGCGTGAAAAAAACAACAAACTGCAACATTAAATCTTTTGCAATCACTACATCTCAAAAGCAATAATTTAAAATGCTTATCATTCCATCAATGACGAATGTAATATCAATTTCAGGGGATAAATAAAATCAATACAAAAAAAGAAAAAAGAAAAGCATGGCTTTATTTACAACCTTGTGTGATGACTTTACTTCATGTATGTGATAAGTTTAGATATGATTGATAATGCTTTGATTTGTACCTGTCATAAGTGCAGACATTTTACAATATTTCATATCATAATTTGTGATCAGTTTTTCTCACACCATCTGTATTATGATTTTCAAGATCAGTAAAACATGAACTTCTACACTATCCCTTGACTCTTAAACTCACTTGGCATCTAAACTTAAAACTGTTGAGGATGGACTAGTTTTGCTAGAACAAGTATTTCCCATAGCCACCTGCCAGAGTATTCTCGGGACTCGTCTTCAACGGGTTAATGGACAGTTTAGAGATTATTATAAATAAAATATATATATATGAAGAGTTTGTTCGCAAAAACCGATAAGTCCATACTTGCCAAATGGAGATATTTGCGATTAAAGGTCAAGAAAAGTAAAGAGAATAATAAGAAAAATTTTGCTTCTTTTGACCATAACTTCAAAAATGTACCTTTATATGTAGTGACCAATATATTATTTAAAAGGTATTATTTTGTACTTTATGACAGAGACTGTACTTCAAAATCTTTAAAAATGGACTTATCAGTTTTTGTAAACAAACTCTTTATATACATACATATATATATATATATATATATATATATATATATATATATATATATATATATATATATATATAAATATGTATATATATATATATATATATATGTATATATATATATATATATATATATATATATATATATATATATATATATATATATATATATCTTCTTTTTTTTTTGCTTCTGTTCGACCACAATCAGTCATGTTCATCTGTATTCAGTTCCTTATGAGATTTTTAGTTCTGATGATGTAGATAATGCATCTTGCTTAATAAATGCCTAATACTGAGACATAAACTCAATTTTCATTCCCACTCTTTTTTAGAAGTTAAAAGACTTGCGTTTAGTTCAGTTGACACCTTCTTGAAACATATCTAAATGCACAGCTTTGTGATTATGATGGAATCCCATTTTATTTGCTCATTTTTCCACTACATAATAAATGATTATTTGAAAAAAGAATGTTTGCAACAATGTGTATGTGTATTAATGGATGTAAATTTCTGTGTTTGTGGACTGAGCACCTTCTATGCTTTACACACATTCAGCATGAAATCTCTCTCAAAAAAAAATCAAAAAATGTGGTTATTTCATTGTTGTTAACCTTATAATTCTGACAACTGATGATGACTTACAAGTAGATCACAGAAAATATATATATGGATGCATTTAAAAAAAAAGTAAAACTGCAATGGGCATCCCTTCTGAATGGAAAAAGAAACAGAACCTCAATTACTATCTGATGAAAAATGGATACTAGTACTACGATATTAGTAGGAGAGAGAGAGAGGAAGCCCCTGATGTCCCAGTGAGATTTAGAATTGAAGTTAATACTTTCCTTGTCCAATGATAATGGACAATGAGTGGAAAGATTTTCTTTATGTATCTCCGAGTATTGTGCCCTTCGCACAATTACCCCCACTCAGTGAGTGGCAAGATTTTCTTTATGTATCTCTTTACCTGGGGCCATCTTCCTCGTCAAGCTTAGCTTATGATGATGGTCCCCTGCATTTCATTTTTATCATTTCCTATTGCTTTCCTTTTATATATAATATTCGTTCTTGAAAAAAAAAATGTATGTATGATCCAAATGTTACGAATATTAGCTCTGTAAATGACTATGTAAGTATTTTGTTGATTTGTTGATTTGTATTGATTTTGAAATGCAGAAATAACTAGAAATGTCGCTACAGCGACTGGTTATACCCCCGCCAAACAACATTTCATAAGCTTTGGTCCTAACAACATTTCATAAGCTTTGGTCAAAAAACTGAGGAAGTAGCTAAATCCGCAAGATCTTTCCTTGATCTTCTGCCATTAATATGCCGTTACCATGGCAACGTACTTTCGGGTACTGTCGAAAAATGCGTCTTGCCCATCTACAACCAAAGGCACACATCTGTACCAAGTTTCATGGAAATTGGGCAAAAACTGAGGAAGTAGTTTGCAACACAAAATTTTCCATCATTTTGGCTCATAATATGTGAGCTGTTACCATGGCAACATACTTTTTGTCACTGTCAAGAAATGTGTCATGCTGACCTATATCCTAAGACAAACATTCAATATGAATTCCATGAGAATTGGAAGAACACTGATGAAGCAGTTTTGCCATGAAGCATTTTGCCCTATATTTTACCAATAACATGCCGTTACCATGGCAATGCACTTTTTGCCACTGCGGAAATATGTGTCTTGCACATTAACATATTCAGATGAACATCTGTACCTAATTTCATAAAAATTGATCAAAAACTGTGGGAGGAGTTCGCGACGCAAGATTTGTACCCATTTTTGCCCATAATATGCCGTTACCATGGCAACGTACTTTTGGGTACTGTCAAAAAATACGTCTTGCACATCTACAACCCAAGGCACACATCTGTGCCAAGTTTTATGGGAATCGGTTGAAAACTGAGGAAGTAGTTCGCGACGCAAGATTTGCAACAGACCGACCGCCTGACCGACCGCCCGACCGACCGCCCGACCGCCCGACCGTCCGCTGATTCCTATATACCCCCTTCAAACTTCGTTTGGCGGGGGTATAAAAACTGAACTGAACCGAACTGAACTGAATAATGCAAATATTTGTCAAAAAAAATGTCTAGGTATGATCTGCACTAAATAAATGAATAAATCAATCAATAAATTAGATAAATCAATTAGACAAATAAATAGATAAATCAATTCGATAAATAAATAGATAAATCAATTAATAAATCAATAGATAGATAAATAAATGAATAAATATACAAATACATAAATAAATTCATAAATCAATAAATGATTGAATGAATAAATAAATGTTGCATTACTAATGGTGGTTAGGTGGTATGGAAGAGTAATGCAGACAGGTATAATTAAAGCTTGATAAAATTCATGCAGTCAGAAACAAGATTAAATGATTAGAAAAAGCCATGTGAAGTGGTCAGTTGTAGAATTAGCTCATATGTAAACCCTCAAAACATTGGTTCCTGGCCAACTAGCTCTCCTCACGTAGTACCTGTCAGACGTAAACTACGTGAGCTAATTAATGCTTAACAGGAAAAAAAAAAAAGTGAGGAACACTCGGACCTGATTTTTTGAGTGCGCAGAAATATACTCCTGATACATGATTAATTGTGAAAAAAAAAAAGAAGAGAACATTAGCAGAGTAAAAAGAAAAGTAGCATGCGCCACAAAACACATACTGATGCATTCAAATTTAAGGTAGCTATCCTCTGCGGACCTAAAAAACATACAATTTCATCCAATGCTAAATGCATTTCAATATTTGAAACAAAGTTAGCACATTAGTTGTTGCTATGTTGGGCAAGCCTCTGAATAGCTTTCTGTTTGTCAGAACAGTATTTGTCATAAACAATGACATTTACCTGAGCACCTCCCTGTGCAATGTAACAATAGATATGCTTTATAAGAGCCCATTATTATTATTACTATCATCATTATTATAATGCACAAAATAAAAATTGCAATAAAGAATGAGAAATAAGACTTATTCTAAAGACTGTGGACCAGAAACATGCAGTACACATGAATAGCTATTCTGCTACAAAACTTGCAGTTGCTGAACATGTTAAAAATGAAAAGATGAACTGACCCTAGAAGCAGCAACATTTTTTAATTTGTTCAATTCATAATATCATTGTTTTTCCCCAAAAAATTTGTCCAATAAAATGGTTATCCAGGTTACATTGGTTCAATGACACAGTGAAGATTTGATACTACACTAAGTTGGTGTGTGCATGCGTGTGTCTATGTGTCTGTGTGCATGCATCGCTGCATGGAGCAGATGATCACAATGTATATCAAGACAGAAGACAATTTTTTTTTTTTTTGGGGGGGGGGGGGGGGGGTCCACATACCAGGATTTTGCTCATGTGATGTATAGATCACTGCCACTACACAGTCTTGTGTCCACGAGGGAAGGTGTTTACCAACACGCAATTATGTCACATGTCACGGCTTGTCAATCAGTCATCCAGACACTAATAACAGAGGGTCACAACCTCCCATCAACCCCCTCCCCCTCCCCCTCCCCCCTCCCCATTGTGATTCAGACGCTTCCCCTGTACGGAGAAACTCCTGATCTGTCTCTGCAGTGCAGTCAAAAGAAAAACTGTCACAAACATTTCTCAGGTTGGAGAAACCTGCGTAATCTACATTGCATCTTTTGGCCACATGCCATAGTTCCTGTATACATCTCACCGTTTGTCTAAAAAAAAACCTCCTACTTGTGTGTAAACACGGATGTCTGAGCAATGACCTGTAATCTAATGTAAGCACATTCCAGAAAATTGCATTTTGCCATTTTTCACTCTTCCATAAAATAATTCAAATCGAAGACTGATATCACTTGATGTATCGTATACAAAGAGGATACTCATTTCTGAAGAAGCCTGGTATGTACAAGAAAAGATCAATGAAACAAATGGCTAATAAACATATCATTCCTGCTGGCTCAAGACGCTACAAAAACACAATGCAACATTTTCATATCTGACTTAATCACAGACAAGAGGATGGGGATAAAGATCCAAGTTCACGAAAGCCTGGCAGTTTCCCCGAGAATTTCAAGACAATCACCCAATAGCCACCTGTCCTGCTGACCTGAGAAATCTTGAAAAAAAAAAAACATTGTGAGAGAACAGTATCTGACTTTCCAGGAAACTCAAGCAGGGAAAGAGAGAGACAGAGAGAGAGAGGGGGATCCATGCAATGTGGACTAAAAAACCATCGATACAGAAACAAAAATATTGAATGATAGCCTAGAGGCACGTAGTATATCACCATTTTTAGGTATGAGTAGTTCAGCAAACACTGAAAAATAGAATAATTCAACACACTTTCATTTACCTCGTACAATTAAGAGCACATGACTTTAAAACCTCTTTCAGAAAGCAGGGGAGATCATATTGCCCTTAACAAATATCAGCAACAAGTGAATATATTCTTTTCATAAAAAAAAAAATGAAATTTTGTGATATTCTAATTATACATGTATTCTCTTTAAATCCTTGTCGCGCAGTGATGTCACAGACTGCAGTAGTCTTTTCATCCAGCGATGGTGGCATTAAAAGTTTGAAAATTTATAACTTTTCAGATCACTTGATTTTCCTCAAGCTTTATTTATGTATTTTGCTAGTATTGCTGCATTCACTCAAACCACATGTACATTTGGGTTCATTACTCTTTAACTCATTGCCAACCTTCTTCTGTACAACTATGATTATAATGTATGTTATTCTCTTTATAATCATGTCCCTCTGCGCCTCAGAATAGGCTACTAGATCGATGGCGCATTACAAATGCTGTACTTATCATTATTATCATTATTATGTAAAGCGAATGTATTATTGCGACTGAGAATGACATATGTTGGATTGAGTGAGTTAGGGATATAACTTATTATTATGACACAATCACTGTTTTTTTTTTCCCTCTTGAAATATTCCTTAGAGAATCATTTCCACAAAAGAAAAACAGAACAAAAATATAACACAACCTCACCAAGAAAATGTGTGTCATCTATTATCATGTGAACAAATTAAAGAAGACAAAGGGAAGAAAAAAAAAACCAATGCCGTCTGCTCGGTACACGACAGGAGACTGAAACATTCATTCAATCAATGTGACATGATAAAACACATGCATGCAATGAAAAAGAGGGAAAAATGAATAAATAAGCATGACACCAGAAAAATGCTGCCCCCTCCCCCCTTCAGAGAAACCAGACAGCGAATGACTATGCGGTGAACAACGTCCTAATAATGTTACAGTCTGGGGAAAGGTTATTCCTGCTCAGCAAACTTGGTAAAAGATAGTCATAATATGATGTAGCCCTTAACCCATCTACCTTTAGGAGTCCACTGGGATTTGACATGCTGGTAGGAGATGTGTTAAATCATATCATAATGAATGACATGGCTGTGGAGAATTAAAGCAGCTTACTTCAGAGAAAGTCGACAAAATACTGCCAAACCATAAACCACTTCCTAATAAAAAAAAAGAAAGAAAAGACAATGAAGTGTTCACTGAAACATTGCCAAAAGGCAAATGTTACTATTAAGTTTAAAACATTAATATGATACGGAGAATGGAGATCGTCTCAGTTTAACACTTTGAAGGTCTGTTTCTTTTTTTTTTCTTTACCCATTATGAAGAACAATGAATCACTTTGAAGCTTAAACCCTTGACCTGTATATGGAATTAGATTTTGATAAGAGGCTATTATGTGAAACTTAAACATTAAACATTAAACATTTAAAACCCAAAGAACACATTTACATTACTCCCACTTAAGATATTTAGAAGTGGACCAGAAACAGTACACAATATAATGATCCTCAGTATAGATTTCTACCATTTTTATGACTTATTTGGGACAACTAAATTTATCATTCATGTTATCACATTTTATTAACTTCCATATGACATGTATAATGTTATATCCAAACTAACAGTTATAACAATCATTAAATCAACTTTACAGATTACTTATAAAATGTATACTAACTGAGGATGTAACAAATTAAAAGAAAAAGCAATATGTGCTGCAGTGTACCTGTTTCCCCTCAAAATGTTGGGCTTTGCAATGATCCCTCCCACTTTGAAAAATATCACACTGGCAGAGTAAATATTAACCCGTTGAGGACGAGTCCCGAGTATACTCGTGCAGGTGTCTATGGGAAATGCGTGTTGTAGCAAAATCAAACCGTCTTCAACGGGTTAAAAAGGTACTGTATGACACTGTCCAAAGTCAATTCTATGCCCTTTTGCCCGCAACATGATTACTGGTCCGTTGATACAGACAGTACAAATCAGTCATCCAGGTGTCTCAGAATTAAATACAATGACTACGCCTTAGAACAGTAAGTGCTGGATGTGATTTTAAGGCTGAAGCAAGTTCTGTAACATCAACATTTGCACCTTGCCCCTAGCAACCACCCATCCCCTCTCTTCCATTAGCACCTCATTGTGATGAAGGGTCTCCAAAAACTTCTTTAACTTACTACTTTTACTCCTCAACTCTTTCCTGATTCAAACATTCCCTTTTCATAACTTTCTGCCCTACAGTAGTTCTAAAGCTAGTAATCCTCTCATACATATCCAAAGGTTTGAATTGAGATTGAATATGAGTATCACCGTTCAAAATTCGAAACAAAATCTACAAAACTGCAAAATTAAGACTGAATAAGATGTCAAAATAAATAAGATATAAGCACCAAAAGTTTAAAATATGTACTGAACAAAATCAACATGCAGACGTTTAAATTGAAGGAGAGAATATGGAGCTGGAGGGATGGATTCCTCCTTGGAAAAAAAAAATAATGAGATGAACAGATGATACATGTGTGTATAGATACATAGGTTAACAGAGAGAATGGGAAAAAAGAATACAGATGGATAGCTGGATTGAAAACTAATTACATCCTCATTATCCCTTACACGATATCAATCTGTTTATTGGATGTGACAAAAGGAGAGGAAAAATGAATCAGGATAATGTTATTTTCTGCTGGGTGAAATGTGCTTTGAATACCACTGGCAAATCTAGCAAACATCCTGCATTTAATCAAAGAGTTGTTTCCTAATCTGTCTTCTGCAGAATGCTTATCAAAGGACTAGGTGTGTGATGAGCATTTTTGCCTGTGGGGAAATCCCACACACCAGTGGTGTCTCACAGTCCCTCAGATTGTGATAACTGCCACCACCACATAAATAGTGTAGGAGTCCAAAACACAGTGCCCCAATCAAGACACAGGAAGTGGCATCTTTTTACTGTGTCCTCCAGGAATAATGAGATCACGTGACTGGACAGGCTAACTTTGGAATGCTACATTCTTACAGCAGGGGTGGTTGACATGGCTGACTGTTTGTGTGGCTCTTACACTCATTGTAAGTACAGCACCACACTTGACTCACTGTGTGTTGGCTATATATGCAACCTGTCTTTCATCTTCTGAACTACAATAACACTACCAAGGTTAGAAACAAAGAAAAATCACCGTCATGCCCCTTTTGATTTTGTCTTTTTTTTTTCTTACTAGTGTGTGTACGTGTAATACATATTTTCATTTAAACATATATCCTGATTTGTCATCAGACTACTATAAAAAAATTGACTGTGACAGAGCTATATATACTTACCATGGGGGGTACTCTCAAAGGAAGGGGAACAGTGTGGATAAAAGTCACTTTGAAAACTGCATGACTACTTGTTGATTAAATCTTTGTGAGGGCACTTCTAAATTCCTATCAAATTCACAATCATGTTCAAATTAATTGAATTAAAATGCTGCCAAGTAAAAGATGTGTTGGCTGTACATGCTTTTTCTGAGTCATTTTACTAAAAAAAACAAGAAACCAGAGCATCAAACATTTTCAGTAAGTGGAAATTGCACAGATTTTTTTCTTTATGTCTATATCTTATGATAGATTTTCTAGAAACATATTGTCTGGCACTCACCACCTTTGTGTTATCATACAACCTGATGAATAAAACAACAAAAACAGTGCTAATGAAAACAAACAAACAAACTGATTTACTTTCTGTTGCTACTATCTTGTGATTTGATGACAAATCTACCATGCATGTTTCATGATTGGCAGCATGAAGTTTGTGAATGTTACGAACATGCCTCGACCAATGGCAGATCTGCACTGAGGCATGAGCAGCTACGCTCACCCCCTGTACGTTAGAGAAAACTCTCCCGCACAGCAGTTTAACCTGGCCAATGCATGATTAGTGGCAGATTAGCTAATGAATATATCCAGGGTAGCTTTCGGGAGCCTTGCTCTTGTTCTTGGCGGGAAAGAAAAAAAAAAAACAGAATAAAGAGCAGAGGGAAGGAGTGGACTTACAATAACAGAGCGTTGATTCGCAGAGTATTGTTGTGGATGAATCATCGGCTTGTTATTGCTGCTGTTCCCGCCATTAAGCATCGACCCTCAGAATTCCTACTATTCAAGGCTCACTGCAATATCCTGCACTGCAGTATCATATTCTTTCACGAAGTTATGACTTAATCACTCATCAGTTACTCTAAGTATATATCAACATAAAAAAACCCAAAAACAATCCAGTTTGGCATATTGAGCGAATATTCCAATGGTAGTATGTCCACTAAGTGTGAATGCGTAAAACCTTCAATAAGATGAGAAAATGTTGGAAAAAATCTAGCTCTAGAACTTGAGGTAATCATGTGGTCTTGAAGTGAGAACACAGGGCAAGAATAGTGGATCGTTTACATTGTTCACAATATCCCTCCTCAGACGACAGCTGTTCTCTGCAAAATGGGTCATGCACTGGCCTACATACATGGGAATAATTATGACCAATATTTTGGCAATAGAAAGTACTGGATACATTCACAGGGGTTGGTTACATGTATGAGAAGGTGCACATGTAAGTTGTACATGCATAGAAACAAGTTTTCACCACCTGGTTGTACATGGGAAATTTGTTCACTATTTTGAGTTACCTTTCTAAGGATTCTGAGAATTTTGAGTGAAGGTAAAAAACTGTTCTAAGAAGCTTTGTATAATTGTGACCCGCTACAACAAAATGGTCCTAAAGTCGCGCACGGTCGAAGCCGTGAAAATCGAGTGTGAAGTTAGAGCATCAAAATTGGTCAAAACTTACGATTTTCTGAATTTGACATATTATTAGAGTCTGACATGTCTTCTATCATCTGTCGAAATTTTGAAGCAAAATGATGACAGGAAAGACCAAAAAATAGCGTTTTTCTGGGCCATGTTTTTTTGGCGTTTCAACGAAGCAGAAACTGGTTCGAACATTTGGATTGAGCGCCACACATAGGCTCCCCCCCTAACAACGACCAGAGTGATCTCATTGGTCAGTTTGCTGCTTGCCGCTAACCGAAGCGTGAAGCTCGCACACTGCCCAGTCGACTGGTGCGTGCGGGCGGGTTGCGCTATGCCTAGCCGCTTCTCCTGACATCCTGGTCGCTGATTGGTCGGTGAGGAGACCGCCGACGCTGTGTTTGAATGAGCATTTCGGGGGTTGCTAGGGCTTAACTTCTATTGTCCGGAGGTGAATACTGACTTGCGTGTCTCTTGATTGTGATTGCGTCGCAAGGAGAACTTTCAGGGCGCTTTTCTCAAAACAGTGATTTCCCAGACGTCTTGACATGCTCTCTTTTAAACATCGATATCTCCGCAGCCGATTATTTTTTATAAGACGTGTTATATATCAATTTCAAGCAGAAAGATTAGGGAATTGTGTCATGCAATTTTCAAATAATCGACCTCGCCCGACTTTAGGATCATTTTGTTGTAGCGGGTCACAATTATGCTTTTCACCTCCCCAAGTCTAGATTGTATGTTTTTGCTGACAGCATGATACCTTTAGGTTTCACTATGGTTCTTGCAAACATTCAACAACAACATACATGATGATTTTTAGTGCAACCCTGTTTTAGTATTAACCCATCTAGGACGAGTCCCTAGTATACTCGGGCAGGGGTCTATGGGAAATGCATGTTGTAGCAAAATCAGCCTGTCCTCAATGGGTTAAAATGGAAAACCATGCTTCATTATACATAGCATCATTGCGTTGACTTTGGAATTCAATTTGATACTCTCTGACTATTCCTGAGACAAACATTTAACTCATGAAACACCCTTGCCAAGTTCTCATCTTTGCAATCTATCTTTCTTGCATTGAATGGATTTAAAGTTTTAAGTAGATATTCTACCTGTAATACTTCCACAATGTTTTCTCCCTGCATATCACAAGGAATTTACCAAGCAGACTCTGATTAAAAATTATTTGATCAATCCATGGCACAATGTAGTCCCATACAAGAAGAGTTTCATCATTGCAACCCCAGACTATAATTTGCTGCAATGCTGCAATGCAATTGGAGCAAATCTTGTAAACACTCACTTTGTGTGTAGAACATTTCAATGTTCAATTTCAATGCAGTCTGACCACATCTTCGCAAAGTCTTTGGTACCTTTTAGGTTATAGTACAACCCACTGCTTAACCCTTAATGTGTCACTTATCTTAAAGGCATAATTTACCATTTGCAGATGAAACAAAAACCCAGCATTAGTGCTTTAAAATAGTTCTAAAATATGAGTTAATGATAGGAACAACCACTGTAAAAAATTGAATCTGTATAATCGATGTTAAGTGTTATTAAATACACAAAATGTGAACAATAATTATGATAAGAATGTTTCCAGACTAAACCGTCTACAGTTACGGTTTATTGAGAAAAACACTGATATCTCGTTATATTTTAGGCTTTATCGCGAAAATTCTATATGATAGGATAATTTGTGATACAACAGACCTACACATATGCATCAAATGTGATATCTTGCACATTTTTGAAATCACTGCTTCCAAAGGTAAACTGGACCTTTAATCCATTCCAACTTGACCGAGCTGTAGCTTAGCAAGCCCTTCCAAGTGTCATAACGTGTCTCAGTCAAACATGAAGGCCATGATGTCACAATAGGGATTAGGGGGATTAGCTAATCTTTATTCATTAACAAGACCCCATTAACAATTAGTTTCCAGATGTCTGTGCCAATTGGCAAAGGAAACACCCCAGCCTGTGCGCCAATTGACGAACAAAGCACTATACGAGTTAAAAGCCCGGTCACACAGCGCTTTACGGCTTAATCACGGCCAAAACACGTCAAAAAGTGGTCTCCCGTGAAGCAGACGATGTTGTTCACGTTGATGTTGAGTTTAAGATGAGCTACGGTCGATTTATAGTCGTGGCAGGACGCGGGGAAAAATCGGAACGGCGTTGGGCGCGGTAAAAAGTTTTGAACTGCTCAAAATTTTATTTTGCAGACAACCTCGGGCGGCATACGTGGTAAAGATGTGCAACACATGTGAAACAAACATGATAATCTGTGTTCCGGCAGTGATTAAAACTTGGGGAGATGCGGTAAGACACGAAAGTTTAGCGGTCTGTCATGGGCAGAGCACGGTCATCTGACGCGTGTTACGTGTTGGTATCACGGGAAATAGCGTGTGTTTAGCGGCTTATCACTGACAAATGGATTTTTCCGCGTACATACACGTGGCTGGACGTGGTTAGCCGTGCTTAGGCAGTGCTTCAGCAGTGGAACAGCCGCCAACGGCCATACCCCATACAAAGCACGGCCAAACCAAAATTGACCAAAAAATTACCACTTACGACCACGTCCACCAGATTTTCATAACTTTTTGTACGTGATTTAGACGTGGAGTGCTGTGTGACCGGGGCTTAATCCATCGGCTACAGGAGGACCTGGTAAACCCTGAACAATGTCTACAGGGATATGATAATCTCAAAGGAGATGGGTAAAATTTGTTGTGTTCACACAATGTTCCCGGACTTAAAGACCAACTTGGAGTTTCAATCTATAATGATTAGCTGTAGTTTAGTACTGTGTATAGAGGCACTAGAAAGTTAGCAATCTTAAAGATTACTCAGTAGTTGAAGATTAGAACTACAAGACATCTTAGGGTTTACACTCTATCCACAAGCTGCAGGGGGTCAGCACTCATAGTTTAAAGTCATGTGGACATGATAATCAAGGAACTTGAAAGTTAATGTGACCTTTCTGTGTAATCCTATCTAACCTAAGCTCCTGGGTCAACTTCCAGTGCGTGTTGTACACTATGGTACTCTGGAATTCTTATCTGAAAACTCAACCTTTAAGAGTAGGTGTTGTGAGGATGCATGATGTAGATGAAATCTACAGGCTAATCATTGAAGTTTAGAACTTTGAAAATTACAAACATTGTGTGAACGTAACTGTTATGATTCATGGAAAAAGTCCTTGGAGGCTGGTTGACAAGGAGCCTCCGGCAAAATGCCACTAGATTCAGAGCTGTACAAGTCATTCACACACTGCAGGCAATATTAAAGGCATAATTTACCATTTGCAGATGAAAGCATTACTGCTATAGAATAGTTCTAAAATGTGAGTTAGGGATAGAAACAACCACTGTCAAAATTTGAATCCGTATAATCGATGTTAAGTGTTGTTAAATACACAAAATGTGAACAATAGTTATAATAAAAAAAAATCCAGACTAAACCGTATACAGTTACGGTTTATTGAGAAAAACCCTGATATCTCCTTATATTTTAGGTTTTATTGCAAATATTTCATATGGTAGGATGTTTTATGATACAACAGACCTACACATATGCATCAAATATGATATTTTGAAAATTTTTGAAATCACTGCTCCCAAAGGTAAACTGGACCTTTAAATTTTGCTAGACCATAGTTGTTAGCAAGTAAAAAGAAATAGCAAATGAAGTAACACTGTGTGTTTGAATTTATGTCTGATAACCTGATGGAGATTAAACTGTAAAACCAAAAATGTTCATGTGCATTTTAAGTGAGTGATAAAGTGGAAAACAAATTGTTATCATATTGTAGGCAGTACATGAAAATAAAACAGGCAAAAAGAAAGTGAATGAGCGCCTTCAATATTGAAGGAGAGAGAGAGAGAGAGAGTGAATAAAGAGAAGATGAATAAAAGGAACACAATAACTGAGAGGGAATGATAAAGTTGACAAATATAGACTAGGAGAAACACAGATTGCCAAAGAGAAAGTAAATGAGAGACTCAGAAATTGAACAAGATAAGAAGAGAGAATGAGTATGGAGAGGATGAACAAGATATAAGCACAGGCAGAAAACACTAGGTAACATAGATTGTCACCTGATTTATAACTTGATCAATATTGAGAGAAACACAGACTTTTGGATAGACAAAGATAGAGTTGGTGAAGACTGAAACAAAGAAAAGGAACAAACAATGAAAAAAGAGGGGCCAAACAGATGCAGAGAATTGATCTAGACTGGTTTAAAGGGTGTGTACAGTTCTGGTCGAGGTGAGGATTTAGCTTTTAACTTTTGTGAGATATTCAGAAACCACTTTATGAGATGTCAAAGAGCATGCAGTTCTATGGGGTATCAAAAGTTTATTCGATGAAAATCGGTTTTGAAATGGCTGAAATATCCAAAAATAAGGTGAAACAAAGAGATCCTAATAAAGTTGTGGCATGTCACCTTTTATTATTAACACGTTTTTTTGATATCTCAGCCATTTGAAAACCAATTTTCATCAAATAAACATTGAATCCTACTTAAAATTACATGCTCTTTCATATTTCATAAGAGGCTTTTCATTGTCTCACTTAGGAATGTTCAAAACATGAATCCCCACCTCAACCAGTACTGTACAGTCCCTTTAAGAATAATACAAATACTTGAGAGAAAGGGGGGGGGGGGGGAAGGGAGATACAGAATAAATAAAAGAAAAGCCAAATAGGCAAATTAAACAACACCAATAACAACAAATAACAAATAAGGAAAACACAGCCAGAACTTGTACAAACTAAAGGTCCCAGAGAATGTGAACCTTGCATTCTAGCCTCTTGATTCCATCTCCTTAATTGCCATTCAACAACTTCCTCTTCCGGCTGGGCCACTTTTTTCCCCCTTTTTTTTAAAACTAGGGTTAGATATTTCAGCCATAAGAGTATGACGTAGGTGAAAGTCATTAAAAACAAATTTAAGAGAAGAGGAGGGAGGAGAAAGAGGAGGTCTATATTTGGGACTCGACAATTGGACATAAACACTCAAACAGGAAATGGGAGAGGAAACCGGGGGAAACATTTCATATTGGAGTCTTTTATACTGGATAACATCACTTCCTGACAAATGTTTGTGACTTGGGTGCCAGATAAAAGTCATTCTGATTGAGGGCAATTCTGGGAGCCAGGTGCTGGGTATGGGGGGGGGGGGGGGAGGGAGGAACTGAACATTTTTATCAAGGAAGGGGAGGAGGTACAAAAGAAACATGATTAACTTCATCTAATTTGAATCTTCCTATGAATGTTTGAATGTTTTTTTGTGATATGATTTCCCAGTTGGCCAAATTATTCTCAAGAAGTATGCTGCATGCTTTCCCGCTTTTTTTTTTGGTGTGTTTTGTTTTGTTTTTGTTTTGGTTGTTTGTTTTCTTAACCCGTTGAGGACGGACTGATTTTGCTACAACACACATTTTCCATAGACACTTGCCTGAGTACTGTAAAACGTGTAATGTTTGCGTGCATTTTAATTTCGCGAATTTCGCGAGCGCCAAGATTTGCGAAATTAAAATGCACGCGAAAGTTCTTGTCTACACTATATACAGTGAATGCCAGTGGCAGTTCGCGGAAATTTCATGCCGCAAAAAAGGCCGTCGGCTCCAATTCGCGAAAAATTCATGCCCCGAATATATCATGTTTTACAGTATACTCGGGACTCATCCTCAACAGGTTAACAATCCCCACTATGAATCTAACTCTGACTCTAAGATATCAGAATTCCCCCATAGGGTTTACACATGACACACCTAGTTTCAAAAGGCAGTGGGTTAAACAAAGACACAGAGTTACCACTTGTCCATTCTAGGGGGGAAGGAGCCCAAAAAGTAACAAACAATGTACATGGGACATGGAGGTGCTGGAGGAAGAGTGAGAGGCAAGTACAGTTGAACCTCTCGTATCCGGACAAGTCGGGACCAGGGCTCATCCGGATAAGGGATTTGGCCGGATACGGGAGACTCAATGCTTTATACATGTATACATATACATACACATGTACTGATGTAGCCCATTGTAGTACCACATGTAGTAATGTGTATACTGCAACCTTTTCATTGTTACACTCAGTAACAGACCCCAAAATAGAGGTGTATGTTAATGTTGGAAGTAATATGTAATTCATGTGTGCTTGTGTAGGAGTTCTCAAGGAGTTGGGAATCCCCCTTTCCTCTCGTAATTATAAAAAAAAAAAAAAAAAAAAAAAAAAAAATCACGGCGAGATTGCGTCCATATAATAGAGAGATCCGGATAAAGGGAGGCCAGATAAGAGAGGTTTAACTGTAGGACTAGATGTAAGATTAAGCCTTTCTGTGCCATTGAGTCATATGTGTACCAAATATTACACAAACCTATGAACAGGCAATAATGATTTGGCACGCAGAGGGTTAAGAAACAGAGAATTAGTTTGATGTCACATTAACTTTGTATTCTCGAGTATGTGTGTGTGTGTTTTTTTTTTTTTCTCTCCCCCTTGTATACTCAAAGTCATATAAAAAAATACCACATTACGCTTCGATTACTTGTCTGAATTTGTTGTTTTCTATTTTTCCCATCTGGTTCTTTAATATGCATCAAAAAGTAATTAAACAATCTAGCGACCTTGCTAAATTACAATATGTCACTAGCTTTTCAAAGCAGTACTGCCAGTTTTATCAATGTAGTTTAAATTGCATTACAGACATGCTCCAAAACCAAAGTTACTAAACTTTTTATCAAAAGGAAATATGAAACAGAAAGGAAAACTACCTATTCAAAAGTGACTAAATTTACATTGTTATAATTCTACATATAATCATCACCTATTCAATTCAATTCAATTCAATTCAATAGTTTATTTATTTCCATCATCACAAAGAAAAGAAAAGAAAAAGTTGACATAATCCAAAGTGATACAATTTTTTTTTCATTTCTCTTACACTCGTCCGATAAAGGATTTTTTCAATACAATATAAAGTATATTATACATATTATACATATTATTATTATTATTATTATTATTATGTCGTAAAAAAGAAACAATGCACTTTGTCATGGCAACAAAAATAGTAAATAATCACAATGATGGAAAACAGTGTTCCACCAAAAAAGCCACGCTTGTAAAACGTGGAACACTGGAACAAAACAACAACAGCACCAATTTGTTATACCAAATAGACATATTCATTTAAATTCTTCTACACACTATTGTACATTTTACTAATTGATATAATGACCTATTTCCCCTGCGAAACATCATTATACTTTTTGCCATCATGACAATTGACAAGCATGGAAGGAGTTTTGTGATATTTCTGAAGGACCATGCATGGAATCTCAACTCCAGATTCATTTAACCTACTGAAGACTAGTCTGAGTATACTTGGGCAGGTGTCTATGGGAAATGCATGTTATAGCAAAATCAGCCCGTCCTCAACAGGTTAAAAAGAATTATATCGAAAAAAAAAAGAAGCAACAAAAAGAGATTAAACATGGAATAAAAAAAAAAATCAGAGACAAAAGGACTGATTTTTTTCCTACACTCAATTTATGCATTATGAACAACTTTACAAGTTGGGTAACCACTTAATGTGAAAGTTTATTTCTGTCTTTTTAGGCTTTTTAATAGACACACACAACACCATTCCCCCTTCCCAAACCACCACCACTACCACCACCACCACCACAAAAAAAAAAAGGAAAAAAAAAATGTATACAAACTTTCATATCCTATATTTCCAGGGGGAGTAAAGACCAATTGGAGTATTTCCTGCCGGGGAAGTGGGTATAAATACTGGGGGAGCCATAACGACCTGTTCCAGTCATTGCCAATAGGGGGAGTCAAAGTGAGGAGGAATACACGCAAAACCATCTACTGTTCGGAGCTACATCCACTGACACTCCCCGACATAACACCACCCAGTACTATGCCCTGAACATAAACAGCTGAGCTGGATTATCACGCGGAACGGGAACGAAGTATGCCTGGCAGAAGTTAGTAGACCGCGCCACTAGATGCAATTTGCTCTGACGGAAGGAAGGGGTTAAAAAGGAACGAGCGAGAAAGAGAGAAAGAGAAAGAGAGATATCAAAAAAGAAAAGATACACTGGATATTTACAGCTTTCGAGCTCCCTGGGATTGGCAAGGAATAAACGCGCACAAACACAACAAACAAGATTTTTTTTTTTTTTTCTGTAAGAGTGACGAAAGGAAAGGATCTTGGGCTGGTGGCTTTTTTTCTCGGGATGGAATTGAGGATTTCTAGCGCGGTGATGGCATGGTCAGTGACAATCTTCTGGTTCTTGGTCTTCGCGGTCTGTGGGGAGGATGCCAAGATTGCGGCGCAGCGCCTGTGTATGCCGGAGCATCCCCAGCAGCAATTCTGCCGATCAGATTTTGGTGAGTGGCTTGGAATTATCGTTCTGTCATTTTTGTGGATGTATCATGTTTCCATGGTTATCTCATCAGCCATAGATGGGGATTGCATCTAATATAATTGCCAGAGAATATCAGTGTCAAATTTCTTGATAAGAGCTTATATGGATATCAGTTTTAACAACTGAGTTTTCTCTTACTGACTATTAATGACTATTGGTATACATTTTGAAGAGATGTTATTTGTTCAGGAAAGTAGAGATATTTTCATATTGTATCTTTATGTACTTTTTAAGATCAATCTTCTATTATAAACTTTACCTTAATCTATTCTCACATTTCCTTTCAAGTTTACTAGGAATGCATTTATAGAGCTTTGTCTTTACAGTGTTTATAGATGGCTGGATTCTTTCACAAATATGTAGCAATTCACACTGAATTAATGTGACCAAATTCCCTTACCATATAAGTCATTATGTTCAGTATTTTGCTATAAAATCAGCAGAGAAAATGTCGCAATGAGATGATTATACAGTGTCTGTTGTTCACATTTTATTTGTCTTCACATTAAAATAGCTGAATCTAATGGTCACTTATGCAGCTTCATTTTCAAATTACATTTATTTCACATCTATTTATCTTGTCAAAAACTCCACATTATGCAAGTATGCTGTAGCACAAAGAGTGAAAAATTATGTCATAGATTCTTAGCAACGTTTGGTTCCAGTTTGTTCAGAATGGAGATATAAATATGACTACACATTGTGAGCTGACACTTATTAACCCATAGAGGATGGGCTGATTTTGCAATAAGATACATTTCCTATAGACACCTGCACGAGTATACTCGGGACTCACCCTCAATGGGTTTAAATTCACTCAATGATTTTTATTTGGTTTTTCCAAAACAAATTTCAAAGTAATCTGAACGAAAAAATATAGGCAGCATAAACCACTGCTCATCAAATAATCATGCATACATAATTGTCGCTGGGGTGACAAGACCTCGTATCTACAAAATGTCAAATGTTCAGGAGAGCCAAAAAACATGGCGGCCAAAGCACTGTGGCGAATGGGATAGCCTTTCCTTTGACATGCCATAGTGGCTTCATTTTTGGAGTAAGACAGTTAGGATTTGGACAGGACATCCCTTTACCCATTATTTGACCATTAATCCAAAAAAGTCATTTTCACCAAAATTGCAGATACAAGGTCTTGTCATCCCAGTGACTATATAAAATGATGAACACATGCACACACATACATGCACACACAAAATGATTTGCCATTGCTAGATTCTGTTTCATATGGCAGCTTACGATCATATTGCCTTATAAATAACTGAAGCCTCAACTATGACAGTCAAGGAAAAAAAAGAAAAGAAGTGAAATAGATGATAATCAGCTTGTAGTAGAAGCTCTAATTACTGTGCTTATAATAAATGTACCCCCCTTTGTAAAATGGTGCTGTGAAGTGTGTTTCCTGACATAAGACATATAATTCCAAGAAAGTAATCCATTAGAAAATGTATTAATTTTCATGAAAGACCTGATACCATTTCAGTAGAGTTGGGGATACGAATTCTTGATAGCACCTGATCTGGAGAAGCTATACTTAGCACGGCAACTCGGACATCTCAGCAGCCTCATCACCATCACCTTATTTAAAGCTTGGAGCAAATTCGAAACGAAAACAGAAGGTCCCCGAAAACAAATTTTCCCCTTGCTAATTATTCAATTTCATTCTTTCGTCCACTGAGTAGCAGTGTTCTTGCAGATAATTTCTACAAAGCAATGATTTCCTGCCATCCATCCCGGCTCCAAGTTGGAAGCACGTTGGGGCTTAAACAAGACAGAACATTGAATCCCCCCCCCCCACCCTCTTTACTCCCTAACCACCAATTAGCATCTTGCTGGTATTTAGGGCCCTGAATTAAGCTCCCTGTCGGAGGCAATCATGTTTGTGGGTATAGCACCCAGTCAATGAAAGGAAACATATCATAGAGATAGTATGAGGTGTAAGTTTTCCCTATCTGACTTTTTCACATATACCAGAGAATTTGGGACATAAAAAAAAAAATGCACACAAACAAACTCTATACAGACGTATGGAAATTGGTAATGAGAAATGAGAACTTCTTTTACTTGAAAATACTTTAATGGTAATCTCATATCGGATGCATGAGGTGTAGGTTTCCCCATCTGACTATGTCACAAATACCAGAGAATATTGGACATAAAAAAAAACAACCCACAAACTCTATACAAACATATGAAAATTGGTATTAAGAAGTAAACACTACTTTTAGTTGAAATGTTACTCGAGTATCTGACACACATATCTCGCATGCTAATGATCTGTTTGTCATGCAAATAACCTGCATTGCATAATATGCTTTAAATCTTTGTTTGTTTGTTTCTTTTTAACAATGAGAAAATCACTATACTGCCATGCCAGGATGAGGCTTCTCTGCTACCTTAGATATTTTTATATGAATGCACTCACTACGATCAAATGTATTGTTGCTGCTAACAGCGTACTTTTGGTTAAATCTTTATGACTGAAAAAACATCAATTCTTCTTTGTACTTTTTACGAAGTATATGTTGGTTTGGTTATTCAATATAGCTTAAAGGGGATGGCTAGTACCTGATCAGTGGGAATCAGTGGGAATGCTGGGGGATGATTGTTCCAATCCTTGTGGGATTCATTTAAGAGTACATTATATATCTATTGTTGGGTGAAAATCATTTGCTTCAGAATGGTCTCATATTCAAGTAAAGTGCAGTTCAATGTTTCCAGGTTAGCATGCCTGTACAGTGACGTGGCAATCGATAACGGCCCGTTAACCTGCTAACCTGGAAACATTAAACTGCACATTACTTGAATATGAGACCATTCTGAAGCAAATAATTTTCACACAACAGATATATAATGTACTCTTAAATGAATCCCATAAGGATTGGAACAATCATCCCCCAGCATTCCCACTGATCAGGTACTAGCCATCCCCTTTAATGATACATGAAAAAAGAGAAAGGTCAATGTCTTTGATATCCATTAATAGCAGATCAATATAGTTGCTGATATAGATAACCACTGTATCTACATAGCTGTTACATGAACATTAGTAGTTAACAACCACAGACCAATGTCAAATTTTGATATTCGAGTTAGGCATGACAAGTTGACTGTGACCCATTGACATGTTACCATGATAAAGTCTTACATATTAAAGTTGACAAAACTGTTCAGTAAACAAGTGCTGAGAAATTTGGTATCTGTTATCAACTCATATGATAATTGTCTTTAAATTTGACCTGCAGAGTCATGAAATGTATTGAAACTTAACTAAAATAAAATCTGAATTGTTTCTTTTGGAAAAAGTAGGCCTACATTCCCATAGTGTTTTGATTTAACCTACTCTGTTCTGATTTTAGGCACACTGCTAATGACAACATCTCATCCTTAATTCTTTAAAAAAAAGTGCAATTTTGTAACTTCTTTTGGTGGCCAGGTGTGTTTTTGATATAGTAGGATGAATAAAATGTTAGAAAGCTTACAGCTTTGAGATTTTGTCAATAGCTGTTGTAATGATGGGTTAAAAGTAACTCCATAGGGATTATTCCATCTCTGAGGACTACATTAATCTAGCTCCCCACTGGTGGCTAGTAAAGTGCTGAGTTAAGCAGTGAGTATGGAGTTAAAGTGGGTCTGCCTTCATTTTGCGCTTACCATCAATTTGAGGAAGGAAGGCCTAGCTGCAATGTGGAATAAACAGAACCATTTTTTTTTTTTGGGGGGGGGGGGGGTCTATTTCTTTTTTTCCAGCCTCATATCTCAGCCAAGTCTGTCTCACAGACCATACTCTGATTTATTTGACCTTCTGGGCTTTATAACCATCTTCCTGGCATAGCATGTGTGTCTACACACAAACACACACACATGCACACATAGTACACATTCTTATATAAGGCCAAGTGCACTTTTATGAATTAAATCCTCTGCTTGCATTTCAATTTGATTTAATTTATCAAATAAAATCAGATTTTGGAGTATGAAGAAGAAATATATTCTCTCCTCTTGTTCAGTTAAATTTCATTCAACAATTGAGAGAAAGAGAGAAAAAAAAAGAAGAAATGCAGTAAATGAGATAAATGACAGCATGAGATGACTAGATAATTCCAAATTGAATGCATAGCCACTGGTGAAATTAAATCCAATGTTTATGAATAATGGGCAAGAAGCCAGAGAGTTACGAGAAGTCAGCAACATTAACCATTTGTGTGCATTGAGTGCTGACTGGCAAAAGACCACTTTAGAATATTTATGATAATATTATATTATGAAAATATTGGTTGTCATATGTAATTCATGCAAACCTTTGTTGTCACACTAAAGTAAAAAAGATCTTTTTTTTTCTTCTGTGACAACTTCTTTTGCATAAAAAAAGGTATGCATAAGTATGAATTCGTTTTTCCTTTGCTCATTCTAGTAGCAATGTTTACATTGATAGCAATGAATTTTCTACACTTTGAAACATCAATGAAAACTTGGATTTTTTGGTTGTATTTTTTACTGGTTCAAAGGTTTAAATTGATATTCAAGCATTTTATTTCTTGTTGAACAATACTTTTGACACTGAGATACACTCAGGGAGAACTCACCCCAATTTATAATAGTTGTTAATGGTTTCTGAAAATCATATAATTTTTAATAAAACTAAAATTCATACTACACCACACAAATGTCAATGTTTGCAGTGCTATGATGTAAAATTATTAGATTTGAAAAGTTATTACATTTGGATGTATCAGTTTAATTTCAAAATTAAATATAACTGAGAAAGAAAATGGAAACTAATTTAGTTCAAGCAGCTTTTTTGTTCCTTGTTTATTTGGTTTAAACTTCCATTCCATTCATGGGCCACAATTCCTGGGCCAAAAAATTGAAATTTTCATTTTTCGTTGTAATCACAAAATTTGCCATTTGGAAGACAGACACTGCACACAACAACCCTCAAATTTCTGCTGATTGGCATTGTTTGGAATGAGACATGGTTGGAGAGTTGGAGGGAAAGCATCGCAACAGATGCCAGGAAGTTGTTGATTTTACCGCGAAACACAAGCCAGATTACAAGGCATGATTCACAGATAAATGTGCATAGAGCATAGAACCAAGAAAAAGGTTGGGGGGGGGGGGGGTGGGTTGGGTTGAATGTGAATGACTTCAAAACACCTTTCTTGTTCTGCACGGTAATCTGAAATCAAAACAGCGTCAATCTTCTTCCCAAGGCAAAAAATATCCTTGCTGATTGATGAAGCGAATGTTCATTTTGAAACTCACACACTAGGTGATTGGAATGAATGTTCTGGAGAGGTTGAGAACGTTACGTGTTTATAGGTGTACCAGTGACTTAGTCAGAGATATTTAAAGCATAACTACCAAAGTCAGTTAAGTTTACGCAAGTTGTAATTCTTACAAATAGTCCATACTATTAAAGGGCACAACCATTAAAGCATAAATAGTGATGTTGGTTAGGATGATGAAAATTGCAATTCTTACAAGGACTCCATATTTAGGTTGAGGCAAAAACCATTAAAGCACAAAAAGCAATATTGGTTACGATGATGAAATTTGTAATCCTTATAAGGAGTCTTATTTAGGTTCGGGCAAAACCATTAAAGCATAAATAGTGATGTTGGTTAAGGTGATGAAATTTGTAATCCTTACAAGAAGTCCATATTTAGGTTCGGGCAAAACCATTAAAACATGAATAGTGATGTTGGTTACAAGATGAAATTTGTAATCCTTACAAGGAGTCCATACTTAGGTTTTGGTAAAACCATAAACAGCATGAATAGTGATGTTGGTTAAGATGATGAAATATGTAATCCTTACAAGGAGTCCATATTTAGCTTCAAGCAAAAATAGTGATGCTGGTTTAGATTACACACATTGCAATTTTTACAAAGAGTCCACATTTAGGTTTGGGAAAAATCAGTTGGTACAAAAATACTGTCACGTTTCCCATTTAGCTTGCAGTGGTCACAGAAATGAACTTAATACTGACACACTGATGCACAATATTACACAATTTGACTTGATGACAAACAGAACAGAGGGCTAAAAATTGGCCCAAATGGATCAAGAACAATGTCATTGTATTTTGCAGAATGTGAGTAAATGATATAATTATAATCTTACAAATAGTTATCACAATTCTTCGCTGATAAGATTTAAAAAATGGAAAAAAAATGAAAAAATTGAAAATAAGGTTTGAATTTGAATCAATCCTTTGATGAAATAACAAAAGCCTTCAAAAGTAGTTGTTTCGTTCAATATTTCTAGGAATGCCCTACACATTCATGAAATATTGCAAAATCTGATATCAAATCACAAATGGTTTGAACTGTAGCATCCTTAGAAAGAGATCAAGTATGATTATTCCTCCCCGTTCTGGCATACTTCTCTTTCTTCTGAAATATGTCTGCTGACAAAGGCATGTCTTTCCTGTGAGCTTCCCTTTTCCCTGCCATCTCTGCTACTTCACAATGAATAACCAGAACCCAACACTATATCAAGTATCAGGGACTATGTGGTCTTGAGTATCATTGCTTGAGATCAGATGATATCAGAGATGTGCAAGTACTGGGCCATCTATTGCACTCATTTTGCTGTGTCTCTTTCATTCTCTAGCATCTTTCACATGACAACATATGTGGGGTGAATGATAAAGACTTTTGAACTTTGCATCAATCACTGCAAACCAAGGGTTAATCGATGGGTTCTATAGATTTCATTGCTATGGAATTAACTCATCCAAGACCAACTTATCTGCCATTGACATACTAACGTTTATTTTCACACCATGTTCAAGTTAACTTTAAATGAGTAAAAACAAACAAACAGAAAGAAAGAGGTTCTTAAAAATAATTGGTAGAAATAACTTTATATATGACTGTTGAAAAATTTTATACTTTCACATACTGTATTTTCACCAAAGAATGACACTGGACATAATGATGCATGCAAATAAGGGAGGTACGGTGTAACCATGTAAAGTTCAAAGTTTAAATTCACATATGATGTTAGGATAACAACTCATGCTAGAAGAGCAAGTTCTTGCACCAACAGTCAATCAGGAGCAGGATTCTTGATGTTACAATAACACTTGCCACTGCAGCAAATCTTGCTATCTTAACAACTTCTCATGAAACGGAGCCCAGAATTTGAAATACTGAAACATAAATTATCGTTCTGCATATTTCTAAAATCAATGTACAGTTATTTGTCAAGGTTTGTATTATAAATATTTGTCATTCTTTTATCATTGGAATTGGCAAACAGTTGCCAAAAGGAAGGTCATAGCACTCCCTACTGATGACATGAAGAATCTACAGGTGAAACAAATAAATCTGCTGAAAACAAAATTATAAATGAAAATTTGTCAAGCAATGGAAGAATGTTTTCATGTAAGCTAGCCTATATCAAACTGATTACATTTAGTCTAGATAGTAACAATAATTAGTCTTGTCCATAATTTAATAAAATGGCTCATGGTGCATCAGAGACCCCCCCCCCAAAAAAAAAGACTAAACCTAGGAGTTACTCTTTCCGTTTTCCCTAGAAACAGTTTATGTTCATTACTGAACATGGATCCAAGTACTTAATCTGTAGCAGAGAAATATATCATTTTGGAGACTCAAATGCTGGCTATGACAAGCTAAACTTGAAACCTATTACTGGGCCAGAGGAAATTACCTGAATTAGATTGCCACTTGCGGCTAGGATCTAGTGTCCTGTTCTACACAATCCAACAAGAACAACTTATCAAAACTGAAACAAGTCAATTTATCGCCAGATCTCCCCCGAAATATGACAGACCGGGTCAGAAATTGTGGCATGTCTTGGTTCAACTGATCCCAAACTCTAGAGGATGACAGTAAATACGAAACCTTCTTTACTCATGGGATCCTTTTTAAGCATTTTTTTTTTAATTTGGTTGAAAACAGGTAGAAGTATGAAGGTAAAATCATTAAGATGACAAATTTGTCTTTTTTTCAAAAGCCTCTAAACTCAACTACAGCTGCAATGCTTGAAGTCTATTAAATGAAAAAGATGGAGTTGCTTCTGATATTTTTGCCAAAAATCAATGATAATTTTGTACATGTAGAAAATTTATCTTTTTTTATTCCTTCTATAATTGAACAGTTTTCATAATTTCACATCTGAGGAGCTTTGGTAACCTCACATTTCAAACTTTTGATGAGATCTTGTTTCTTATCTACAAATTCAGAACAAAATGACTGACAAAAATAGACAAAAAATATCAGGGAGTTCTTTTTAGTGTACTGTTACATAACCAAGAGCACCTGCGACTCTTCAGAGCATAGAACATTTCTGACATTAGATGTGACCCACTACAACAAAAGGATCCGAAAGTCGCTGATGGTTGAGCCGAGAAAATCGAGTCTTAAGTCAGACCATCAAAATCAGTCTAATCGGATTTCTGTTTTTGACATGATTTTGTAGGTTGACATTTTGTCAATCATCTCATGAATTTTGAAGCTAAATGATCAGAGGAAAGGCAAGAAATTAGCATTTTTCTGAGCCATGATTTTCTGACTTTCAATAGAACAGAAATGTGTGCAAAGATTTGGATTTAGCGCTGCAGATAGACTCTGTACCTAGCAATGAGGGAGTGATCTTATTGGTCAGTGAGTGGCATCCTGGGTAGTGATTGGTCATGCTTAGACCGCTGGTGCTAAGCTTGAATGAACATCGCGGCGATTGCTAGAAGCACACCTTCTATTGTCAAGAGGTGAAAACTGTCTTAGCTCCCCTTGAGCACGATTGCGTTGGAAGGAAAACTTTGAAGGCGGTTTTCTTGAAACGCTGATTTCCTAAACCACTTGACATGTTCTCATAAAATCATTGATATTTTCACAACTGAGTACTTTTGTGAGTAGTGTTATATGTGTCATATGAAATTAAAGCTAAAGAGTAAGGAAGTAATGTCATGTCATTTTCAGAATATTGACCTCCCCCGACTCTCAGATCCTTTTGTTGTAGCGGGTCACATATTTGGGAATACATATAACCTTGAAGCTACAATATGCACAAAGGAAAATGTACAATTTCTCATTTGTTGACAGTTCTAGAGCACAAAATAATTATAGATGGTGTAGGGAGTGTGTTTAAAGTTGTTGTTTTTTATCTATGAGAAATTGAAGTTTTAATACCGTTAAACTACAAGTAGCCTATTTTGTAATGTGTTGATATAATACCTAAAGGAGTAGGAAGAGGGGTTAGGAAACACTGTTTGTGTATCTTCTCCAAATGTCAGAGTTGGGGCTCTGAAGCTTCTAGCTCTGGAGCTTCGAGCACGCTCTATGGGGCTGAGGTTTCACTGTATGATGGTGGAGTGGAAATCATACAAATTAACTTAACTCTTAGCAGACCTGTTTTGACCATGGCTGTGCACTCTAATTTTCAAAATAAGAAAGTTGTTACTCTTCCGAAAGTCAACCAGAGTACTCTCTGTGTTGTTGGAAGTGTCAGCTCATTTTTGAATCTTTGCCACTGTTTCTGAATGTAAGAATAAACAGCTGTCTTGGCTACAGTCCCCTTTCAGATGAGGATGGTGTCCACATGAATTAAACATCATTTAAAGCACCTGCTCCCATGTTTCAATTTCTGATTGTTTGTGAGAATAGCAGGTGTTATTTTTTGTTTTCTGCCACTCTCAGATGCATTGCTGGACATGACGAGTGCACATTTTCAACACACATAATACAAAAGATTGATATAATAGACAATCACATGCTTGTGGTTTAGCTGTGAACACTACCTGCTACTAAACTTTTTTTTAAAAACTCTTTATGTGCCACGTTCGCACGTCCGATTCAGTCGACGGCGTGCCAACTTCGCATATTCTGCTCAACAAACAAAGCCGCCAAAACCGATCGATAAATCGCTAATCCCGCAGTACAATCAAAGCGTTTCTCACGCTTTGGTTCCTCTCACATACGGCTTGCATTCTATGTGGTGATTGACTATCAAGTGGTGTTCCCAACTAGATTTGCGTGTACATTCTTAGTTTCTGTCACTATTTTATGTGCAAAAGCCATGCCTTTACAGTTAAATGTAGCAACTGGTAATTCAAAAGAAAAATTGAAAATAAAATTGTCATACATGGTATATTAAAGCAAAGTTTGGCATTTATCTTTAACTTTGCTCACTATTATGTCCAGCTTAACAGAAATTTGTAGAAGTTATACAAATTGGAAAAACAGAATTCTTTCTCAAAGCATGACTACCTTCGTGTCTCAGAATAACGTGGCACACAGGGGGTTTCCACCATGGCACATAAACAGTTAAATTATGCTTTGTTATGTTACCACAGGAATTTTGATATACAATCAAACCTGTCTATAATGGCCACCCAAGGGAGACAAAAAAAGTGGCCACTATAGACAGATGGCTGCTATAGAAATGGCCATTAACATGGCTTTTAGGGTGGGGAGGGGTGGGGGATTGTTTTTAGTAGCTGAATATGGCAGGTGGCCACTATAGACAAGTGGTCGCCAAGGCAGGTTTGACTGTACACACAAACACATACAAATTCATGTTTATGCAGCTCGTTCATGATCTGGTACACTCTTGTAAAAAAAAATTCTCTCTGGTTATAACAAAAAAGAAAGAAAGTAAAGATACAAATCTACAACTTCAGCTGGATTACCAGTTTGATATCTAGTCTTTTAATCTGTGCGATTTTAAGTGTATTTTGGGTAGTTTTGCTTTCAATGTCTCATCACAAAATTCCTTCCTTCCTGAGTGACCATATCACTTAGTTGATACAAGAAAATCAACGGCATATCTAATAGGACTTTTCTCTACTTTTTTTTTTTTTTGGGGGGGGGGGCTGGGGTAATGGGCTGGTGTAAAGATAAGATATTCACAATAGTGCCATCTTTATTTTACTTTGGATCTATAGGATGTCGAGTTTATATCAAGGGGCACATAACGTAGGCTTGATCTTTTCCTAGCTGTATCCCAATATCAAAAATTTGTTCGCAAGAAAAAAAAAATCATGACGTTCAGACCCGACATAACCAGATTATCCAACACGTGTTGCTCGTCAGACTGTCCTGAAATAATTCGCATGTGAAGATTGTCTCGTCAAGGGCGTATGGCAGTTTCCATGACGCTACAGGAAAGAAGCTGCGTGCTTGGTGCTGCATCCCCACGTATTTGCCATCAGTTCAGAAACGATTACTGCGGTAATGATACGTCACGTAAAAGGGATATATCTGTGCACAGTAATGTTTGCAATGGCAAGTAAAAGTTGAATCCACATAAATGAATGTGGCTGACAATAAAAATGTCATCTTTTGTTACTCTTTCCCATTCCCAATCCTCACAAAAATGAGAGAAAAACAATATCTACAATGCCATGCAGCAAGTGTAAAACAAGAAATTTTTCAGGTATCATGTATCATCCTTGTATGATACAAGATATGTGAACAGAATAACACATTTTTTTTTCCTTTAAATATGCTTCGTGCTTTGGAGGCGTGCCATGAATCTAATATGATGACATCATGCGACACATCGCATTACTTTCGATTTCAGTTAACAGGCTGGAGATAACCTCAACTTTTCCTCCTCTTTCTTTTTATCAAATCATCTCAAGACATAAATGTCAAAGAGACATAGAGAAATAAAAGGAACCAAATATCTTGATTTACATCTGAAAACGGATGTACTTCAAGCTTTGCGTCACCTACTTTGTAGCAATCGAAAAGTATGGATCGCGTTCAACAGATTAAAACACAGACAAGTTTCATCGGACACTGGAGGAAAAAAGAGTGCCCACCCCCACAAAGATACTACGATAGGGGAACAAATTAAGGCCAATTCTGTCTTCTGTTACAAAAAAAAAAAGAAAAAGTTTAAACACTGGAGGAAGTGCTCCCCTGAAGGTACCCCTTGCTGACTCACGCTTGTACCCAAACCGCCCTTTCTATGCTAGTGGTTGTCATGGGCAACCCAGCACTTTTTAGGAATGCTGTCTGTAAATGGCAGGCAGAGATAGCTACAATTCCCTATCATTCTTATTAAAGACTAACAGCTTTAAGTTTCAAATATGCTTTTCTCTCTCCTAGCTGTTTCTGAAAGTTGAGTAAGCGCATAGATGGCAAAGGTGGCAGGGAGGTGAAGGGAAAAAAGCACTCTCTGCTCCCACTGAAGACCATGACATTCAGACGGCAGGTTGTCTGATGACGCATGAATAAGGTGATAAGTGGTGACATGATGTAAACAGAAGGAAAGTCATCCACAGGCAAACAGACATGCGAATTACTTGTAAACACTACCCCTCCTAGAGTCAGTACGTGTGATGAAGAGTCAACGGATGCAGATATACGGCACGGATGCAGATATACGGCACAGATACTGCGACCAAATTCGCATGCATTTTAAACTTGATGATGTTATTGCCTCACAACTCTCCCATTACTTTCTATATGAAAATGTCATAAATTCTTTATTTTCTTGGCAGCAACAAAGACCTCTTCAAAGTTATGAAAATATTGCTGTTAAGTATTTGACGCACAAGAACAATTTCATGAGAATAAGGTTTGTTTTTAAAATTTTTAATTTCATGTGCAGAAAAATGAGATATTCCAGTGAAAAGACATGCATGCAACTGAATAGAAGTCTTGCAGGGCAATGACATTATCGCCTCATGTAACATGATCATGTGTAACAACAACAACAAAAAAAAAAATCCACATCATAATTGGTCTTGCCTGAACAAAATTTTCACTGTTCAATTTGCTTGATTTTATTCTGTTCATTAAAGTTTCACCTTAGTGACAAGTTGGGACTCTCAATTTAACCCATCAAGATTCACAAACCACATTACTCTGGTTTGGGGCTATGTATTTTCATAATCTTAAAAAAACCCCAAACTATTCAGTATTAGTGTTTCATGAGGTAGACTAAAAGTTCATTTGAGTCTTTCAACCCATTGAGGATGGGCTGATTTTTGCTACAACATGCATTTCCCATAGACACCTGCCCGAGTATACTCGGAACTCTATGAGTTAAAGGTTGAATGAAAAATTCAATTGAGTCATCTGTTTTTTTTATGTATAAGTGATAGCCTCATTTGCAGAATTTTTCAAAGCCTCTTACTTGCTTAATCTTTATATAATTCTCAAATTGGCAACATACTATACAAGATTCCTGTTTCTCTCTGCTATTGGTAAATTCCACAAATTTCTGTCTAATTTATTAAAGAAATTCAATTAGTTCCATCTAATCATTCCAATATAGAACAGGAATAAAGCAGAATTCAGAGTTGCCAACTCAGAGATAAGATTTCTGCTGCAAAAAATTGCCCAGGACTTGATGGGTTAAATGAGTAGCCCCTCCAGGGAGTAACAATACTTGGGTAACAGGTGTTCCTCCATATAACCTGAACACAGGTGAAGGTGTTCTTTGCAGGTCTTGGGACCTGGCATGATAGGGGGGGGGGGGGGGGGTTACACTTGTATTAAAGTGAAATACAATTTTTGAGTAATCACTTAAAAGAATAACATGAATGTTATGTTACTTTGATAATGAAAAGGCGTGCACAAGGATATTGGCTCTTCAAAGATGATCAAAATAAATATGATTATTATACTCTATCAAACTACTAAGTGAGTTTAAGCCATTCTCCTTGATGTGTCTTCATTATTACCAGATAGAGGAGTTTTCTTTATGATCTGTTAACTATAGCTTCACATTAGTTACTTTCTTTGTTATCATTTGTTTATCTATATGGTGGCATAAACTCTACTGGAGATATGATGAGATGAAGAAGAGCCAGGGTGTGTGCTGGGAGGGGGGTGGGGAGGAGGGGAGTGAAAATAATTTGGTCTGGTCCAAGACCATGATACAGGAACTGTAGAATTAGACTTAATTGTGAGGCCAGGACACATGGTGGCTCCGCCTTGGTAGGACAGGATGCGTCCCTAATGGAAGCTGCAACATGTGGGTACTGATACGACTGGCTAATGGAAAGTGGAGTTTGGGCGGGTGGATGGGCAGTAGGGGGGTGGGGAGTGGGAAGGGGCAGGCACATTGTCTCGCGCCCTTGGCACAGCTGACCTAGACATCCACCCAGGGGATATGCATCAAGTATTCACAAAAGGTCAAAGGGTCGGGAGGGTACCCTGGACCATGAGGAGAGTAACAAGGTCAAGTCCGATCTCAAGATCTCAACATGGACATCCCAAGCTGATATTCCACGGGGGAATATGCTTCCTTAATCTCAAGAATCTAACAGTTTGGCCATCAGCAATATTCAGAGCAATAATCGTGAGGGAAATCATAATCATCAAAAATAGCACAGACACATACAAAGGCTAGGCTACAAAGTGACAAATTAGGCCTGCTACCCTTGACCGTCAATTTCAGTTCAGGCGTGTGCTTTATCAGAAGTGACTTTGCATCAATAATACAACTAAAAGGACTGCATAAAAATTTTGTCTGCAGATTGTATTTCACATGAAGAGGTTTCCAATTCTAATAATGTGATGTAGAAGTCATCAAAATTGGATGTTTTCCACCAGCTGAATATGTGGCAGAAAATATCACTTTAAAGAGCATCAGGTTTGTGAAAAAGAGCTTTGAAAATGTTTTTTCTTGTTAAGTCTACTGGATTGTAGAGATTTAAACTCCACAGCAACCATTATAATACTGCTGGATTATCAGATTACTCTTAAGGTTAGTATATTCATTTAATAGCACACTCTATACATGTTCACATCAAAGATCAGTACAGCTGTTGCCTGTTTACAAATTCACAGGGTCATTGTTTTCCAAAGTTATAACATGGAGCTACAACATAAATTATGCAAGTGTTGCAGGTCTATGGTTACAGAGTTTTCATGTTTACTTTCATTATGGTTCATGGGCAGAAAATCTAGAAGAGTAATGTTAGGACTACGAAACATGGGTATACAGAACTGTACAAAACTCCCACTACACTATTAAAACTCATTCTTCTTCTTCTTTTCAAAAAATTTTTTTTTTTTGTGTGTGGCCTAAATTTAAGATATATATATGAAGGGATTACTCTTTCAGAAAATGCCAAACTTTGACCCATTATCTATTGATCCATGACTTGTATCTCCATGTCTTCTGTCGGTTCTGTGAGGCATGGTAACATCTATTCCATGGTTCTGTGGCGAGCGCTCTCTCAGAGAGATGAGAAGACGTACGGGAATGAGTTTTTGATTGGAGTGAGGTATAACAGGAGAGGAGGAAGGGGTTAATTTAAGCATCATCCACTTAGTATCTGTGGGATTTCCCATTCATGTACTCCCATAGAGTTCTTTAATCACAACATCCATTATCATTCCCATCGCCTCGCATATCACCCATCCATCTATCCCGGCTGACAATTTTCCACCCTCGATACCATCGGAGAGGGAAGAACGTTATACAGATTGCAGCGATGATGAGTCAAAATAGTAGCAGAGATTTTGACGGGCTTCAAAACGTGTCTAATCCCAAAAGACTGAAGTCCTTCCGTAGTTAAAAAACTGTGTCATAGTGTGACCTCTTGAGAATTATCATCTTAATCCAAAAATAGAATATTTGATAGAATAAAACAGAAAAGTGTCTCTCATCCTTACAGTGATATTTCATTCCTTGTGAGATCGGATTCAGTTCCAGAATACTTTGATGAATTTCAGACGGCAGAAGATTTCTGCTTTTATAATTACATTTCTAAAACACTTTCTTTATCATGTTTAGAGTTACAATTCCTACAGACGATAAAGTAAATTCTTTTTGCAGACAATTTCAAACACTTTTTTTTTTTTTAATACAAAACTACATTGTCTCATCCTATGACATCCAATCTGCATAGAAGTTCACTATCCAGTGCTGCATTTTTGAATAAAGCAACATCTTTGTTATTGTTTTTGTGAATTATCTCTTTCGTGTCTGCAGTTGTGCGCGGAAAGATCCTCGGGAGGCTAAGCATGTCTGACCGGGTGGATGAGGGAGGGCATGACATCGCCCCCCTGGACATTGAGGATGGGGTGACGGCCTACATCGTCAAGGTGGAGCGCATCTACAAGGGGGACGGTGAGATGGGGCTCCACCGGCACGTCGAGGCGATGATGCTGAGAAATGATAAAGGGTGTGGCCTCCCACGCCTCAGGAAGGGACATGTCTACATCATCACAGGTGAGTTGGTTTTGACCTGTGTCATGTCTGCAAATGGTAATCCCCCCTGATAGGCCCATGCTTGACATCACTAGCAGTTATGATCTCTTACACACTATGAACATTATGAATAATCTTCTTCTCTTTCTCCTATATCTCCTTCCACTCTTTTTTTCTGTTACTTTACTATTATCATATTCTATTTGGGGTGGGGGTGGGGGAGAATTCAGATGGCATTTGCTGTCAATATATACTACATGCTAGGGAGATTTGTAAACCAGTCTCAGTATTCACAATCAGAAAAGGAAAACTTATTCTGTCCCCTCAACCTCTTCCCCCTGTTGATATAAGCCTACGGATGATTTATCTATTATTCACATATTAATATCACTCAATGTCTGTTTTGAAAAGAAGGAAACACATATCCCATTCACTTTCCTGGAAATTGTTTATTTCGTAGTTGCCATGGAAATGGAGAAATTGATGAGAGCAACAATTAATATTGTATGTTAGCAAAATACATAAACAAATAACTTCTTCTTCTTCACATTCTTGGTTTGCTGTGCACAAACAGAAGAAAAAAAAATTGAATGACCTTTATAGAGGTATCAAATTGTTGCATCCAAATACTTGCAATTTCCCAAAGAAAAGACAACAGACATCCCATTCTGGTATGCAATGTCTTAAAGAAAGTATATCTAATGCACATTGGAATGAAATCATTATTGTGTTTATGTATGTTATCTGAACTGAAGATTTATCTTAGTCCTTCATTCCATCTCTCATTATCATCTCATGCAGGAACATGGGATGAGACAGGGCGCTATAACGTTGGAGCTTGCGACTGGGTGATCGAGTATGCGGATTTGACCAAGATGCAAAAACAAGGAGTGCGATATCTCTACAGACAGTACTGTGATACTTGTCAGGTAAGATTAAAGAATTTTTATGCAATTTAGGGACATTTCATCAAGCGTTTTGTCAGGTATTTTTTTTCTGACAAACTATTTTAAACTACTGAAATCCTTGCATCTGATTGGCTGAGAGCAAACTTGTCAGAAAAGAATATCTGATCAACACTTGATAAAACGCTCCCAGTTCTTGGTATTGCCCATGTAGAGGGGTACAAAAGGGGACTTTAGGTCATTTTGTTCCTGAGAATTTACTGCAGTAGTTTTCTGTTTTGAAGTACAGATCTTTCTTAATTTTAAAAACAAAATGTGTTCAAACAAAGTTCAGTGATCGTGATATGCTAATGTAACTTCGTAACCTACTTCACAAGCATTTAAGGAACACTACACTGAGTGCAACCGGGCTGTATAGGGACATGGTACATTTGCTCACAGGATGCCTACACTGACTTAGAACTTTCAACACAATTAATGTCATCTCTTTGACTTTTATCTTCATCCTTGCCTCTGAACACAGATCAGCCTATGCTTCAGCGGCAACTGCAAGCAGCAAAGCACCAGCATGTGCCACTGGGATCTCTCTGGGCTGCGCTACGATGATGACGACTGTGAAGCCAAGCACTCGCGCTGCATCCGCTTTGGAAATGGCAACTGTGGCTGGTACCGGTCCTTCAACCTCAAGGGTTGCTACCGGAATCGCATGCTGATGCGGCAGAACAGAGTCAAGAAGGCGGCCAAGTCCTAGCAGCCCAATCAACTTGAGCAACACGGACAATACACACATGCAAGAGAACATTTGATTTGTTTTGCTTTAATAGTTGTCATGGCAACTGAGACAATGGTGAGAACAACCATGCGATATCTGCTACATGCAACAGAAGGCAGCCAAGTTCTAACAGCCCAAGAAGTGGTATAAGGTTGAGCAATGAGGACAATACACATACGCATGGGAACATTTGATTTGTTTTGTTGAATAGTTGTCATGGCAACTGAGACAATAGTGCAAACAACCATGCAATATTTGCTACATGCAACAGAAGGCAGCCAAGTCCTAACAGCCCAAGGAGTGGTATAAGGTTGAGCAATGCGGACAATACACACATGCAAGAGAACGCTCAATTTGTTTTGCATGATAGTTATCATGGCGAGTGAGACATTAGCGATAACTGCGATGTGATATTTGCTTCAAGAAAGCGGGCGAAGGATACCAACCCCTCATGGTTTGCCCTAGGTGACTAGCAGTAGTCAGCAAATGGTATCAACCAGGCACATTGTGCCATATGCTTGGATGAATGAATGCTTAATGCAACATGATTTGAATAGGAAAAAAAAAAAGGCAAATGGCATGGCTGGGGAATGCAATTCACGTTGAATACCCCCTTCCCCTGGTGGTGGAATGGATTTGTCTTTTGACTATGTGTCAATGTCAGTGGTTAACTTACCGATAGATACGGTAGTGCATTTGCACAAAAGAAATGATATAATGTATACAAATCTCTTACATTTCGTATGCCAAATCCTTTAAAACATTCAGGAATTTTGATTCAAAGTTTCATACACATAGATTTACTTGAAGACCTGTATTCTCCCAAATATTGATAAGACAAATATTAGAGTTAGCGATTCAACTGATCTATATTTATCAATATGAATATAGAGTACCAAATTTCTTATATATTGAAAATATGTCTATATGATTGATCATAGAGGCAGTTTCAATAAAGATATAAACTAGCCTAGTTTTCATTCCTTGAGAACCATTCGTAACCTTTCGTATCAACTTTATTTTATAGTGAAAATATGAAATGAAGAGTTTTATCCTTACAAGTGTGTGACTATGAAAGACCTTTGTTTCCCTTTGATTTGTAATCAGATTTTTCTTCTCGGTAAAATAATCTGTATATGGATATCAGTTTTTCAAAATGATTTTAATAGCATCACTTCAATACTTTGTAGTTATATTGTATGTCCAGAATAGTTTACCAGTGTTTTACAGTGATTAGTAGTTTGAAGATGAAACATTACAATTTTTGGATTCATTTAGATTGTTTTACTCTGAAGCGTAAACCAAACTATGAAATTATGAAACTTTTAAGCCTACCATTCCACTTAAGAAACTGAAATAAAGTCTGCCCCATTACATTATTGTAACTGTATTTCAAACTATGTTTCTTATATCCTTGTAGAAGTAGGCCCTATCTTAGAGTATATTCTTGCTGAAGTTAGAATGATTCCAAAGCTGATCTGCCAATATATTACTTCAACATTATATTCAGATGCTCCTGTAGAAAAATAAAATGCTGAGACAAATGCACATTAACAACCTTTCATCCTTTTAATATGTGTAAATGTTTACACAATGTATGTGCCCAGGAACTGAGCTTGAACTTGCCACGCTTTTTCATCAGCATTCAGATAATTATTTCAAAACTTGACCTATCTGTGAATTAGCTAGCCCACTCAGGCACAACAAGGTGTCTCAGTTAAACAAGACGGCCACAGTAATTGGGCCACCTCTATTCACTGGCAATTAGTTTCAAGACATCCACACCAGTTAGTGAAGGAAGCATAGCACAGGTTGAATTAAGCTGTTTCCTGCAGAGTCTGAAACCCCCATAGACTTTCTACAGGAACCTAAATGCTCCTGATATAAGGGGGTTAAGCTTAAATTGAAAACATGCTTGTAACATACAGCTACATATTTAGTGCTTCATATTATTGTCCCTATTTTTTCCTATTCATATTTCTTATCTGTGACAAAAATGTGATGATAGAAAAAGAAAAAAAAAAAGAAGACAAGAATTGGAAATCAAATGAGGTACTATACCAATTCTTTATGTTTGTCAATATAAAAGGTTGATATCATATTGCCTGGAAAGCAAGTGTGGTTAATTTTTCTTCCATATGTGGTGTAATTTCGTAAATGTGGCAGATATAAGGGAAAATGCTGATCGATCAAGACATGAGAAAAACTAATACTAATCCATTGTAGAGGTCTGAAACATGAAATATCCTTTAGGCTATGATCATTAGCAAATTCTGACTCAAATCTGTTGCAGAAAAAAAGAATAGAAAGTTTTGTTTTTCTTTTTTAATATGACATCAATTGATAGATTTCCAGTGTCAACTCACAAAATACATATTTTGATACAGTACGATGGAATGCATACATTGAGCAGTTTTGTGAGATTTGCTAAATGATCATGATTATTGAATCAGTACAAATGTGTGTTTTTACATGCCCCTCTTTGCCCTAAATATGGCAAAAATTAACATCATTATCTTGGATATACATACATGATTTGTGCATGAATCTAAAGTAGATTATTACTGACTGTATGTGAACAATTTAATGTCTTTCTATGTAAAAAGCAAAATAGATTTGAAAACCAAAAGAATACAGGTTGGTAGTGTATAGATTTCCAAGCCCACAAAAACATTCACGATGAATGAAGTGATGAAGGTTAGCTATTCCTACAATACTTCCTGTTAGACTTAGAATAGATTTTTTTTTTTACATGTTAGAATGACACGAAACAATCTTTAATTGCTCATAATATTGTGTGGCAATCTTTCTATAGACATGTCTTTTTGCTTGCTTGGTAATGCCTAAGAGTAACATGCTGACGCCAATGCTATGTACGCAGTAAGATTAAGATTTTATGGAGTCGGGGGGGGGGGGGGGGATTGTGTGATGCTTTTGTTCAATATTGTCTATAAAAAAAGGTCTACTGCAATAAAAGCAGTATTATACAAATTTGTGTATAATCTATGCTAGCTATATCTGTATGTGCAGCCAGTAATTGTAGTGTCTTTGTATAACTACTGTTCTGTATTATTTTGGCTTTTGTATTGCAATCATTGTGTAAATACTGTACTAAATCATATTTTTCTTTACTTACTTTTTGTACAGATAAAAAATACATTGTAAATATGTACATATACATGTATGTGCCTATTGTTGCCTATGGTGGCAATGTTTATATATTTTGTAAATAAATGGTTGATTCATATATCAACATCATTATCAATATACTTTCATGTTGTTTCCTCTGTTGTGTGAATAAAAAAGCAATATTGTATCCAATATCTGTAACATTTCTGTGGCACTTTATGCGTATGTTTCAAAGCAGTAAGACTTCACAGCAAGACATGTTCTTTACTAGAAAGATGAAGAAAAAGAAGTTGACAACTACAATACATTAGGCATGTAACAGTAATATTTCAGTCTGTGGATAGGACATTTTGATACTTCAAACAATAGAAACAAACTCTTATGTATAACATTGGTTATTCTTGTACTGAATGAGAGAGAGAGAAAAAAAAACCAAATCATCACTATACAATATTTCCATGATTTGCATTATAAGATGGGAACAAATCCCCCTGCCACACATACAGTATTACTCATAATCTGTCATAAGTATATACTCCATTGATGTGAGCCAAGCAATTCTAGTACATAATTAAAAGAATATATATAATGCACTACTACCAGCTTTAGCAGTTTAACAAGCTAAACAAATACTGGCAATACATGCTATTGTAGTTTTTATTTTCCATCTGACAAGATGGCTGGATAGCCTACGCATTCAGCTGCACTAACTGGTCTTCCATGGGGTCTAATTAGAATGAATGAAGCAGGATGTGTATCCTAACAAATTGAGAAAAATCAGAAGGAAATCACCTAAAGTAACCAGCAGAAGTTTCAATACACACAGACTACAAATTAAAAGTTAGAGTTGTGAAATTGCTAAGTCCACAAGTCCTCGATTTTGTTATAGAATACCAGAGTTGGTCTCAGCTATTTAAGCAAAAACATCAGATTCAGAATGTTGTTGTTTTTCAAATGACTCCCATGAAAGTGTTCTTGTCCAAAAGTCTCCACTACATGCCCTATTCTGATTTAAATCAAAGAAGAAGATATAATGGTAGAGTCATTTTCATATGGACTGAATAACTGAAAAGTATTGAAATAACATTTTTACTTATAACCAAAAAGGGAGAAATTGACAGGGGTACTCCTGGAGTACCCCTTTATATAAAAAAAAAAAAATGCAGAAATAAAATCAAACTGAAATGTCACAGTCCAGGCACTTTGCATCCTCGCATATACTGGATCTCAAACCTTGTGTTCAACCTACTGTTCATGATTGTGAAGATCAACATCTATTATACAAATTGGCTTTATTTGCCAGTTTTACCAAAATTTGTGTTCTTTTGTTTGTCAAATTTTCCCAACTCATGGTGAAAGAAGAACTCATATTCTGTCAGAGAAGAAGAATCACGTTAAATCAGGTGAAACAAGTGAAGAGTTTGTTTGCAAAAACCGATAAGTCCATATTTGCAAAATGGAGATATTTCCGATTAAAGGTCAAGAAAAATAAAGAGAATAATAAGAAAAATTTTGCTTCTTTTGAACATAACTTCAAAAATATACCTCTATTTGTAGAGACCAATGTATCATTTAAAAGGTATTATTTTGTACTTTATGACAGAGATCGTACTTCAAAATCTTCAAAAATGGACTTATCGGTTTTTGCAAACAAACCCTTCAAATGTAAGTGTTCATCCTCAAACACGGACATCAATAATCAATAAACAAAAGACAAAATATGGGCAGTACTACTAATGAAAGTAACCGGAGAAATTGATGAAGAAAGCTGTTTTTATTTCTAAATACAATACAAGGTAACCAAGTATGGAGAATTGTAGAAAAAAATAGGAAAGACAGAAATAAGAGAGAGAAAGAGAGGAAGAGTGAGAGAAAGAGGCAGAAAGACAGAAAGTCAGACAGACAAGGAGAGAGAGAGAAAAGGGGGAGGAGAAAGAAAGGGAGAGTTGGATGACAATAGTGTTAGCTACACGAAGACACAAATATATAAACATACAAACATAAAAACATAGAGGCATAGCAATATCATGACGATTAGGGACACTATTCTCATCCCAAAAGTTACAATATTTTGCAACACAGTTTCAAAGAAATCATGGTGTACATATTCAATCTTATTCATATCTTCTGCAAGTTACACAATGCACAATGTAAAATGTTTTGAGATCTGTACTGCTATCAACATCGTATCCCTAATTGGTTTGTTTAAATTTCCTTATCTACAGATTTCCTTGGGACAAAACTCTAAATCTTTGCAAATAGATAAGGAAGTGAGGAATTAATTGAATTGCTTTCATTCTTGAAAGTGTTCTGGCTTGAATGCATCTCACACAGAGGGACCTCATGATGGTTATTTCCATGGTAAGAACTGCATGATTGTCCCATGTGAGGGCGCTAGAACACTGTTGTTCTGACAAATGATCAAGTATTGTAAATATGAATTTCTAATGACAGCATACTACAAGTTATTCATACATCCATATCATTATCCAAGCTGAGCGCAATGGGCCACTTTTGTGAAAACACACAAATGAAAATATACAACCTTGACATACTAATACTTCAAAATATTCCACTATCCTTTGCAAAAACCCAACATTCTCTTTTCAGGTTGTGATGGAGAAAATCTAGATGCTAGTGCATGAAGAAATATCAGCCTTGTCTTCAATTGATGGCACTATACTGCTGCCATGGAAAATATCAGTTGAGTTTTATGGCTATGAATACTATGAACACTGTGTAAAAATGCTTTCCCTAGTGTAACTCTGCTTCTACATATTGTAAAACAAGATATTTTTGTGGTATTAAATTTTCGCGAACTGGAGTTGATGGCCTTTTTTGCAGCATGAAATTTACAGTAATATGGCTGATCTAAACACAATGTAATTTTGCTTGACTTAAATATGTTGGTCATTGATATGTTAAAAGTCTACCTCGATATGAACAATCATATTATATTTTTATAGTAAATCATATGTAATTTGGATAATATAAAGATTAAGCAAAGATTGATAAATGCCATCTACAGAGCTACATCCAGATGATAGAATAAAGGTGACATTTAATTTTCCCTCCTAAACCTAAAAATAAAATAAACAAGGGTATGTCCATATTAGTATTGTGGTTGTTGTTGTTGTTGTTGTTCATCAACATTGTCATTATAATCATTATCATAATCATCATCAACACTGCAATCAAATGAGAACTGGAAATTGTATTCTAAACCTATCAATATCTTTTTAATTGATCAGATACAAATGTACAATATAAGAGTTGCGGGAGACTCTAGACTGATTTAAATCCATTCTGTATCATGAAATATTATTCAAAGTCTATATACATTAGATTTTCAAATATTTGTCACTAATCAATGATATCTGGACATATGTTACACATGTAATAAGTATGGAAACTTCATATATGAAATGAAATAAAATTATAAAAGTATATAAAATGATTTCATTACCTTTCAGAATAATTTTGTTTACCCTGTACTGGCCACAGATGAAAATTTTATACAGAATTCATCACACAGTCTATAGTACACACATACAGTGTATTTCCAACTGAGAGATTTAAAATTAGGGGATACCTTTTACAGGCTCCCAAAATGCAGCAAAACATTAAATATGAACCTCAGGGGACTTGTTTAGGCCACTGCTGAGAAATTTGGAAGTCAACAGTTATCTACAATTTGAATAATGCACAAAACTCAACTACTCAGTAGTTCTGTGTGTCAGCCACACTTAAAGGGAAGATAAACCCCAAGAACAATGTGGATTGAGTGAAAGCAGCAACATTGTTAGAACACATCAGTGAAAGTTTGAAGAAAATCGGACAATCGATGCAAAAGTTATGAATTTTTAAAGTTTTGATGTTGGAACCGCTGGATGAGGAGACTACTAGAGGTTATGACGTATGAGTGGACAACATTACCAAGAAAATATAAAGAAAATACTACAAAAATCAATTTTTCATGAAAATTACAAATTCTATCAACTTGATATTGACATATGTTAAGGGTAGCAATTATTCCCCCTGCTTTCTGAAAGCGGTTGGTCCACTGCTCTTTCATAATTCTAGAAAAGTGAATTTTTGTTGAATTTCCTTTATATTTTCTTTGAATTGTTGTCCACTCATACGTCATATCCTCTAGTAGTCTCCCCATCCAGCTGTTCCAACACCAAAACTTTAAAAATTCATAACTTTTGCATCGATTGTCCGATTTTCCTCAAACTTTCATTGATGTGTTCTACTAATGTTGCTGCTTTCACTCAATCCACATTGTTCTTGGGGTTTATCTTCCCTTTAAGCCTTTTTGTTGCAGTCTTCTGTATTTTTTATCTATAAACACAAATCTAAAAGTATAAGAGCTGATGTAATAACATATAGAGTGTGTGGCAAGAATGTATATAGAAACGTTTGTAAGTTTTGATGAACTTTCTTCACGAAATATATATGATGGACACACATGCAGTGCATGGGTCTGCAAAGGTAGCCTAGTAATGTACTGGAATTTACGGTGAGCCCCGAAAAAAATTAAATTCAAAATCTAACGGTCAATAAAAATGTACTAAATGTTACCTTCCACTTTCAATACTTTATGGGAGTTTCTAAAATGATACTCTCTTCAACATACCACTGTATTTATACAACTCTTCATTTGGGGCATGCAAATGGGATTTCTTACCTTTAAAAACAATTTTGTTTCCAAATGATTTTCTGAGGGTTCAACTCTAAACTTTACCAATGAAGGCCTTTTTTTTTTTCTCGTTGCACATTTCTTGACTAGTAGTAGTACAAAAGGAACTACGTACTGACAATTTGACAAACATACAGCATGTGAGAAAATTTATTGTCAGGTTGCCTCATTTCAAGTGTGTGTACATGTCTGTGTGTCTTTCAGAAAACCAAGCAACACGATGTTGCACAAAATTGTGAGCTCACAGAAAAAAAGCAAATGATCAATGTTCAATGTGACTGTGTAGATAGAGCACATAGCGCCCCCTTTTGCCTATGATTTGCCAATGTTGCTTCATTTGTCTGATGGTTGGGACACTCGTACAATACGTCACTGAAGAACATGGAAAGATATATAACTTTAACCTAAGATACAGAGGGCAGACTGCATATTAAGTCATTGTGACATCTTGGAACACCAGACACCATTGCTAAAGATACGCAACTGTACCATCAATGATAATGTCCCTATGCTCTATTCGAAACCAATAGGATCCTTTTGAGGTAATGTCGTTATCATCATATTTGGATATGCTATGGTGATCTATGTTAACGTTTCCCCCCCCCCAAAAAAAAAAAAAAAAAAAAAAAAAAATGTTAACCCGTTGGTAACTAGTCCTGAGTGTAGTTAGGAAGGTGTCTATAAGAAATGTGTGCTATAGCTAAATCAGTAATCCTCAATGGGTTAAATAAAAAAAAAAAATCACGCATGTGCTCATCTAAACTTCTATGGTTCTGTTTGTTTTGATCTACCCTATTCACCAGAGTGAGCCTTGATACAGAATTGATATTCACTCTAGATTGGCTAACCTTGACCAAAAATGATCACATCATCCTGTTGGCATGCATGCACTCTTATGACTGGAGGGTGTTGGAAAATATTCTCTTTGTTTATTTGAAGAAGAAATTACAGTTTCCTAGAAAGATGCCAGAGGAGAAAACATGGACACAAAACAACAACACTGAGTCATGACAGCTTGTTTAGGAATGTCAAATGCAGAGAGAGAAAAAAGAAAAAAGAAAAAAAAAAAACAACAAAATTCTCAGTCCCAATATTAAATGGTGTGTTCAGTTCTGGTTGAGGTGAGGATTTAGCTTTTAGCGTTTTGCGAGATATTCAGAAACCACTCTATTAGAGTCAAAGAGCATGCAATTCTAAGGGGTATCAAAAGTTTATTTCATGAAAATTGGTTTTGAAATGGCCGAGATATCCAAAAACAAGGTGAAACAAAGAGATCCTAATAAAAGGCGTGGCCTGTTGCCTTTTTATTATTATCACTTTTTTGGATATCTCAGCCATTTGAAAACCAATTTTCATCAAATAAACATTAAATCCTTCTTAAAATTACTTGCTCTTTCAAATTCATGAGAGGTTTCTCATTATCTCACTTAGGAATGTTATAAACCTGAATCCCAACCTCAACCAGTACTGTACAGTCCCTTTAACCCGTAGAAGACTAGTCCTGAGTATTCTCGGCTGGGGTCAATGGGAAATGCATGTTACAGAAAAATCAGCCTGTCTTCAACAAGCTAATGATTTTTACCCTTTGAGGAATGCAATGTCAAAATGTCATTGACCGTGAATGCAAACAGGGCCAATAATAATACACAAGTTTTTGTCTTGCTAGTTACAGGGAATACAGGGAATATTTTCTTTTTCCCCCTCTTATTTTTTCTTTTTAGTTCTGTTTTGATTCACTTTCTTATTTACTTTTTTCCTGGGGGGGGGGGGGAGGTCACTGAAGGTCACCTAGCAGACGTCATCAGACAGGTCCTTTATCTGACCATGTGGTTACTAGCTCCAGAATCTGACAACAGCCAAGGAGGAAGTCATAAAAACAGACTCGGTCAAATTTCCATGTACTCCTCAACGTCCATTCCAGCTGATGAGGAGTGACTTGCAAAATGCTGCAGCCAGCTCGATTTAAACCTTTATCAGGGAGAAACGTCCTCTTGACTCTCCTGCTTGACCAATCGTCCATTCCAGCTGATGAGGAGTGACTTGCAAAATGCTGCAGCCAGCTCGATTTAAACCTTTATCAGGGAGAAACGTCCTCTTGACTCTCCTGCTTGACCAATCATCACCTCACGTGCCTGCTAGTCACGGAGTAGTTTTGAGGCAATTTGCAGTGGAGTATGTTCTGTGGAATTTGACGGAGTCTACGTAATACAGGATATCTTGTTCCTACCTTCGGTGATTGAATTAAAGTGGCAATTAATCTATCCTCTTTTACTTGTAAAGTATCATGCACTATTTCCTCTGGTGCTTGGGATTCAAGAAAGCAGAAATCAGCTATACTTAGTGCTCTTCATGCCGCACACGTCTTATTTAGTCTAAGAGGTAGATTTTCTTACATTCTGATTTCTTACCAAAAGTTTTTTTTTCTTTATATGTTTTATTGATTTCAACTATTGGCATACAAACATAAATCATTTCCAATTATGGTATACAAATAACACACACAAGAAAAATAATTTTGCGAAAAAAGAAAAAGAGAAAAAGAGAAAAAAGGCAGCAAAGTAGAGGTACATTCGACCTTTAGTCCTCCATCAAGGGGAGAAGGGAAATGAAAAGCCGGAAGATACGCTGTAGTTCACAACAAAAATAAGAGATGATTTCGATTCGCCAAAGAAAGAGGGGAAAAGGGCAAACTCACTTACACTTTGAATGTATAACTATAGAGATGAAAAAGATAGAAGTGGACCAAAAGTTGATAAGTGAGTTCTAGCATACTCTCAAAAACCTCCAAAAGAAAATAAAGCAGGAAAGTATGTCTGAAATGTACACAGTGTTTTGAATTAATTTACTTTCTTTGGCCTTGAGATATTACTGTAGCACCAGAAACATTTGCAGCTTAAACTTTCATGAATTGCCTCTGTCATTCAATACACTGTGTAGACAGGAATCTTGGCTCCTAGTGAAAATTGTGAAAGTCATGCAAGTGAAAATGTGTGGTTTTACTGTATCCACAAATTCCACTCTCCCCCACCCTGGTGCATGAATGCAGGAGATGTGTTTGGTTAACTTTTGTTTATATCCTGAATCTGTGTTGGAATTCTACTCGTTAAACCACAAGAAATGGGCCATGTGCACTATATACCACAAAATGCAATAACAGGTAGACCCTCGATTGTTAAGCATTATCTAGTCCTGTATATAAAAAGAGGTTAAAAAGGCTACTGTAAAACACGATATTTTTGCGGCATGAAATTTTTGTGAATTGGAGCCGACGGCCTTCTTCGCGGCATGCAATTTTCACGAGTTGCCTCTGACATTCAATGTATATAGTGTAGACAAGAACTTTCAGGTGCATTTTAATTTTGCAAATCTTGGCTCTTGCGAAATTCGTGAAATTAAAATGCACGCGAACATTCCTCATTTTACAGTACATTTATACTTTTTTTTTTTTTTTTGGGGGGGGGGTCAATATGAATGGACTCATTTTCAAACCAGGTTTAAGACCATCATGTTTTCCAAGACACTATAAACATACGTAGTGGATAGATAAATCACAAATACTAGTGCACAGGTGCACTTCAAATAGATTTAATAGATAAATGCTATAAGACCAGACATATACCCACATTGGAGCCGACGGCCTTTTTCACGGCATGAAGATTTTGTGAACCACCACTGGCATTCAATGCATTGTGTAGACAAACGCTTTTATGTGCATTTTTACTTTGGCAAAATCTGGCTCCTTGACAAATTTGCAAAAAGTTCATGCACACAAAAATTTCTGGTTTTACAATTGTATATAGACCTCTCTATACAATGTAGATAGATACTGTAAAAGTATTTTGCAGTGTTTTTTTGCGCGATTAATTTTTCGCGTTCGGCGGGGTGAGAAGAGTTTCGCATGTTTTTAATCCGCGGAATCAAGTTATCAACTGCTGCAAGATAGTGGCAAACAAAAATATTCGCGTGCTTTTATTTTTGTGCTTGTTTCGGGTTGTGAGAAATGTGTGAAAATTTCAACACTCTGAAAATTTCCACTTTTAGAGTAGATGAATAGATAGAGTAAAGATGGAGAGCAAAAGACAGAGAAAGAGAGAAAGAAGGAAAGAAAGAGAAAGAGAGAAAGAGGGAGAGAGAGAGAGAGAAAGAGAAGAGGGGAAGGGAGAGGAAGCTGACACTGAAAGACAGGTAGGAAAACAAATACACTGGTACTGCCAGAAATATAGAAATTTTGAAGAAAAATAGGAATTTGATCTCCCACAGCAGGAAATATGGAATATGCCCCTTCCTGAATCTTTAGAAATCTATCACTCAGAAGGGCCACAGGGGGGCAAGGGGGCGGGTCTGAAGTGATTTTGACCCAGATTACAATTTTGCCCCCCCTCCCCCCCCCCCCCCCCCCCCCCGAAAACAATACATTGATATTTTGTTCACTGTGTATGATCTCTGAAAGTGATTTTGAAAAGCTTTTCAAGCAGGTAATGATACTATATAACAAATGAAGAACCTGTGTTTTTTTTTCTATTTCTGAACAAAACTTTTAGTTCCAAAGTGATTTGACCCAGATTATACTGTCCTGTAAAATGATGATTGTAAATCAATATCTTTCCTTCATAATTATGTTTTTTTTATGGACAAGGAACTATGCCCTTTAATCTGTCCCCTATGTATATGCAATATGATTTTGTAATACACAGGTGCTTAATTTCTAATCATGGCCACTTGCCTTTCAAATTATGACATCAATGACAGCTGCATGCACAATTTAGGCAAGCTCATCAGGATATTGCTTAAACTTTGGATTTATACTATTGTTATACAGGTGTTGCGGAAACAAAAGTAAAAAAAAAAAAAAAGAGAGATTGCACGCTCTGAAATTGGGTGCACTTTATAGGTGCGATCACAACAATGGAAATTCAGCATTTGGTGTATTTCATTCAAAATGAGTAATTCACCACCCATTCACTTAACCCATTCCATATGGGAACCTGGTGGTCTGTGTATTAAGACCATGGGGATTTCAAAATTTAGTATGGAACGGGTCAAATTCCCCATTAACTGAAATCCATTCCATACTCATCTCTGGTTCATCTGCCCCAAAGATCAAGCCCAGGCTCATTAATCATGCTCTCAGATGATTCTTCTCGACAAATTAATTCCTCAAGAGATTTCTGGGGCCCCCGAAATCTGGCACGATTGGTGCGAAAGAGAACATTGGATGTTTAATCAGAGAAGTTTAGTCACTCCTTACTGGGAAAGTCGCATGACGATCCATCACCCACCTCAGTGGTGCCCGATTGGGACTGTCAACATTCAGTTAGCGTAGGATTCTCTCTTATAGCTTTTCCTTCAGATTATCCGCTGTCTAGACATCTTTAACTGAATCAGACCTGCCTACATTTTCAGTTCTAAGATTTTCCTTTTTCCCCCCTCTTTTCAGATTGTCAGTTCTAATATTTCATTGGATGGACTGGAAGTGAGCAGGATTTTATTAATCTCTCTCAAACATTTTATCCCATAAACTTATTAATCACAACTAATTTCACTGTACAAAGGAAACTGTTTTTTTTTCCAATAAACTATCAACAGAAAGTGAAATGAAGACATTAGTCTTCAATACTGCTTTCATTCCATCAGTGTGTTTATACTTAAATCCTTAAATGTTAACTCTTACTGTGTCAACTGTGTTTTTAGCTGATAAACAATGTCATATACTTGGCACCATGCCTTGTGCTTGTAAACACAAACCAGGCATGCTCTTTGAGGTTACTTAACATGAACATGGAAAAATAAGGGGTAAACTTACTTCAACACACAAACTTGATATCACTGGCACAAGTGTCTTTCATTGCTTATTATGAATAAATATGACATACTCCTACTAATTCAAATCCATTCTGTATCAAGAAATATTTAAAGTTAAATTTGTATTCACTGACTTTTCAAGTTTTACTATTCATTGATCTGTAGATGTATGCAACAAATGTAGTTTTTGTGGAAAACTTGATAAAAGAAATAAAAATGAAATTAAAGGAAAATAACAACAGACATACATGGCCAAAACTTTAATCAGATTATTGTTGTTGGGCATTTTTTTTTTTTTTTTTTTGCATTTGCTGAAAGGAAAAATATTTTTTTTTTCATATTTGTACCATCTTTTCCAGGATCTGAATATCATATGGAAAGCTTTGATGTGTGTCTAGTATGAGAGACACAGAACACACTGTTCCATGTGATTTCAGAATAATGTTTCTATTGTCTGCATATAAGGGAAATCAGATACAAATGGCCCTATGTCAATCCAGATTCATGTCTCTATTGTCTGAATAATAATGAAAATGTCAGAATCGGATACAAATAACCCATGTGATTCTAGAATCTTGTTTCTATTGTCTGAATATAAGGGAAATGTCAGATACAAATAACCCCTGTGATTCCAGAATCATATTTCCATTGTCTGACTGTAAGGCAAATGTCAGATACAAATGGATGAGGGTTGTGGGTATAAAGTGCATGACATTAAAAAAGGTGCCATGATCATAAAAGAGCACTTCTTCGACTTTAGTTTCATTTCATTAATTTTGACAATCAAAAGTTGCTTTATTGTGCGACACTTACTCCTTGCATATGTAAAATTTTGCTATCAACTTTACTGGATGAGCAATAACATTTTTTTTTTTCAAACAACAAAGGTCAAAATATTCTGCATCAAATGTTCACAATTCCCTCTTAATCCCTTTTCATTCTTACTGAAATGCCTAATTGCTGGGATGATGGCTAATCTAGGAAATCCAGCTTTAAATATCTATATTTTTTGTTTCTGTATACTCTGGAAGCTTCTACAAAATGGCAAATTTTCACCTAATTTTTGAACAATAGCATTTTGTCCTCCTATGCAAAATTCAATAACTTATTTTTGCAGCAAAATAAAAAGTTCTTTATTTCTGGATATTTCTGTCATCTAAGTGGGAATATGACAATACTCCTAAAATTAAAGCACAGTCTTTCAATTTAATTGCAGTGCATTTCAGTTCAGATCGTGACAGCTAAAAGAGTTTTATTTACATCTTCATCACTTCTGTAATAAACTTTACATAGACTTTTGACCGTATGAAATCTGTATTTTTTTTTCTTTTTTTTTTTTTTTTTTTTGGGGGGGGAAAGGGGTGCCATAATTTCAGAACATGACATCTTGTTGAAATGATGTCATCTGCAATGTTAGCTAAGTCTGCAATAGCTAAAAATCTAACAATGAAATATGTCTGATTAACCCTAATACTGTAAAACGAGGAATGTTCGCATGCATTTTAATTTCGCAAATTTCGCGAGTGCCAAGATTCGCGAAATTAAAATGCACGCGAAATTTCTTGTAGACACTATATGCATTGAACGCCAGTGGCAATTTGCGAAAATTTCATGCCACGTAAAAGGCCGTCGGCTCCAATTCGCGAAAATTTCGTGCCGCGAATATATCATGTTTTACAGTAACTCTCACTCATCTTCCCTTTAATTCATCTAATGCTTCCTCCCTGTGAATGAGTATTCCTGTCACAGACTTTTATCTTGGCTTCGTTCTCTCTCACACGCTTTCCGACATCCCTGCGGTATCAACTGTCTCTGTTCCCCACTCCACTGCGGAGTGAGTGGCCAATCAGCAGGTTTAATTGGCAGTCTATGGCCAACACTTCCTGTGAGGAGGTGGGACTAAGATAGTCAGCCCAAACCAAGATAGTCAGCCCAAACCAAAGTTGCCGAGAGTTCACGCAAGGTGCCTCTTCCAAGAACATCACCGCAACAATTAAAAGATAGAGTAAAAACAAACAGCAAAACCACTAATACCAAAAAAAGAAAGAAAAAAAAAAACACACACATAAAAACAACAGCAGTGAAACACATAACTTTCTTAGATTAGAACAAATGACTGCTAAAAGCGTAGGATATTGAGGACATTAAAGACATGTTTGAATCAAAATGCAGCAATGCTGTAAGCCTACTAGTACTGTACTTTTAGATGATGGAGTTTTCTTTTAATTTGGAGTTTCTTAAAAACAGACAAAGAAGCAGAAATGTTGTATACTTTAAGCCCAAAGGTCCAAATTGATAAACCAACTGAACATTATTTTGATGGTGAATGACACTATGCTGCCGATACATGAGTCCGTTTCATTCAACATGGCAGCACTGCATCAAAGTTGCATTAAAGCGTTTATTGCTGTAATGGCTGTTACTCCATTATTGCTGTTTCAATTTGCGACATCTCCACAGCTAAAATCAACCCAACAACATCCAAAAGTTAAGATAAAACAATTATATTACATAAACACATTGAAGATTGAACTGAAGGAAAAGAATGACAAAAACTTTCCAAAGATTTTTAGCATCAAGTCTCGGTGACCAATAGTTGCAGGTCAATAGGTCTGGAATTGATGATACTGTCCGGTCATGCTCCCAAAGGAAAATGAATCAATACCCCTTCCCTCTCCCTGAAATACCAGCAGCTAAATATTTTCCATTGTCCATGGCTTCCTGTCTTCCTCCCCCACAGGGTCTTGAGGATAGGAGGATGACTCATCCCACCGTCTTATATTGAAATGGACTCTGACTTAAAATGAACTCTTTCCGCTAGCCTTCTGAAGGCTAAACAGTCCCAGCTCAACAGATGGTCAATGGAATTACAATAGCTATATCCTGACAAGTGCATTTATAGTGACTGACCGACAGCCAAAGAAGAGAAAGAGAGTAGTAGTAGGGGGTTAAAAAGTAACTTTCATAATATATGAATGGGGAAGCTATTGTGTTTGTGTTGTACATGCATCTATTGACTGTGTGGATGGAAGGAAAAAGAGAAATGAAAAAAAAAATATGAGTAAAACTGGCACTTTGTGTGTGTGTGTGTGTGTGTGTGTGTATGTGTGTGTGTGTGTGTGTGTGTGTGTGTGTATGTGTATGTGTGTGCGTGTTTGTGTGTGTGTGTGTATTAAGAATAATGAAAATTTGTGTTGTTTGGCATGTAATAACAATACAAGGATTCATACATCTAATTAGAACTGTAAGAAGATTCAAAGATACAGTAGACAGACAGACAGACAGACAGATAGATAGATAGATAGATAGATCGACAGATAGAGAAAGAGAGGGAGGAGAAAGAAAACAGACAAGAATCAAAACAAAAAAGTACACACAGACACACACACACATGCAGTCAGGTTAAACTAAAAAAAAAAAGAAGGTATATAGTGAATACATATCCTAGGCTGTATGCTTCTCCACAAGATTTTTAAAGTTTTTATGTCAGGTGAGATACAGAGAGAAAGAAAAGGAAAAAGGTAGAGATTACAGAAAGTCAAAAGGTTGCATTAGGAGTAGGAAAGGAAGGAAGAGGAAATATGATAAAGACATAAGAGAAATGAGATCAAAAGAAATAATTAACAAAATATTTCAGTAGGAAAAGGGGAGGGAGGGAAGAAAGGAAATATGACAAATTTCAATATATTCAACTTACGTCTGTCAAGCACAAGTTTTTAATGAACTCTAACTTTCATAGTTATATGAGGAGATTGTGCAGGTAAATTAGATCAAGTGACTCACTATCTCATGAATCAACTTACACACAAAAACATTATTTGCCGTGTATTTTTCCACAACAAGTTTGTAATAAAATCTGGAGAGATTCAATTACACAATCTTAAATACATAATTTTAAATTGTGCATGCCTTTTCCTTTACATTTTTCCCCTGGGGGCTACCAACCTCTGTCCAGTGCAGCAATATGAGAATAACAAAACAAGAATAACACACACAATTATGTGATAACTTATTTAAAAAATAGAAGAAAAAAAAATGAATTAAGATAACCATATTTACATCAACTAAACAGACCTGTACTTCCGAACATTATTGCTTAAACCAGCATTTGTATTGCTTTTCTTTACATTTTTTTTTTTTTGGTCAGAGTGGCAGCTCTTTCTATCAAGAATACAAAGTCTCTACTATTTACAACTTAAAATTTTACAGTTGAGTCTTTCTTCAGCAAAGTAACTAACTGTACACCAATTCTGTAACCTCCTATACCACCTGTCTCCTCATCATCTCCCTATTGAACTTGTCAGGATTGGGGAAATTGGTTGACAAAGAGAGGACTCACACACAAAAAGGAGGACAAAGACAGAAATACACACAAGAATATAACAAGATTAAGTTGTGGGACTGCATTAATAGCCTTGTGTTTTACATCAATTCCACCCAGAAATATGCAAAAAGAAACCAAATTTACTCATCCATGCAAAAATACTAACTTTTCTGTGCTGTTGTCTGAGCTTAAATTTGTTTCTTTCCTTTGATAGAATACACTGTACTTAGAAAACAAAAATTGACCTTGTCCTGGTGTTTCTCTTTGTGCTAAATTCCTGCCTTTGAGATTTAAAAAGTTTTGTTAGAGCCAACAGCTGCATTCACTCGCAGGAGTAATATGTCTTTGCAATGTGATACAAAAATCAATTTTATTTGCTACTGTTCACACACACCATGCAGGGCAAATTATCACGAGAGTTGAAAAACAAAATCAGAAATGATTTCCACATTGTGATACCTATCAATAGAGTAAAAGAAATAGTATTTCGATAAAGAAATAAAGAAATGGCATTTTGTTTTTGCATTGCATTGCAAGAATTCCAGACGATTTTCATAATTTCCCATAAATTGATAGTGCAATGCATAGATTTGTGGAATGTATTGTGGTTCTTGAGCAGATAAACCAATACTCAGGAATCCCCCCCCCAAAAAAAAAAAAAAAAAAATTACATTGAACAAGAATGATGACATGTGAAGCTCACAAATTCCAGTAATGTAGCAATGCATACCACTTGCTGAACAAGTTCACCTGTGTAAAATTTATGCGTGCTTTCTTCTTTTGTTTTGCTTCCATGAGCACCCAATCATGCATTCAGGACAGTTAAATGATAGTAATAATTTCTCTTGTTTTGTGTTTTTGCAGCATCCCAATGTATAAGAAAGTGGTAAACACTGTTGAATTTTCCTGGAGTATTCCTTTAGTGCAATTTTGCTATAACTTTGCAGTACTGTATTTCTGTGATAAATGCTTCCATCAAAAGGCTATAAAACTTTGAAAAACATGTTTTCCAAAATGTATTGCAGTCTCAGAATAATATGGCACACAGGGGGCTTACACTGCGGTACACAAAGAGTTAAGAGAAGTTTGAAAGAGAATTAAAGCTGACATGAAATATAAAAGATATATTGTAATATTCCTTGATGTTTCTTATATTTCTACAGACCAATGTTTACTGTAAATGACATATTTTAATGTCAGTGTATTCGCAGTTGAATTTTTCCCCCATGTGTCCACTGCACACCTCTGAATGTATAATGTTTATTTGCAACAAATGTCCCAGTGCTGATGAAAATAAAAAGATTTTAACCTGTTCAGGACGAGTCCCGAGCATACTCGGGCCGGTGTCTATAGGCGTGTCTTCATCAGCCCGAAGTCCAAACTAGCGGGACATTTTGCGGTCTTAGAAAATAGCCCGATACAGCGAATGTGCGTCTTCATCAGCTCGAACAGCCTGCTTCGGGAAATTAGTCCGAAAATTGACGCATGCGCACTTTGCAATATTACTCTGCCTGGCTCGCGGTTCGAAAGTGGATTTCCCCGCTCAAAATCTCCTATATCACCGTATGTACGATTCTACAACCAGGGAGGTGAGCAGTACAGCAAATTCTCTCCAAAGGGATATTAATAACGCTACTCTTTCTTCTGTCCAGTGAGGCATCTTATATGAAATTAACGAATTGCAATGTTAAACAAATCCAAAATGCACACAATCTGCAAGAATCTTCAGCTAAGGTATGAATAGAGTGGACCAGAAGAAGAAGTTTACCAAAAAAACAAAAAACAAAAACAAAAAACAAAACAAAAACAAAAACAGCTAGCATGCACGGCACTGAGTTTTAATAGGGAGGTGAGAGAAATAACCTCCCTGGTTTTAAAGATGACAACAACAGTAGGCCTATAGTACACACATGTGATCCTTGAATACACCGTGCGTGTAATGTACTATACACAATCACTAGCTGCTTGTACATGCGCTTTCCATTGCCAGCTGACTAACCAGAAGCATGGAGGGATCGAGAAATTTCGGGCTGATGGAGACGCACTTAAGATAGCGCGCTATTTCACGAATTAGCGCTCTAGTTGACGAACTAGACCAAGATTTTGGGGGAAATTTTCCCGATCAAATAGCGCGCTATCTGCGTCTTCACTACACAGATAGCGCGCTATTTTGACATCGGACTAGTTTGGTAACCGCAAGATAGCGCGCTATCTTGAAACTTCGGGCTGATGAAGACACGCCTTATGGGAAATGTGTGTTGTAGCAAAATCAGTCTGTCCTCAACAGGTTAATAAGAACCTTGAGCCATATCTTTTATTTGTTTTTTTTTAAACAGTTGTGAAATATGTCTGACAGGTATAAACCCATTTGAAACTGGCTTTAGTTTGCTGGGGAGGGGTTAGGGGTGGTTGTTTCTGATATGGGATGCTGTACAATTAAAAGTTCTACGTGCCTTCTTTGATGTTGGATTGATTTCAACCAGTGTTTATTTCTCTGTTACTCTTTTACTGTCTGTCACTTTACGTAACTCTGAGCATCACGTAGACAGATAGACAGACAGACAGACAATATTTTGCATAATCACATTCAGGTTAAGATTGACAAACACACACACACACACACACACATGAAGAAATAAAAACACAAATAAAAAAAAACATCTAAACTTGGGCAACTACAGGCAGTTGGATTGATTTCAACCAGTGTTTCTTTTTCTGTTACTCTTTTTCACTTCTTGTAAGTCAAAGCATCACACAGACAGACAGACAGACAGACAGTAGTTTGCATAATCACATTCAGGTTAAGATTCACAAACACAAACACACACACACACACACACACACACACACACACACACACACACACACACACACAAAGAAATAAAAACACAAAGGGAAAAAAATCTAAATTTGGGCAACTACAGACAGTTGGATTGATTTCAACCAGTGTTTCTCTGTTATTCTTTTTCACTTCTTGTAAGTCAAAGCATCACATAGACAGACAGATAGACAGTAGTTTGCAAAATCACATTCAGGTTAAAGGGCAAGTTCACCTTCATTAACATAAGGATTGAGAGAATGCAGCAATATTAGTAGAACACATCAGTGAAAGTTTGAGGAAAATTGGACAATCAATGCAAAAGTTATGAATATTTAAAACTTTTGTATTGGAACCGCTGGATGAGGAGACTACTAAGGCTTGAAATGTCATATGAGTACAACAGTATAAAGAAAATGTAAAGAAAATTCACATTTTTTCATTTTTTTCGCATAATAAAAGAGCACTTGACTTGCCTCTTTCTAAAGGCAATGAGAATAATATAACTGACATAACATATGTCAGTAACGAGTCTTTCAAAAGATGAAATTTTGTGAAATTCTCTTCATATTTTCCTTATATTGTTGTATGCATGTGACATCATACACTGCAGTAGTCTTCTCATCCAGCGGTGATTGCACAAAAACTTCAAAAATTCATAAGTTTTGAACGGATTGTCCAATTTTTCCTCAAACTTTCAATGATGTGTTCTACTAATATTGCTACATTCTCTCAATCCTTATGTTAATGAAGGTGAACTTGTCCTTTAAGATTCACAGACACAGACACATGCACACACACACACACACATGAAGAAAATAAAAATGCAGATGAAAAAAAAAATCCAAACTTGGGCAACTGCTGCCTGTCTGTGAATGTGGTGGCAGCCAGCCATAATGGACCATTTCCTCGCTGGTCCCTGGATATCACTTACAATCTCTGGCTGTCCTATTATCATTGGCAAAGTCCTTCAACCCATCTGCCTTTCTCCTCTCATCCCTCACCTTCCTCCCTATTGCTACCCTTCTTACTTTCATATAAATGCATATCTCTTCCCTTTCTCTCTCTCTGTCATATATATGCATCATATATACAAATATATAAATATATGATTGTATATAATATATGTCTCATATATCCACCTTTCTATTCATTGACATATATGTTTCTCTCCCTTTTTTACTTAGTTATTTTTTTGAAGTTCACATGTTGTCTACATCTGCCAGAAATAGGGTAAGCAGGGATGACATTTTGAATACATCACATATCTAGTCTCTCTCTCTCCCCTCTCTGTCTCTCTTTCTCTCTGTCTGTCTCTCTTTCTCCCAATTTCCTCATCTCTACCTCTCCTACATGCCTATTAAATCAATAAATGTCTGCAACTATCAAGTTATCAATTAAACTATCAAACCACATACACATATATTTCTCTAACCTTTTCAATTCAAATGTGGTCTACGTGTTAAAGACATGGGGCGATAAGTCTGAAGGGGTGTATGCTCATCTAATGACATACATTATCAATTGATAAAAACGAATGCATCATATATTACATCTTTATATACATATCCACCCATCTATCCATATTATCTCCAACATCTCTACCCACTGATCCATTCTCTCCCATTCTTGTTTCTCTCTTCTTAGATATATCTATCCAGCTACCTTGCTATGTAATATATTTACACTTTCATATACCTTTGATTTTCTTTATATGTTTGTACAGTTTTCATTTCCTATGAATGGGCGAAGATGTGTGAGAGGTGTGTACACTTATCTAATCCATATGAATTAAAAAACTGACATCAAAGATCTCCCCCAGTTTTCCCCTATCTCTACCCCTCCTACTTTTCTGTCAATACCTAAAAATATCTCTCTCATTACCTTTCTTTCTTTCTCTATCTATCAATCTAACTGTAATTATACAGATTGATATATTTTCCCTTTCATCTGCTCTCTGCATTTTCAAGACAGGGTAATTTGGAAAACATGACAGTCATGAATTCACCCCATATTTCCATCTCCTCCCCCCCCCCCCTCAGGCATTTATTCATCAAATATGTCTAGGACTTATCTTTCCAACTGTCTTTTTGTTTCTTTGGATATCTCTGAATCTACATATCTTTGATCACATGTGTTGCAATATGTCACAATATCATGTGTTGTCTAATTTTCTTTCTGTTTTCAAGGATGAGGACAAAGAATGTCCCAAGGATGTAAACTCATCCATAAAACGTGAGCAACTGACACCTATGCACATCAAAAGCAGTTGACAGCCCGATTGTATCAGTTTCCTCCCTCCCTCACCTCTTCCTCCGCTCCTGGCTCTTCCCCTCTCTTGTTTATCAATCAAAGAAATCTGTCCTCCTGTTATCCTGTCCAGCTTTTCTCCCTTTTTATGCTCTCCCTCTCTCTTTTTTCCTCCATTTATCTACTGAAACTCATGCACTTCATGAACCCTTTCTGCTCATATGTTGTGCACATTTGCACGTAACGGGGCAAAGAAGAATGACAGGGTTGTGTACTCCAATATGCCAAACGTCAAGTCTAATATTTGGTGCATCATATCACATCCTCTCTCCCTCTCGAACCTCAATGGCACTCTCCCCCCTCCCCCCAACTTTCGCTTTTTTAATCTCTTGTTAATATTTCCAAGATACGGGGTAAATGTGCACCAGACACTAGGCAGTTACTCATCATCTTGTTGTTCATACAAGACTTTGTACCCATACCTGTGGCTCCCTTTTCTTGGAATACTCCCTTCCATATGTTATGCTCATGTCTTTTCTTCATGTCATCTTTTCTTCTACCTCTTAAGATTTCTGTCATTTTTTTAATGAATCATTCCTCAATAGTTCCTAACAGACCACAGAAGCGGTACTGAAACGCTCAGCATTTGACACACATCTACATGTAATTTCATCACACACATGACGACATCACAAAATGACCTTTACATAATCGCTTTTGATGTTTCTCACAAGTGAGGCCCATCCTTTCTAAAAAACTTTTATTAATCCTGTGATGAAGGATTGAAGGATTACAACAGGTATTGACACTGATCAAAATAATGAAAGCGCAGTTATCAAGAATACTGAGGCACAATCCCACATATTGTCCATCCTTGGCAACATTTTGTCTATAGAGGGCGCACATACTCTCCCTGATTGGTACAATACCAAGATAATCATACTCGTCTGATACTTGCCACAGATATATTCTAAAGCAGGTATAAGGGGACTACAGCATTATGAAAGTAGTTGAATTCTCATTTTTGGTACCACAATTCCCTTGGCCTAGGTTTGAACTCATGATTCTCCTGTTTGTGTGCAAGCATGTTGGTGATATGAATGGTTACTTTCCCATACATTGTGCACCCATTTGGGAAGTTCACACATCTTATAATGAGGAGTGAGAAATGCACACCACTTATCCCCACAAAATGAAAGTTTTGCAGGCAGACAAATTCCTACTATTTTTCTGACAGTGCAAATGGGGGAGCAAAGAACAGACCCTTTGTGTTTAAACATTTAGTTTTGTCAATGCTGATGGGTCTGTTACTAGATTAATTAATACACTTATCTCTGTTTTCTTTTTAAAGTAAGGGGATGAATGGGTTTGAAATTAGTGACTGGAGAGCTAGTCCACTTTTTCCAGTGAACAATGAAATAAACAATGGATATGCAATTGATATTTGCTGCAGAATGCAATGATAAATAGTTCAAAACTGCTCATAAATTTTAAATATTTTGCTTTTTTTTGTTGGTAATAATAGGCTTCAGTTCAGTACCAAAGAAGTGCACTTGGCCTTTGCAGAGTTATGGGCATGGTGCCATTGGAGAAATTGTCTGGAAAATGGAGGCAGTTCAACGTTTACATTTGTCCTTCCCAGGATCCTGTGTACACTTGATACATTATTATACATCCGTAAACAAAATAAGAACTATTCCCTTTTATGGAGGAGCAAATTTCATTCAAACAAGGAGCAATTTCCCTGTGTAAAGTGAGCTTCCGAATTCCTGTTTTGGTGCCTTCCTGTTTCGGCATTGTCCTTCATAATTGAGGCATTAGCACATTTAGGCTCCCTATTTTGCCTTGGTTACTATGCAAGGCAGAAAACAAGAGGTATACATCCAGGTTGTTGTTGCTTTTGTTTGTATTTTTCTGTTTTGTTTTGTTTTTCTGTGTTTTGTTTTTTGTTATATATGGTACAGACCCAAATCTTGCTAGTATGGGCTGATTTACACATCTTTGATATCGGCATCTTCTTACTTGTTGAATAACAGCGTTCCCATGTATGTAGGCTCTATGAATATCAGTCAAAAAGAAGAAGAATTAAAAAAAAAATTGATAGCTGTGTCAATGTTATTGCAAGGTATTATTGTGAAATTATGAATTACAATTAAGCTCTAACCATGAAATGATATCTTATCAGCATTCTCAATGTTACATTAATGATTTTCTATTTTTTTCCTGCCATGATTTTGTGTTGATTGTCCTGACAAGTGAGAATAATTAAAATCATTTTCACTTAAGATCTAAGAGGGTTCAACTCTCTTACATCTAGATGTACAAATCTAATTTTGTTTGATATCACAGAAAATGATAATCCATACAAATGGATCAAATCAGAAAAAACAACATCAACAATGTCTTTTGAATAGACAGTAAAGACACAAAAACTGGCATAAGTGTAATTACCTTTCAAGGAAATGACTTTGAAAATTAACACGTGTCACACTTTCCCACATGACATACACACATCAGTGACCATGAGAACTGTAACCTCAAAAGCACAAATTTCACAACACTTGTTTGGAGGCCATATAGCATTTACGTGAGGAATGAAAAAACTTTTTTTCCCTTCTCGGAATCGAGGGAAATAAAACAGTTTGCTGAGCAAACACATCGAAATTCCTCACATTCAAGTTGGCACAGAGTGTATTACACAAAACTGTGAAAAACACTAGCGTTATCAAATTTAAAATTCAGAGAAAAATGATAAAAACTAGGTTTTTAATCCTAACGTTATAATAAAAGTGTACTCTTCTTATGGTGCTAAAGCAAAGTGATTCCTTTCCGAAGTACCATTCCTTCTCAATGTTTGAAGAAACAACACACAAAAATGCCTAGAATTCTTACCTAAAAATTACAAAATTACAATTATACAATGAGAAATGTCATAACCAGTATATGGCATCTGATTGACACAGAGTGTGGAACTTTGACTGCCTTAAAACTAATGCAAATGTAGTTAACTGGAAGTTGCATAAAGATGTCCAGTAACTTCCCAAGACAGAGCTTGACATGTGATTAACCAATGCCCTCTCAGAAGCAGGTTTATCCATAGATCTTTAACAGCAGCCACTCAACTCTAGTAGGCAAGAGTTTAGACACAGTGCACTTCCTGTTATAACGAACACAGTTTTGATATTTATGAATACATGTGTTTGCTGTCCATGCAGGGTCTCAACAAACAACAGTGATGAACTCACTGATAGAGCCATCCTGTGAAAACAAGACTAATAGATAAAAAAAAAATTAATAAAACAAGGTTATAATGAAATTCCGGTAACAACAAAGTAAAAATTCAGGTCTAAACATTATCTGCTCCCTATTTTTCACTGTTTATTTGTTTGGTTATAACAAAATTTTGATATGACAAAAGAAAACTCTGGTCTTGAGGACTTCATTATACTAGTAACAGGAGTCGACTGTACTAGCATGAACCATTCAACACAATGTCCTTCCAGGATTCATCCATTAAAGGCATAATTTACCATTTGCAGATGAAACAAAAACCGAGCATTAGTGCTTTAAAATAGTTCTAAAATGTGAGTTAGGGATAGAAACAACCACTGTCAAAATTTGAATCCGTATAATCGATGTTAAGTGTTGTAAAATACACAAAATGTGAACAATAGTTATAATAAAAATGTTTACAGACTAAACCGTATACAGTTACGGTTTATTGAGAAAAACCCTGATATCTCCTTATATTTTAGGTTTTATTGCAAATATTTCATATGGTAGGATGTTTTATGATACAACAGACCTACACATATGCATCAAATGTGATATCTTGAACATTTTTGAAATCACTGCTCCCAAAGGTAAACTGGACCTTTAAGCTGATTTGAGCGAAATGCTTCGCTTAGAATCAACGACAGGAAGATTATTTTAGGGCATCAAGGCTGAAATCCCAATTTGCTTATCTGCAGAGGGAAGACATGGTCTGACCCGCAACAAATACTTTAAGATGCTTTTCAGTCAACCACTTCCTTCAACCGCCATTCTCGTGCCGGTCGTTGTCCTGACAATCGCTAATGTTCCTCCGCTATTGTCTGATTGGGCAGACTGGTATCTGTGTGTGGGTCTTCCACTGTCCTTGACTTTGGAAAGCAGTTCTCGTGTTGTTTCCTGTTCGATTCTGGCTCGTCTTGTGTCATTTTGTGGCGGGTCAGTGACTTTGTCACAGATAAGAACACAAACAGGGCCATTAACAAGCGATTTAAAACATCCACCATTTCAAATTTCAAGAAAATTCAAGACTTGAAAAATGCTGAATAAAATAGTGTATGATGTTTACAGTGTAGAACAACCTCCTGAAAATATTTAAGAGTCCTGGGGGGCATTTCATGAAGCATTTTGTTCGACAACTTTGTCGGACAAATTTGCTCTCAGCCAATCAGAGGCAAGGATTTCAGTAGCTTTTAACAGTTTGTCAGATGAAATATCTGACAAAACGCTCCATGAAATGCCCCCCCCCTGGAAATAACAAGACAGCCTATGTATGAATTAAGCTCCCTTCATAAAATTGAATGTTTGACAATTATTTTGTCACACTCAACAGATACTTTTGATAAAGACCGATATTGTCCCCTAATCTTCTCATTGGTCAATTACTCAGACCTGTAGGGAAACACAGAGTGTCTAGACACTAGTTTGTCAACATGTTTGTTCTGAAACTTGCAGAGTAAGGGTCAAACACTATCTTGATTGAGACGCTTTTCCAGTAATATCGGAATTCACTTGTTCTGATGTCCTCAGACCATTGACGTAATTATGTAATGATAAAGGGGAAAAAGGTTCAAACATGGGCATTGCGTCACTGTTAGGGAAACCCATCCATAGAAGTAGCATGTAGCATGACATAAGGAAATAAGATTATGTAATGATACCAGCACCAGCTTCTGAAAGGCAACTTAGCTCTCGCTTCCATTTAATTTCCTTTTACTTTGGAAATCAAACGTTATCAGCCTTTTGAGCAAAATGCTTTATTTTGAATAATCTTGACCATGCACTGTAGTGCAAAGGTGAACCATCACTGAATTCTTAATCTGTTCTCAGACTGATAGCAAATTTCAACATTCTACATACATAACATATGGCATTTACATAAGATTTAATACCAAATAAGGTAATCTCTAAAATCTTAAGGTGACAGGAAAACAGCTCAGGAATGTAAGGAAAATTAAAAATCAAATCTATATCATATTTCACCACGAATTGAAATGTATGAATCAAAGGATGGTAACATCACCACACATAAATGTTCTGATTTTACTATTTCCAATTAAAAAAAAAAAGAGAGATGTAAGCTTATCCATGGTTGAGCGATTCTCCCATTTAATGTCTAATGACTTACCATGCTGGAAAAATAAGAAAGAGAAATGGCCAAAAGAAAAATGCAGTTTGGGGGAAATTGACTTCAAAGTTTAGATGCAATTGAGCATGTAAGAAATTAGGCATTTGAAAGATATCAAATTAAAAGACAAAATAGCATGGCAACATGCCTCAAAAAATTGAAAATGTTCATACTTCGAGCCATACTTGGATCATGAATTTGAACAGAATGAATATTTTTTCTCAAGGGATCAATGATAGTTATCAACATAATCTAGGCTTGCTTTTACTCGATACTCTCCATTGTTTGACTCTGTTAGATTTGATTCTATAATACTTTCTTCTGTATGCACTAGGATTAAATTGAAGATACAGATTATCACCACACCGTTGATTGGACCCCCTGAGAAAGAGAAGTGATAAATTCATCAGACAATTATCCCTCTTTATCACCAACCTGTTGAGCAATCAATATCTACTTTTAAATTTTTGTTTAGCAGTATTTCATTCTGAACAAATAGCCCAAATGGAATGAACCAAAGATACCTAATGACGTCAAAGCCTCACAGCAAGCCAGTTGAGAGTGAGAGTATTGTTGCACAGTTCCTGCTGTTTGGTGGTTAAAGGGGTGGGGGTAATCTCTCTCGGGCTGTCACAGCTGTATATTTCTCACCTAGTTTCGATGTCTGAAAGGCATTTGAGAAGTATCAGACTTGCCATCCATCATCTGTCTAGATAATTCTGTTTCGTATCTGGTTTCAAAACTTTTTTTTTCTTAATGTTAATCTTACCCTCCCCGAAATATACTTTTTTCCCCTTTAAACTTTTGTAGTAAGCCATAAATGGTATCACCTATTTTTATTTTCTTTATGCATGTTTGTGATTGTAAACATGTCAAACATAAGTGAAGTGTTAAATCTTGATAGAAAACTGAAACACTGTAGTTGGAAAGACCATTTTTTTTTAATCTTCACAATTTAGCCTTTCTTCAAGGTGATGATTTCTTCTTTTTCTACTTTGCAAATAATCAATTGCTACATTATATTTTCAAACCAACAGCTCATTTCTGCAAACATATGATATATATATATATATATATATATATATATATATATATATATATATATATATATATATACATATATGCATGTATATATATACATATATGCATGTATATATTTTCTATTCTTCATTTTTGTTTATATCCTCTATTGTGGCAAACTCTTCAGGATAAGTGGTAGTGAAAGGTATATCTCTTGTGTGATACCTCATTGGTATGTTTCTCCACATTTCTTTCTGTCTCTGCCTCTAGTATCTTACTTAAGTATCAAATCATCATCCCCAATCCAATCACACTTTTATGTTTTTTCCTTCTTCTTCTGCTTTTTTCCTTGGGTTATGCTGATAAAGATGACAGCTATTATCAATCTGGATAAAGTATACATCCCAGACCTTTAAAAGAAATAATCAGGTGTATGAAAACAACAGATGTAGATATCCTTGGGGGAGTTGCATTGTCCACCTTTTCCACAAATATCCTGTCTACATGTCCATATGCCACTGCAGCATTCACTGGACGTGAACTGTGACTGAAGAGGTTTACAGATGTAGTCTACGACACATCTTGTGCGGAACTTGAGCTCCCAAATGGAATAAGGCTATTATGATGACCGGAATCCAGGAACTATTTCAGTAAATGGTCTTTTCTGTGTTTTTGTACCGGAATAAAGGCCATGTTTAGACAGGACCAGGTCAGTCAGAATTAGACCACTCAAGGACTTGGTGGTTGTTAAGTTGGCGTCTTGGGAACATCATTCAACTTGAAAGACATTTCAACTAATGACTTGATTAGGACAGTATTAACGAGTTTGGAAGCTTGTACTCATTCTCTTTTTTGTTTTTGTTTTTTGCTTATCTGTCCTATTGACAACCAATATTAGTATAGTATTATTTTATTCAGAGTTTGCTTTGTAAAGAATCTACAAAGACATTCAACACAGTGTAAGAAATGTCACAGCTACATGTCCTTTGTGTTATTTACAAAAGCCATGTCATTTGTCTCTAGTGTCCATGTGTTTTGGGAGTCTTTAAAGGGACTGTACAGTACTGGTTGAGGTGGGGATTCATGTTTTGAACATTCCTAAGTAAGATAATGAAAAGCCTCATATGAAATATGAAAGAGCATGTAATTTTAAGAAGGATTCAACATTTATTTGATGAAAATTGGTTTTCAAATGGCTGATATATCTAAAAAAGTGCTAATATTATAATAAAAGGCGATATGCCACAACTTTACTAGGATCTCTTTGTTTCACCTTGTTTTTGGATATCTGAGCCATTTCAAAACCGATTTTCATTGAATAAACTTTTTGATACCCCTTAGAACTGGATGCTCTTTGACATCTCATAGAGTGGTTTCTGAATATCTCGCAAAACGTTAAAAAGCTAAATCCTCACCACGACCAGAACTGTACACACCCTTTAACCTCAAGAGGATCAGCTGATTTGGCTGCAACATGTATTTGCAATAGAAAACTGCCAAAGTATACTTAGGGCTAGTTTTCAATGGGTTAAATTTGCTTAGCTTACAATCAATCCAATTTGGTTGATCTTTTGCTGATCCAGCATAACTATGTCACCAGATTTATTTGGGTGTTGAGCAATCTTTGTAGGCCTATTCTCTCAATAATGTTGTCAATAACCAGTAGAATGGAGATATCTCACCTCCTATCCAATACTGAGCTGCCAGTTAGTTATGCATGTTCTAACCAAAATCATATCTACTTTTAATAGTGGGTAACTTTAAATGGGTAACTTGGATATCTGTAATATGTAATTGTAAACAAGTGACTTTGGTTACTCTAAAGGATAACTTGAACAGACCTACTTTTGACCTTCCTGTATTAAAGCACTGAGATGAAGTGAAACGAAAGCTGATTGACTACACATCTTCGCTGCAAGAACTCTGATATTTCCTTTCACGTCTTCCTACTCTACTTGGGCTCACACTGTTGACGCAAATTCAAGTTCCTCTCTTTTTCTTTTCTTTTTCCATTAAAAAACAAAACAAAACCAAGATCTCAGTGTCAAGACAGCCTACATATTACTGCTGTTACGGCTTCCTGTGTATCACTCTATAGCTTCTCTGAGCTGACTGTCTTTGATAACAAAGCATGTTGAGAGCACATTGAGGGCTCTGGGTGACATCAACCAGGGGAGTCTGAACTTCCACCACAGAATGCGTAGGTCGCTCAGAGTGGTTTGCAACCCATGGATGCAATTTCAAGACATACTTTGTCAATTACAAGTAAAATAAAGAGAAATACAGCATTACTCGGGGCTGGATGAGAGGAGGGCATGAATCTCTCTTTTCTGCAAATCCTGCTGGGTCTAAAACTGGGAACTGCATGACTTAACCAGAGTGGGCAGAATTTTCCTGAAAATTGCAGCTCAGTCACTCTTGATAATTCCCGACTGCCCATACATCAAAAGGCACTCATCTAGTTCACTTGCAGTCCTCTATGAAGGCACAAACTTACTCAAGTTTGCTAAAGAACTTTGATTTGAACACTGAAAGTTTCTGATGACTTAAATTGATGACCTTCTATAAGTGGAAAAGAACACTAATCTGGATTCAGTAATGACTTTAGGGTAGTTTTAATTTAATTTGCATATCATTTGAAAGCGTACTGCACATAGTGCCATGAATATGAAATATGAAAATGAATCTAAAAAACTGATTTCAATCGACAGTGGACAAATAATTTGTTACTGAATAAAAAGGCATCTACAAGAACATTAAAAACTGTCCATACACTGAACTCCTGTAAGTGGAACGTAACTCTTTACATACATACAAATTGCTGCTCTTATGGGATTTGTGTGTATCATATGGTGCAAATTGCAACTTTGGCAAGCTAAGAGTTGATGAAATTTCTGTCTACACTAAACTTCTGCAAGAAGTACCTGTCAGGACAGAAGCATAACAATTGTTTAAAGGTACTATTTACCACTGTAAAAATCTTGCACTATAGCCTAAAATATGAAGGATATATCACTATTTTTCTCACTAAACCATAACTGTAGACTGTTTAGTCTAAAAGCAATTTTATTATACCTATTGTTCATATTTTGTATATTCAACAATACTTCACATTGATTATACTGATTAACATTTTTACACAGGAAATTTCTACCCCTAACTCACATTTTAGAACTATTCTAAAGCACTAAAGTTGAGTTTTTGTGTCATCTGCAAATGGTAGATTATGCCTCTAAATAAAGAATGAGAGGTCACTTTGGGGGGACTATTTGCAATGTATAAGATCCAGTGTTTTTGCTCTTAAGGCACTAGTATAAGTAAAAAATATTTTGTTATTTCATACCACAGCTTTCTTCAACTGCCTTGTCACCCCGTGTCCCTTCCCTTATCACTGCTGGTTTCTGTATACAATTTCTTACTGACTGATGAACTCACTACCAATATTTGACATTTTGCTCTTTTAATATGAAATTCCATGGAATTCTTGATGGTCTCAAAAAGTATTGCAACTTAACTTTTGATATTTAATACTTCAAAACTGCCATCCACTCCTAGCATTTCCTCAAAGGGAAAATGCGGCCTGTGATAAAAAGTAATATCCTGGCTCCTTGTGCAATTCTAAACATTATCATACAGCTGGTGCATAAACTATGTATAGTTTGGATGTCCTAATGAATGAACACTGTGAGAGAGTGGTTGAGGAATGGGTGTTTTGTATGAATTAGTTGGACCCTGATTCCACGCCCAGTAGAGTTTTTTTTTTTTTTTTTTATCCATTTTGGTACACATAAGGCATGTGAAAAAAAAAAAACAAAAAAAAAAAGAACAACAAAAACAAACAAAACCCAACAACAACTTGATCAGCATTATTCTTTTTAAGTTTGAAAAATAATGATCTAGGAAATGAGAGAATACACTTAAATAAAGCAATATCACACATTATCACTTTTGGAAATTGCCACAAATGCAGGTTTACTTACTGGTAATTGTACTGATGATGACAACAGAAATCACAAAAGGATTTTGTTTATATAAAAGTGTATTGCACCTTTAATTGCAGCAAGAATAACTTGGACACCATGACCTTTCTAATTTGCCCATGGTCATTCCAAATTCCTGGTAGCTACAGGTCACCATGAATGCTGGGACTGACCACAGGGTGAATATCATATTGCACTCAATGTCGCTAGTGCCCTGGGTTAACCATATTATAAGCCACCCTTCAATAGGGCGCTTAATGAATTTTTCTGAAATCTGCAAATGGGTTGTCAGCTTCCTTTATTTTCATAATCATTTTGAAGAGGCATTTCTCTCTTGAACTTTCATCTACTTTGTGACAAAAATAATCAGATAATGTGTGTCTGGTTCAGGCATGTCTTTGTGGCAACCTTTGACAAAAGAAGAAGAAGAATAAAATTATTATTCATTTGCTTTATTTGAATTCTGAAAAAAACAACAACAAACATACAGATATATATGCTTTGATGCATATTTTTGAAAAAATATACAGTACAACACAATCCCACATACTTGCATGTAACATCAAAACATGATGCTGTTTGATTTGCATTAATTCATACTGAAATCTTGTAGTCATATTGATCTTATGGGCACCTATGTTGAATAAACATATATAAAAAAAAATGTATAGCTGTTAAAAAGATAGTAGCAAGTGAAAAAGAGGAAATGCCTTAGCCACCCAATTTATGAAAATAATTGTCATTATATTTATATAATATTGACTGGCCTCGAGGGAGATACCAGAAAATATTGCCCAAACTGAAAGAATATTTTGCAATATTTCCTTACAGCTCATCAAAGTGACATTTAGCCGGTTATTAATCATTCTATGCATGTAATGCCAGATGTGTTGTGTTCAAATAAACAGTGTAGAAGCATCACAAATTAGACATATTTTATGTTCAAAGTACAACAGCAAAAGTCTCATAATCTATATGCATTCAGTTAGAAATTCCTTTTTTAATAACTTTGAAGGAGAAAAAAAATCATAACATGCACAGATTTCTGGGTATTGATGTCTGTCCTCTACATATTTGCCTCCGGAAGAAATCAGAAGAAAAGAAAAAAATATATAGCTCTTTTCTGAGAAGTGAGGAAAACTGGGGGTGAGGCTATGGAGAGCTTGACTGCATCCCAAGTCTACCATGAACCTGCAAGCATGAGGTAGATTTGGCTCGGGTGAACACATATACACTCTCCCTCTTCCTCTGAACTTTTGGCAGTCCCATGTCCAAATATAGCCAGGACCCATTTGACGTCACGTACAGACCAAAACTACGTATATACACACACAGCGGTCTGCCTGTTGGCTGGACGGTTGAGTTTCACCTCCGTCCAACCTGTCTAACCTTACTATGCACCACCCTCCTCCCCCCCCCCCCCCCCCAAGATTCTGAAAGAAATACCAGGTTTGATCCTGACTGTGGAAGTGTCCAGCAGACAGATCTTTTCTTTTCCAAGTTTTTGTTCAAGGTCAGATCCCTTTCCAGTGACGCTTGTTCTACGGTATATTTTCAGGAAATCGGTGCTCGGAAGTGAGAGTGAATGGAAGAGATAGACAAATAGAAAGATAGAGAGATATAGATACAGATAAAGAGGAAGACAGTTGCAAGAGAGAAAAAAAAAATAATACCACAGACTATATACCACCCTGTTCAACAAATATCCTTTTCCCCAATAAGCAACAAATCCATTTCCTTCCATTTGTGATTTTTCAACAAATTGTCCCCAAACTAGCGACACCAATCAAATCTAAATACAGTAATGGACAAAATGTGAATTATTTACTAACTTGCATTTTACTGTCTACTTTCTGTTCATGAATTCATTTTTTTCTGATCTAATAACTACCTTTAATTCACACCATGCCCTGATAAGGGTTGAATATTTGAAATGTCCTTTACTTTGTCCTTTTGTAAATTATTGTTTCAATTAAAATATTGATGCTATGGCTTCATTGCTCAAGGTTAAATGTAAAAAAAAAATTGAACATAAAAGAAGACTAACATAGAGCTTATTCTTATCTTACTGTTAACTGCATTAGTTCATCTTTATTACATAACAATAATTAAATAAAAAATGGCACACTGTAACAGTTAAAACACCATTTAGCATGTAACAAAGTCATTTATGTTATACAAGAGTTGAACGTTCAGCAATGCAATCATACAGTTATGATGTATATTGTTGTGGCTACAACAATAAGTAGGAAAATGGTCATGTGTGTGTGTTTTTTTTTTATCTATTCATATTCCAAATGACAATGATAACATCAATCTTTTTTTTTTAATAAAAGTGCAATATTGATGTTGACATGGATATGAAAACTTTTTGGATTTAAATAGTCAGGAGATATAATTCCACAAAATCAGTTTACATGTAATGAGGGCACATGTTATATCCTCATCTGTTTGACAAACATCACATTTGGGATTCTTACTTATTTTCCACTTTAAAAAAATTCATCTTCAGTGGTAACAAATTATATAACACTTTAAAATTAAATTCTTTCAATTTATTATCCTTTATTTTGACCAAGATGCCTACAAAACATTTTCATTCCAAGTTATCTTCATTCCAGATACACTTTCCAAAAGAAACAACACTAGGTATATACTCCTTTTTGGTTTATCAGTTGGTTATAAAAATATTTGTGTGTTATACCACATAATCTCTTTACATTTTTCCCATTTCTTAAAGTCTGGAGCAGTTCTCGATAAAACATTCTGTTCTCTATCAATGGATATTCATGTCAACCAGACTTTGAGTATAGCCTGGTGTAGTTTCGAATATCAAAAAAATTGCCCTTCTTTTACTATTTTAAAACTTCACTACTAATAAGATTTGTTCCACTGTTTTGTATCTCCTTTCCATTAGCCTGATCATTTTTTTTTTTTGTCTATCTTTACTTTCGATTTCATTAAAATTTTGAAGCTTACATAAAGACAATGACATGTTTAAACCATGTTCCAATCTGTATTTGTTATTTTGCAATGCTGGAAAAAGAAAAGAAGAAAATTATTTAAAACACAGAATAAATAACAAGGAAATACATAAGACGAGGAAGCTTACTGTATCCTGGTGTTGCCAATTTGTGATGCATTAATGTCATTACGACTGCCTGAGAAAGAAAGATACCGGACCGCAACATTAATATAAACACGGAAGGGGTTAAAAATGCTTGTGAAATATCCTTGTCTGACACCTAATTATACTTCTCTTTCACTTTTTTTTTTTATTGGGGGGATTTTTTTTTTCTCTTTTCTTTGCCATAAATGGCAACGATTTCTGGTAGAAGTTTGTCAGGAAGCTTGGGTCTAACTTGGGCAAACTTTGCTGGCACTGGCGCCTTGTAAATCACATTTTCAGATACAAAACAGGTTGATAATGATGCAGAAGATTTCGAAAGATCTGGGGGGTGTTTCATCAACGCTTGTCAGTGCCGACAACTGTCGGCGCTGACCAATTTCAGCAAAATCCTTGGTTTTGATTGGCTGAGATGCTCTGGTCACCGACTGTTACTATGGTGATTCAAGTTGTCAGCGCCGACAAACGTTGATGAAACACCCCCCAGGAATACTGAATAATCCATTTAGAAACCTGCTAAATACAGACAAGGCTTTTTTTTTTCTTATCACCAAGCTTTCAGGAATTTTACAGGATATTTATGTTACAAAACCAATTCATACAAACAACCATCAAGTTTCCTACAGTCCCACGTCTCATCTTTCATAAGCTTTCCATTCTAATCTTTGGCGGCCTGTGGATCACCATCAGCAGGTCTTTCATTTTGATTTCATTAAAATACTTTCAAGACAACCGTATCTAGTGCAGGCCTGGAAGAAGTTTTTTTTTTTTTTTTTTTTTTTTTTTTTACTGCTCACGTGTTACTGCCTGCAAGACATTGTAATTCTCCATAAGGGTGATGGGCAGTGTCCTCAGCTCCAGAAACTATGGGTTGACATTTTTTAACGTTTTGTTTGTTACCAAGAAATCACCTCAGAATGCTAACAATACACTCTTCTTTTCTTTTCCTGACATTCAGAATGCTTACAATGTCAAGAGATATCCTTAAAAGAAAAAAAAAAACAAAACTCATAGACACTGATTGATTATGACTTGCAAACACTTTCACATCCACCATGACCTAGGTGTCGTAAAGTGCATTCATTACCCACCAAAAATATACATGTAGCATTAGGATCACTCGAAGAATCATTTTCGCAGGGCGAAAGCGAAAGGGTCTTATCAGAATGCAACATACTCCCTCAACAGGTGTTTCTCATTAAAAAAAAAGATGATGTGACTTGCTGCCATGGTGACAGTTTGCGTGACATCATCAGAGTGGTCACGCTGAGCCTTGTATGGCATCAGGCCCCTAAAACGGACATTAATTAGAAATGCATTTGAGAGGACACGCATGGTGAAGTTTGACTAGTAGGAGCATTCCATGTCCCTGTCATTTTTGTTTTCATCCCTTTGAGTTGCAGGCTGGATTGTGAGCAGCTTGAATACATTCCTTCTGTGGTTTGTTGCCCGACATGACATCGTGAATGTTCAAACAAATGAAAATGATTCCAATGGATAGTTTAATTGCACTGGCTATTTCTAAATTTAGAGATACTCTTTTCTTTTTTTTTTTGGTAATGAAACAAAACTTTTCCGATGAAATATGATTACCTAAATTTGACAGCGAGACAATAGCTTAAGAATAGTCACAAATATTTTGTAAGAAACATACGGGGAAAATTCATAAGAAGTATGGAATTGATGTCAACAAGGAACAGTTTATCAAAAAACTTGATCAATGACAAGTATATCACAGCAAATATGGGCTAAAGGTGTGTATAAATTTTTTTTCTTTGCGTATGAAGATGGAAACTTTAAAAAAAAATTGTGTGTGTGTGCATACACGTTTTTTGTTTTGTGTGTGTTTTTTTTTTTAAAGATTATACACCTTACTTTTGAAATAGAGAACAAAATGAGATTAAAGCCTGTTTATTTGGAATATTTGGATGATGTCTTTGCCACAAATATGAGACAAGAATGCTGTCACACTGTGAACATACCACATGACTCCCAATTAGAGTTCAATTGGAATGAAGTGCATGTGTCTTCAGTAAACAAAGTAAAAAAAAAAAAATAAAAGAAGACAAGTTATCATGCACAATCTTGTGGCTTTTCTGGTGGGGTGTTTATCACAATTTGTGATGAAACAAAACCCATGCACCCAGTAACCACAAGTCAGCAGAGAACACCCACTCTTCAACATATCATTCACGGCAAGATGTTTCTTGAGGTATGCACTCAATATACCACAAGCGCCAGTTTGGTCAGCTAACCCCTTTTAGCAGAAAATCGAAACTTTTTGGCACAGCATGGGGGGAAAAGGTGGACATCGCGTGTCTTTGGTCAGACAGACCAGGAAAGTGAGTGAGAGAGAAAGTTCTAGAGTCAAGCGCAGAGAGGGACAGACAGACAGACAGGAAGAGCTGACACGGGCGGACTGTCCCCTCGAAGCGTCGCGGTTTGGAGCTGTTGTCCTACGCTGGCTAAAAGTAGTTGACAGCCCGCTGGCAGTAGTGGGCTTGTTTTCTGAGACAATGAACCAATGAAGAGAGATAAAGGAATAAAAAGAGAAGAAGGGGGTGGCAGGAGAGAGAGCAAGAGCTAAAGATAGAGAGAGGAATACTGTAAGAAAGAGAGATGGGGTCAGAAATCTTGGCACAGAAGGACAGACATCAAGACAGTTTCCTGCATGCGCTGGATCGAGTTTAGTGACCGGCTTGGGACAGGAACTGATTATCCGAGTGCTCTTTTCCTCATTTACATGACTAACATTCCCATTACAAACAATGCAGATTGCAGGAATGAGTGGTGTCTATTTTTCAAACACCCCCATCATCCTAACAATCAACCTCATGCCACACCTTGATGAGTCTTTTTGCCATCCATTATGCATTTACACCTACAACCATATTCTTTTAAGCATTTCAGTTTTTTCGGCCATTCAAATTTGTGGAAATTATTAAAAAATGTAATATTTCTATTATCCATGTCATGTTATATAATATGATTTTCAAGAGGATAGACTGGTTTTTTTTTTTTTTTTGTGAAGCATGTCTGTACTGTCTGTGTAGTTCCATATGATTTTTTTCCTGTGGTATTTTGTGCAATAAATGCATATTTTAAAATCATCTGTAGCAGTAAAACTTTATTCTCATGATTACACTCATGTCTTCTACACTGCCTTGATGAAAATAAATATGTTCAAGTAAAATATCATGAATTTTCACCAGATGGCAGCTGATATTGTCAAAAAGGTATAAAACATACCGGTTTATGGGATAAGTACAATGGCATCAAACAGATGTGGAAAAGCACTTTGGTTGCATGGTAACTTTTTATCCCCCTTCCCTGGTGATGGAATACGCAATGAACTTAACCCGAATGACTATTGCAGTCAGATGCCATATCCCTTACCTTTTGTCAGAGTAAGTTTCTGACCAGAAACTTGTGATGTAATTAAGTAAAATGAAACATGATATTTTGCTTGATACTGCAATTTCACATATTTTCCCCTTTTTTGTAACCTACCTCAAAATTTCTCCCATTTGTTACTGTTAAAGGGACTGTACAGTACTGGTTGAGGTGGGGATTCATGTTTTGAACATTCCTAAGTGAGATAATGAGAAACCTCTATGAAATATGAAAGAGCATGTAATTTTAAGAAGGATTCAACGTTTATTTGATGAAAATTGGTTTTCAAATGGTTGATATATTCAAAAGAGTGATAATAATAAAAGACTACAGGCCACGCCTTTTATTAGAATCTCTTTGCTTCACCTTGTTTTTGGATATCTCGGCCATTTCAAAAACAATTTTCATCAAATAAACTTTTGATACCCCTTAGAATTGCATGCTCTTTGACATTTCATAGAGTGGTTTCCGAACTTCTTGCAAAATGTTAAACGCTAAATCCTAACCTCGACGACAACTATACACGCCCTTTAAAATTGTGATTGTCTACCATGCAACCATAACGAGATTCAGATGAGACTAAAAAAATGTGTTTACATCTTTTCTTTGCCCTCTCGAGCAGGCAAGGGTACCTTTTCATTACTTTAGGCCATAGCAAGTCTGGCACTTTTTTTTAATGGCATTTTGTGGGGGGGGGGGGGGTAAATTTTGCCCCACCCCCAAGGGGTCAGATCCCCACCTTGAAGCATCAAGGTCATTGTTCAACAACTGTGCACATGTTTGATTTATGGATAATGCCAGAAATTCTCCTATTAACTGCTGGGCAGAGGGGGATGACAATGAACAAACTTCCTTCTTCAAGATTGCAAAACAGAACTGTTGCCATGGAAATAAGAGTGCATTTCTGATGGAGTAATTAATGGTATTTACGTCTATCGTCACTGGCTGAAACTCCAAATTATTTCAAGTATGCCAGGGGCAGACGAAATGAACCTCATAAAAATTCCTTTGAAAGAATGTGGACGAATTTCCAGTGAAAACGTGCACGAGTGCACAAGTGTCACTGGACAAGCAAATTACGGAAGCCGCAGCTCCATTTTCTCTTTGTTCAGAGAGATTCTGTTTCACAAACACTTCTGCTACCAATAACATCAAGGATGCTGGAGACTATTCAATCAGAATGGAATGTACATGATCTTGAAGGAGAGAAAATCAAAAAGGAAAGAAGAAATGACAGAACAATGAAAAAATTTGGACTCCATCCCCGTATCTTGACAATAAACCTTGACTATAAAATCGGGCATGGATCCATAAAATGTGACGTTCACAGTAAACATCTTCTGTACCAAATGAGCTTGTGGAGAACACATTACATGATGTAGGCTATTTCTGTGCAAGATGGGATTGAATTTCTATATTCTAATTTTGGATTAGAGATACTCCAGAAGCAACAAAATCTCACAAATATTGACATGGAAACAAAAAAATAATGCTTTAATTTCAACTAGGGCTATTGAATAATCCGTCACAACAGGCAGTTGAAAAAAATAGACACTTGAGATATTGTACTTCCTAAACTGCATGTATGATGTTACCAACTGCCAGAAGATTACCCTCTCTTATAAGATACATACTATTAGCCTGATATGAGTGATTAAATTGAGGTTATTAGGTGCAGTTTGGTGTGTCAAAATGTGGGTAAACAATTATCTGATTTATTCGGCCACCAAGGACACAACGGACGGAGGTGTGTCTCTGCAAAATGGGGATGTTCCGGTTCCGTGGTGCTCACACCCTAAAAGGTAGTTAAAATGTGTAATTTTGGAGTCATGATGCAAAGGTGGAAGGCAATGCTAAGGAACACACAGATATTGGACATAACTGATTGAACAATGCACAGTTCCTTACAGAGAAATCCTCCCCCCCCCAAAAAAAAAAAAAAAAAATCTTATACAGATGTAAAAAAATTGACTTGACTATTGAAACATAAAATGCTTAAAGGCACACCTTTTCTCCTGTTCTTACTTCACACATCATATATAGCATCATCATTATCTCCAAAACAATAAAGTTACTATCACCATTATGATACTGCATTACCAACCAATAAAGATTATTATTCGTAAAGCTTTGATCAAAATATTACAGCATTGCATGTCCTAAGTGAACGAGAAGCCTAAATTAAAAAAGAAAACAAAAAGTCAAAACAAACAGACAGAAAAAGTCAAAACAAACTACAACAGAAATTAGAAAAAAAATAATGTGATTTGGGGGAGTTACGACGTCTGAGTGATAACATTCTTGACTTTGGAACAAAGCATAATAGGTCTTGTACAGTGTCTTCGGGGGTTAAGAAGTCAAATGTAGAGCACACTCACAGAAAATAAAGGGAAATTAAATTGCTTCTTTCATTTTACATCTGTTGAACCTATGTGCGGTTGAAGCTTATCTTTGACAAGTACTTCAAAAGAAATAGAGGACTTGATAGTAGATCTACTCAACATAAGATCAATTGAGAGTGTTGGTAAGGATATTTCATATAGAGAGAAGAAATTGCTTTGGATGTATGGTGTGCTAACACAATCTGTGAAACACTCTTTTATAGTTTTCTAGACGAGCAGTTAAGTAAAAAACAAAAAAAACAACAATTCTTTTACTCTTTGACTCTGAGTGTTTAGCTACTTTTAAAGATTTAATGCGAGGCATATATGATTCCAATATGCAGCAAGTTAAGAATGCTCGCACACTACGACAGACAAACACATAGAGGTTTGAGAATGTAGTATACTTAAAAACAATTTACATGAAGACATAGTTTTACTCATACAAAAGTTTGCTTGCTAGGGCTTGTTATCTCTTAATTCCTTCATAAATACACCATTTACTGTTTACATTTGTGTTGCATTAAAATAAAGAGAAAACTTTTTCATGGTAGCAGTAATACGATCAATAGGCTTCTTCATTCAGTAATTAAGTATGCTTATAGAAGTCAACAGGTGCGCAAAGCATGACCCAAGTATTTGCCAGCTTTTTTTCCAGGAAGTTTGTGAAACCCATTTTTCATATCCTCAATATTTTGGGGAAAAGCCAACCAAAAACCCAGAACATTGATCCTACCTTGACAGAACAGATCACCTTTAATCTGTTTAATCCTTTTCAAGTGTGACGCTTCCCTTACTTCTCGGCTAAAATGGTGCGTGCCCATGACAAAACCGATCAAAACCAACCTAGTCATCCTTTTGTGTTTCAGCCGTTGCTAGGACTGATGGTGCATCAGCGCTTAATACGCAAAAGCTGCCCATCCTTGATTCCCTTTAGCTTCTTTCAACACCTGTGGAAGTCTTTAATGCAATCAAAGGATTGGAAATGCATTATATATCTGATATCCATCCCAGCTTGTCTTAAGACAGCCCCCAAATACTCTGAAGGTTGATGGGATTTTGTCAAATTATTGTTTAAAGACACAACATAACCAGAACTGCCAAAAGAACACACCATTTCCAATTGATATGTACATGTGTTCTGTAGAAATTCGTCTAAAAATACTTGTTGCTATGTGTGTCAGAACAATTGTTTTCTTTGCCAGAGATGTAATTGATAATCCAAATAAGCCGACAAGTCTCTCTCAACAAATTAACATTGTAACATGACAGACATTTGGAAGAGCAACATCTAACCACTGAGAGATGGACATATTATCTGGCTAAGAGTAAAAGAGTTGTTGAATTTATTGTTTGTCTGTTTGTATGTTTGTGTATTTGTTTGATTGCTTTAGACAGGGGTAGTTATAAATATTACAGGACACAGCATCCTCCTGTCTCCATTACAGTACAGAATGCACTGTTCTGATTTTTGTGGGAAAATGAGACTTGTAAACAAGCAAAGAAAGACAAAAATTGACAATATCACTATTACTAGTCCCTAGGAATAAAAAAAAAATATTTCTGAAGAAAACTTAACCATGGCAAGATTCTGCAAAATCCATCTATGTCAGTCATACAGACAAAAATCAATGAAAGGAAAATTAAAAAAAAAGGATATGGACATGACAGCGATGAGTGAAAATACAGACTACATTTCCACAGATCGGATAAAAAATAGTCTGGGAGAATAAAAAAATTGGACACTCCCATGAGAAATTCGTAGTGAAGAGGATGGCAGATAAGTTGGGTGCTCGAAACAGATCTGCAATTTCATCTCTGTCTTCCTTTACAGGATCTCACTTCTTGAAAATTCCCGAAAGTTTGTGGATATTTCGCCATGACGATTGAAGCGATAAAACAAGGCCAGCAAACCATATCACCGTTATCAGCTTCTCAGTGAGTTCAGGGAAATTAGGAGTGACTCAGTTTAGAGCGAGCAGCCCTCTGCAACAATTGGCCCTCCCTTTTGACAACATTAGTGTTGACAGTCTCAGCAGTGTTCAACAAAGACAAGCTTTCCCTCCTTTTCTTCATTTTGAAACCTTGTCTTCAGATGTCAAAATCCTTCCATCAAATAGCATTCAAAAAGTTTAGAACCAAGGTTTAGATTTTCTTTTCCATCCCATTTTTTTTTTCATTTGCTCCGTGCATACAACCTTTTTAAAGTTGCATCCAGCAATCAAAAGACATGAACAGCAATGATTACTGAACAAATACCACAAATATGTAATTGTTCTCCCCTTTATTCAAGAGGGGCAAAAAGAATTGCACAAATAAGCATTGTCTTTACACTGTCGTTTTTAGGGACAAAAATATTTGTGCATTTTCCTTATACATGCAAGTAGAAAGGAGAAGAGTTTGTTCTCCAAGTTAAAAGTTATCTTGAAAGATTTATGTCCAAGGAGCAATGGGGCAAATGTCATGTCATGCAGTGTCAACAAACAGTGGGAAAAGAAAGTAGCAAGAGAGAGAGGAGGGGAGGAAAGGGAAGAAGTGAAGCAGGGGAGGTGGAGAGGGAAGGGGGAGACAGGAGGGGGTGGGATGAGGATGGGTGTGGAGGCATTGGTAGAGTAGTCTACTGGCCAATCTTTGAAGATTTCCCTTCATCAATGTCATGTTCAATTTACATCTAAACTATCAAGTAATGATTTTGTAACTACCCTCTTTACTTTCCAGAAGAGATTGACAGAACAAAGCCCCCCCCCCCACAAAATATCAATTGATGTAAAATATGTACTTTTGAAAAGTTAAAAATTATCACACTTTTGTTCTGAAGTTTACTGACAATTTTGCTCGAAAAATTCCTCCGCATGTCATTGGAGTCTAATCATTACCTATTTTATGCATACCAGTGGAAAATAGAAATCTGTCTTTAAAAGAATTATTTGCTAATCTTACACAGAATCTAAGAAAGAGATAAAGTCCATCTTGATATCAAAATTTACTACACCAACAGTCATTATTTTTTGTTGAATACTTATGTTGGAATCAAAATGGTTGATATGACTACAAATCTGCCAGAGAATTGTTATATTTTACATCTTATTCATGATTTCTATCTTCATATTTTTTAGTTCTCTCTCAGGGAAGTGATTTTGCCACCTAAAACACATCTGAGTTTTAATTTCACAGCTCTGGTTTCCGTCAAAGTAACACTGTTTTGATATCTCGGTGGATTGGCCAAATTGGGTGTCTGCAGGAAATCCATGTCTTCCATGTTGTTTGCGTGGTGTGCTCTGTCAACTTCGGCACACAGGTAAATGACTTCCCCCCTTCGGGGATGAAACAAACATTTTCAGCATCGACGGAACAAGGCGATAGAAGACTAATAGTAGAACAGAAAAGGAAAGACAATCCCCCAAGCCGAATGTTTTTAAGGGCATGACGCTTCTCCCATATTAATCACCAGATTGACATGGAATGCGATTGAAAACAAATTGTGGGGGTACTGCACTGTGATACCCACTGCCCTACCTGCAGATATCCTAAATTTAGGTAGTATTAGGCCCGTTCACAAACAACGAAAATCGAAATTGCAATCGCGATCCAAATTTCGATTTTTTTTCGACCGTTCATACACAGGGAAAAATCGCACTTCGCAGCAAGGAAAGAACGATCAGCGGCCAAACTGCGCATGCGCGAATCTTGCATGACCGAAGACTGACCCCGCAGTCCCAATAGAGTTTCGCACGCGCTACGAACGATGGGACTAAAAATACCGATTTCCGAATCTCGATCGCGCTCACACACACGACGCTTGGCAAAATAATCGCGATTATTCTGAAAAATCGCACTAATAGTGCGAGTTGGATCGCGATAAGGATCGCGGTAATTAGTGAGATTTTTCTGTCCACACTGGAAAAAATTTCGAAATTTTGATCGCGATAAGAAAATCGATTTTTAAATCGCACTTTTTCCCTTGTGTGTGAACGGGCCTATTGTCTAAGTGCAAAATTTTGGTGGAGCAGTGTGCAACAAAACAAGTGATGCTCAGGGCATTTTTAGTTAAAAAAAAAGAAAGAAAGAAAGAACAAAAAATGAGATTTATGTACCAGCAATACCTTCCTCTTCGGTGTCTTTGGGAATGATGAAAACCGAAAACCAAGCAAACAAACATCACAACGGAATACTAAACCGTCTAGACATCAGATGGAGAGAAAACAGGACAAAATGACAACCAAGGAATAAACAAAACTTTAGAGCAAAATGCCTATTTTTTAAAGTTTCCTGTGACCTGCTATAAATAGTCTAAAAGCATGAGAAACTGGAAACTTGGACCATTAGTTTGTGTCTGTGTATTCTCCACCCGCTGAGACTGCAAGACAAAAGAAAAAAAAAAAAGAGAAAAGAAATATGGAAAGCAAGAGCGAGAGAGGAAAGATGTGATGTTAATCCAAATATGGAACAGATTTAGCCCTGCCCATTTCATAGATGGGTCACTTTACTGGAGAGAGAGAGAGAGAGAGGGTATGGGTATCACCCCAAGACGAAAGGCAACACCCACGCGAAACTTACGAATTAACATTCCATTCTTGTCGTTCACCTACTCATTAGTCCAGCTATGTCTCAGACTGACCTCTCTGCTACCGGATCAGGTTTTTCAGGTTTGAATGTTTTTCTCCTCTCACTCTCTTTTAATACTCATATGTTTGTTTGCATGTCTTTTTGTGACGACAAAAGTTCAGATGAACGGGGAACAGGAAGGTGAACAAACAATGTGTAACACTTTCCTCGGAAACTAGACAGCCCCGGTTGAAGTGGCTGAGGTATGTACGTGGTGAGAGTTATTGGGGGAACTCGTGAGAGAGGACGAGAGAGAGAGGAAAAGAGAGGGAGACTGCGTCACATATGAGTGTCTGTCTGCACCCAGCGGTACACCAGTTGAGGAAAAAAAAAAAGAAAAAAGGCCCACACACTTTTTTTTTTACTCTCGTCTTTTGAGTAAACCCTAGACAGCGTGTGTGAAACGCGCCAAGGAGGAAGTGCCGAGTGTCGGGGCAAAACTTGGACGTCACAGCGCGTCCGGGGGCTCTGTTTGGCTGGGAAATTTTGCATAAATAAGGATTGCCGAGCTGCAGTTGGCCAACAGTTGCTTGCTAGCAGCCAACCAGACACAACCAAGAGAGAGAGAGAACAGGGCAAAGTGGAGTAGAGAAACCAAAAGGACCCAGGGAGAGAGAAAAGCTTGGCGATCTTCACATTTAGCTCATCAATTAAATTTCCTGCTCTTACTACGAGGAGACCTTTATATAAAACAACCTGTGGCACATCCTCATCATTTGGAAATTCAAAGTTGCAATCTGCGCTCAACTTTAGACAACTGTGTGCTATTTGAAAGATTATCTTCATCTTCGAAAAAAATAATTGTGAGACAACACCATCGACATGGCTCCAAAGTCTGCACTCATCAGCCTCATCCTCTTCATCATGGGAATGATCTGTGTTTCCACGGTGAAGGCCAGTTGTGCATCTTGCCCGATCCAGCATCCCCAGCAAAAGTTCTGCTCTGCTCATTTTGGTGAGTTTTCTTACTTACTTTTGAGAATTAAAAAAAAAATGCATTTTTGGTGACATATTTCATTCTTACTATCAAGTCTATTTTCACATTCTTGTGTAAGTTGGTCCATTCCATGACTCTTCAGCAACTCCTCTTTTTCAACCCAATATATGTCCATTTGATTTACAATGCCACAAGTGAACAAAATCTACTCCAGCACTGAATGATCTGAACAACTTTCAAACAATATTGGAAAATAATTCTGACATGCATTTCAGTTGTTTGATGCAATGGCAATATCTTGCAGATGTACTATTGAAAAAAAAAAAACCCAACAAGTTTCTTTACCAAACTATTTTATCTATCATATTCACGTCTTGTGGAATGCCTGGGAATGATGGAAAGACTCCTATCTAATTGCTTTTAACTTGACTCTGCACGCACACATACAAACACAAACTGATATTTTTGCATTTTTTTCAAATGATAATGGAGAAGAATAGCACACATTATGTATACACACTGTGTCAATACTCTGTGAAAGGGAGAAAAGAGAGAGAGAAAGAAAAGAATAATATATCTCACTCAGCCACCTAAACAATAACCCCTTTTTTCCCATTCATTCCCACAGTATTCAAGGTGAGACCGAAGTCTGTTCAGTACATTGGTCTGAACGGCAAACCTGTGCGCTACTCCTCCCATGCCTACGATGTGGAGTACCAAGTAAAAGTGGAGGCGATCTTTAAAGGGGAGGAGCACATCCCGGGAAAGACTCGCACCGTATCCATCTACTCACCAAGAAATGTTTGCAACATTGACACATTGGAAATGGGAGTTCGATACCTCATCAGTGGTGAGTACAAGTTTAAATCGTGACTTTTTCTTTCCAAAATTATTTGAAATATAGTTTCAAAGATGTTCTGTTTCGTCATTAAGAGAAGAACTCTATGAAACATAGGAGGGAACAACCCACACAGTATTCGACCTCAACAACCCTTGATCAATACAGATTAAGAACATAAAATCATTATGCAAGAAAGTCATAATTTCTGTTGCAAGGTTGTTATCTTAATGCATTAGATTCTTATTTTTTTTTTTGGTCAAAACAGTCATTCAAAACTTTGTCAGGTTTTGCATTTGAGTTCCTTTACAAAAGTATTTCTTTTTTAATATCCAGAAAGTATACCTTGTTAATCATCTATTTCATCATTGCTTTTGTTTTGTTTTGTCATAAATTGAAAAAAGCAAATCAAAACAAAACAATAAAAAGATTGCAACTGATTGACAAATTGCCCTACATCGACGTAAATAAAGTTAAATATAAAATATTTACGTCGATGTTGGGCAATTTGTCAATCAGTTGCAATGAAAACATCTCGACGGAAGAACTTCATAAATTTGAATAAAAAGATTGACGAAATGAGTTTTAAAATAATCTCATGAGTGAGTGAACTTTCAAAGATGTTGTGTAAATTTTTATGGGAATACCAATGCTTGCATTTCAGTGCAGGAAGTCGACTCTGATAAGGTGTACGTGCATTGTTTTCAACAATTGTGGAATAGTCTGTTGATCTCATCTTTATTTTTGGTATTTGTCGTTGGCTTGCAGGTAGGATGCAGGGAGACAAGATGGAAGTGACCACCTGTGGCATGGTAGAGAAGTGGTCTGACCTCACCCCAGCCCAGCGGAGGGGCATCAGGGGAGCTTATGGCACACAATGTTCCAGCTGCAGGGTGAGTATTTCTCTATCTCCTTTAAAAAAAGAAAGAAAAAAAATCATAATAATCCATCATCTAAAAGTCCACCTCTTCTGGCATTCATTTTTAGTTAAACAAAGATTTTAATTTGTGACCAAAAAAAAAAAGGTATTTTCAAATATCAAGAAGATATCTGAAACTGATAAACATTTGCGTATTTATTAAAGTAAAGTAAGTTTCCTCAATTGTTGATTTCAAATACTACTCATAATTCAGATAACTGCACTTAAGATGTCTGTATCTGCAGATGTTGGATGCTAGTTTCTTACCCCTCTTTTCTGGAACTGTAACAACCATTCAAGAGATTTGATACTCGCAACAGTTGCATATTTCAAATACCCAAAAAAAAATAAAAGCATTTTTTTTTTTTTTGGTAATGAACTAGCATTGCTGTTGGTCACTCTATGTGCTGAAAGAAAAAAAAAAGTTAAATGAGTGATGCCAAAAAATATCAAAGATGCTCAAATCTTGCTATTCTTTTCCTCTCTTACTCTCATAGATCCGAGGATCCACTGTCATGAGCTATTATGGTGGCAGCGAGATCATTGACGAGATGAGCTCTGGCCTCTGGAGTAAGCAGGATTGCTTCTACAACCCCCTGGCTTCTGTCACATTTGGCAGCGAGGACTGCGAGAACAAGCACAGCTTCTGCATCAAGCAGGCCGACGGCGGGTGTGCCTGGGAGGGGCTTGAGCCTTACAACGAGTGCTTCCGCCAGCGTGAGTACAAGTGGCAGCTGATGCAGTTCGCCGAGGTTGGACTCGCCGCTTGGACCTGCCCGGAGCAGTGCAAGAACCTCTCACCACGCCGCCTCAAGTATAAGTGCAAGAAGGCCACGAGGAAGCTTCCCCCCTGCAGCGAGACCCGGGAGGCCATCCGCACTTTCGCGCCAGACACCGCCAGGGAGATCGTGCGCACGGTGGACCCCTCGTCCATCCAGGAAAGTGCACGGACGGCCGCTCCATTGTCAAACGTGGCGACTCAGTCAGCTTTTGTCGCAGACGAGTCCCCAGAGATTGTCAATGCCTTGTCTCCCATGTTTGACAGAGAGGCTTAGAGATTTCTTTTTCCTGACTCCTCTGAACTGACTTATTGATCCTGCCAAATTATTCTTACTTCCCACATTGAAAACAACAACAGCAGAAACGGGTAGTATGCTTTGTGTGTTTTTTCCACATTCCCATTCACACAAGATTGGTGACAAAAAAGGCCTTTTTTTTAAAAGCAAGAAAAGAACAAACATGCAGCAATGACAGTTTTGGCCACTGATTTATTGAGAACAACACAAATGTTCAGCAATATTCTGCACAGAACTTAGAGCATCAACGAACCTCAGCGCATTGTACAAGTCTTTTTAATGAGACCATTAATTGATAATTGGCGGCCTTCTTACTCCAAACAGGCCGGATTTGATTTCATCTAAATTAGTTTTGAGTATTCACCATGACTGTGAGGGGAATTGATGGAATTATATTGCATGATCTATTTTGTTTTTCAAAATGCTGCTTTCACAGCAATGGTACCAGGGTATTAAGTCATGTGATCTATATTTGTAAATATTGCTCAGACCTTTTCCTTCACTTTGTGCTGCAATATTGTAACATTACAATATGTTTCATTGTGTTTCATTATGTTTTATCATGTTTTCTGCCATGTTTCATGCACACTCAAAGTAAAAGAAGTGCAAGGTGATGTCGTTGAAATCACAGAAAAGTGTGAAATAGTTCCATCCAAAGTATTCTTTGAACTGATAGTGAAATGAGTGGAAAAGTGAAGAGTCTTGTAAACTGCTTTGTGTCTCAACTGGCTTAGCTTTAACAACCTGATATGTACACTAAAGCCACAGAGACAATGCCTAAACGACATGTTCACGACAGGCAATACAAGAAAATTGAAAAAAAACAAACAAACAAACCCTGAATTATTAGCATGTGTATAACTGACAAATTTGTACTGAGCAAGATACATTGTTTAAAGATTCAAATTATATGAAAAAAAAAATATGTAACAATATGTCAAACTAATCCACATTAAAAAAATGAAAAAAAAAGAGGGAGAGAAATGAATATCAATGATTTATGATTTTTGTTTTCACAGTTTATGAAGGAAATTGTTTTTCTTCTCTATTCTGACTTGTGTCTTTACTCAGTGATGTGTAAATAGTCATATCTATCTTCCAATGTTGTAAATAATGATCTAACCCATCCCTTCTTCTATATGTGTTATTTATTACTTCTTATAATTCTCTTTTACTTCACCACTTGGCAGCTGATTGTATTGGTGTATGTTCTTGTCATATTTGTATCTGGATTAATAAAGAATGATATATCTTCCTTCAAATTTTCACTTTGAAGATCATGATTGTTTCTTGCGCATCATGCACGTCTGCGGTTCATGTGAATGTCATCAGTGCTTGAGAGTTTTAATGATTCTTTTTTGTATGGAGACAGATGAGAGATTGAGAGAAGGAGAGAAGAAGGAGAAAGAGAGGAGAGTCAAGAGAGATAGTCATAGATGTATAAAAAAAATGAAATAATCTAAAAAAAGTCAAATAATCTAAGTGTCCAATTCATATGAATATAAAAAAATAGATGAATATAGATTATGTATAAACACACACATACATACACACATAAATAAATATATACATGTAAACATACATACACACATACTATATGCATATATACATAATATATATATATATATATATATATATATATATATATATATATATATATATATATATATATATATATATATGCATGTGTCTGTAGTGAGTAACTCTGTATGCACAGAATGTGTTCAACATTCCTTTTACCTATTTACCACATTGAGGAGGGGCTGATTTTGCTACAAAACACATTTCCCATAGACACCTGCCCAGTATACTTACAACTAATCTTCAACAGGTTAACATAAACTAGGACTTGATGAATAAGTGTTTTTTCCCTTCTGGTTGCTTGACTAATTGAAATTCATTCCTGCAAGTTATCAAAGATCTTGCAAAACTAGCAGGCAGAACTGATTTAATAAACATGAGGTAAAATTATTCTTTAAATTCAAATTTTAAGACAAACACTGGCGCACAGTGATTACTGAAAGTACAACATAACAGTGCTAAATTTGATATTTTCTTTAACCACTTCTTGTGTATAATCACCAGCAGTCAGTGAACCTGACAACATTATTTTTCGATTAAAAAAATGTGTGTTTAGCCCTGACGTCTTGCAAAATATTAAGTCAACGCATTGTGACACAACTGCACAATCATGTAGAACCATAACAAGCTGTCGGCTGAAAGAGTTACTAGTAAGTGCTGTGTAACACAAACACACAAACAGGGGGTCCTGTCTCAAATGCGCCCGTTTCTAAGTTAATTATTTTCCCTTTAGCATGATAAACATGTGTATGAACTTTGATCCATGACAAGTGCAAGAGAAAAGGAATAGCAAAAACACAAAAAGAGAGATTTATATCAGGTGACTGAACTATTAAATAACTTTTTTTTTTGTTGCTGTGGAGAAGCCTAAAAGCACAGGGAAAGTTCTGCGGGCTTGTTTCTATCTGCTTCTAATCAAGCTATTTTCAGTATTTGACAAGTTTGCTAAAATTGTGCATAATCACACGTAAAAAGTGTGCCTTAAGCATCCTTGGTGCTATGGTTGGTATAGAGGAGGATATATAGTCTAGTCATTCCCTGTGCACAGATCATGCCTTAAAAAAAAAAAAAAAATGTAGGTTTAGGACCACATAAGTGCATATGCAAAATATGCACGAGTATCCTAAGCGATTTGTTTTCTAATCATACAATATCAATGCCACGTCTAAGACTTTAAAGGTACTATTAACCATTGTGAGTAATGAATTAAAAGATGTTCGAGATATCACGTTTGATGAATATGTGTAGTTCAGTTGTATCACAAAACATCCTACCACATAGAAATTATGCAAAAAAGCCTAAAATATAAGGAGATATCACTATTTTTCTTAATAAGCCATAACTGTACACAGTTTAGTCTAGAATCATTTCTATCATAACTCTTGTGCACATTTTGTATATTTAATAATACTACACATTGACTATACTGATCCAAATCTTTACATTGGTAATTTCTTTCCCTTACTCAGATTGCAGCACTATTTTAAAGCACTAAAGCTGGGTTTTTGTTTCATTTGCAAATGGTAAATAATGCCTTTAAGAATGTTATATTATTTACTCCCTGGTTTAGTGCAGTATGATAAAATATTGTTATTGCTCCTCTTATGAAGACATACAAAAAAAGAACACTAAATACGAATAAATATTATGAGGTAATATTTGAGATGAAAGATAAAACTTGCAAAGCAATGGACAAATATGATCTGGTAGAGTATCTTAAAACAGGCAGTACGTAATTATTTTGTCAAGATTTTGACCATCACTTTGATGACTAAAAAGTTCACAATCAAGGTCAGTAATTATATCATCTGACACAATAAATATCATGGCAATTTAATGTCCTGCTCAAATTTCACTATTAAAATGCCCCAAACCACTGATTTATGGCTATATAGATTTCTTTTAGGAATAGACAGATGGGCCAAATGTGACAGCATCTGCTTTCTGCTCAGCATGCATGCTGATGTTTTTCTTTGCTTACTGGCACAGGTATCTGGAAACTAATCCCTAATGAACTGATATCCAATTCCCGTAATCTTTATTGTGTCACTATGGCCTTCCTGTTGAACTGAGGCACATAGCTACATCTGGCCCCATTTCATAAAACTTGTTATCAGTAACAACTGCCACATTTCTATGACAAATTTGCTCTCAACCAATTGGATGCAAGGATTTCAGTAGTTTATAACAACCATCATAATTTGCTATTGATAGTACGTTTTATGAAATGGGGACCCGAGTGGGCTTGCTCATTTTATAACTAAGTCAAGTTTGGACAGATTACTGGATGTTGCTGAAAAAAAAAAAGCTTTACAAGATAAGCTAAATGCCTTGGCACAAAAAGGGTTAATCATCCATTCTCTGGGGATAGGAATATCACAGATAATACTCATGTTACATTGCACACTAAACTTAGATTTAATGCAAACACGAGAAGGAGACTGATCAGATATGAAAAAAAAAATGACAGGCATTGCAGAAAGATATATGATCCATCCAGAAATATATCGCCCAGGTGCTACATAAATTATTGTGGAATGAGGAGCCTGATCTGTCAATTTAATGGGTAGGGGGGTTTTACTGGATGATTTATCAATAACTTTATTTTGCGTAATTTTATCAGGGGATAAGATAACCAGAGAGATGTTGACACACAAACATGTTCTTTGGGCAAAAGGTTGAGGGCAGTGTTTTATGTACCACTTAAACAGAGGCTTCTAGTATGTTTCATATCTTGTACATAAAGATACTGATACCCCTATACATTCCTGCTTTTTCCATTTTATGTGTACAAAGAAAAAAAAAAGAAGGAAAACCAACCCTCAACATGATAAGGCAGAAGATGCACATTGCATTTGCAGTAGGACAGAAAGTGAGTCACCCCTTTCAACATCAAATCCACCAGCTAATCTCACCTTCAAGTGAACCAATACCCTGGAAATCAAATTTGGGTTCAGCTAGAATACACACACAAAAAAAAAAACAACAAACAAAACCAAACCAAACCAAACCAAACCAAACCAAACCAAACCAAACCAAACCAAACCAAACCAAACCAAACAAAAAACAAAAACAAAAAAACCAAAGCCCCCAGCCATAATTCACCTGTGATAGCCCCTGAAAGTATACATATTTCGATAAACCAGATCATATCTCTATAAAAATTTGGCACTTGTGCTCCGTGCATTAAAAGGGGACCCAAACCCAAAGAGCAATATGGAGTGAGTGAAAGCAGCAACATTAGTAGAATACAACAGTGAAAGTTTGAGGAAAATTGGAAAATCAATGCAAAAGTTAAGAATTTTTAAAGTTTTGGTGTTGGAACCGCTGGATGAGGAGACTACTATATGGTATGACGTATTTGTGGACAACAATAATAATAAAGACAATATAAGAAAAAATCCACAAAAATTCAATTTTCTAGCATTATGAAAGAGCACTTGACTAGCCTCTTTTAGAAAGCATGGGGAATAATTGCTACCCTAAACATATGTCAGTGTCAAGTTCACGGAATGTGTAATTTTCATGAAAAACAATTTTTTTTTTTTTTGTGGAACTAAGGAACATTTGGTTCATATGGTTGCATAAACCATCTCTTCCATTTTTTCTTCCTATTTTTTTTTCTATTCACCTATTCTAGGAAAACCTGTTTGACTTCCTTTGATTCTTTTCATTTAGCTATGGGGAGTAGAAAAGTATGCACCAAGGGATAGATGGAAGAAGTCCATCTATCTCACACTTTATGTAAATACAAAACAGCTAAATCCTTTTCTGTCTTCCTATGTGCAGTAAGAAGCTTAGGTAACTTTCCTAAATCTATCCCCTTGGTTCTCAGGGTGCCAGTATTCCTTTTCCTTGAAAAGGAGGGGACCTTCATGCCTAAAGGATATCAAAATCCTCTTTGCTAATCCAATGAGAGGGATGCACTGGTCTGAGACACTGATTGTTGGACAAAGCTGTTGACAGTGGAGTGTCCATAGAAAAGCCATACAAGGTGATCTTCCATGCATATCAAACACTGCTTCCCATCCCTCTTCATCAATGCCCTGCTGGGTGGACAGAGACACTTTCAATGCTCATGTTATTCATCAAGATCCCCCTTTTTTATGCAACAGGGGTCTATACTTCTCAAGCTGAGGGCAAAGTTTCAGCTTTAATACAGGCAAGTGGTGGTGGCAAGACCCACTGGTTACCCACCCATATGCTGTCGTGAGTGTACAGACAGCTCGGGTAAGTTGTGAGATTCTTTTATGTGAGTTTTACTGGCTTACCCTTCCTGGATTTGATGTGGAATATCGAGCTTTAAAAGTTTTTGTCAGTGCCTCTAATTACTGCGGTTAGTTCTACAAGCTTTGTAGCATTAAGACATCCAAGACCAACTATGTATAACTAATGCTTGTGTAAGGGAATGCACTTTCACCTAAATAATTTCATTTTATTTCAGCCATAGCACTTTGATTAGATGTCCAAAATATGGTGTCACTTTTATAAGTCACTATAACATATCTCCCTTGTACTCATACAATATGTAGGTCTCTATGTGGAATACAGGTAGAGATAAATTTTAGTCCTTGCCCATACCTACAACACATGCACTGTGGGTATTGGATTAAGAAGGGGACAAGCAATGTCCATGCATCTATTGTGACCATGAAGTTTATTGCCAAACAATGTCTATGTATCTATTGTGACCCTGAAGTTTATGACCAGCCATATCAAACTAAGGAGACAAAGAGCTGTCCCCTTACCCACACTGACCACTGCAAGGTGTACAACTCAAGTGCTCCAGTTGTGATAATTTGTTCATGTTTGTGGAGGACAGGGAGTACCACAGGACTTTTGTTAGGGCATCAAACTTAATAAGAATAACACAGGAAGTTAGTGTTTGACTTAAGATTATATGGGTTGCCCCATTCACAAAGCATCCTCAGTTTCCTGCCTCTCTCTCTCTCTCTGTCTCTCCTCCTCTTTCCTTCTCTCTACCCCCATCCTCGGTCCCCCCCCCTCCTCTTTTGTCTGCTTTGTCTTTTCCCCTCATTAACTTCTCTACCAGTAAGTTGTGTGGTCAAGAGGGCAAGAATGCCCCTCTGCCATTTGCTTTTACAACTTCATGGAGAGCAGTAATACTGAGATGCTGTGTCTGAGCAATTTTAGCAACTATCCAAATCACTAACTGTTTCTGTCGGGATGTGCCAGAGAACTCAGGAAATCTTTGGGCAGATGCGGCCACCATGCTAAGAGATACAACAGGGTAAGTTTTTACATCGAATGTGTATTTAAGGAGTTGGTTACATGATGTCTTTGCTGGAAGCAGCTACCTAACAATTCCTCTGTGTCATTTGTTATACACTAGTGTTCCCTTGCAAATAGTATGGAGATATGTTTCTATCGATTGTTAGTATTTTGGTTCCAGTTGTAATATGCATTGTATGGTTCAGACTTATCTGGGTTGTATAAGAATTGTCTGGAACATTATAGTGGAAATTTGTGTTGCCACTCACTTGCTTATTGAATGAGATGACATTATGCTGTATGTGTGAATAGGGTCCTATACACCACAGTGTAGTAGTCTTGATGTATGCAGACTTTAATAGCCATTGATGTGCTTCTCTTTCTTTCTTTCTTTCTTTTCTTTCTCTCTCTCTCTCTCCCTCTGTTCCTCACTTATCTCTCCATCGTGCTCCCTCCCCCTCTCTCTCTTTGCACTGGCATAGGATAGTGAGTGACCAAGGAATTGAGCATGTATTAAGTATTAGGGATGATACCATAAGACAATAAGTAACAAGGGTCTGGAGAGTAGTCTAATAGTTTATGCATTTTATAGTACATGGTAGTTGTTAGTAGGACGCTAATGTACATTCTATCCCCCTCCCCTTTCTCTCTCTTCTCCTTCTCCTTCTTCTTCTTCTTCTTCTCTTTCTCTAGTTAGTTATCTAACTTTTCATCTGTCGCTGCACACTGTACTCTCTGAATGTAATATAAAGTTGAAGTAAAGAAACCTGTATATAGCATGACAGAAAGAAACACGTTCCACTGTACTGTATTATATTCCTGTAGATAAATAGCCATGCTACGAGTATTCTCAGTGTGTGCATACTACTGTAGTTTTCTTAGCTCTGTGAATGTTTGGTACAAATGTAGTTTTAGATGTGTTGCATACTATAGTGAGTAGAATAGGATAGAAGATTATTCAGAAGGGAGATATGTTCATTTTGATACAGGTTAGTACATTCTGTGTAATGCGATATCATATACTAGGCTATATAAGTGGAAAATATCTTTCTTATGGTGGTGTAATCATTAATATGAAACCATTATAACAATGTATATTTCGTTTGTCTTTGACACTATAACAGGTCTTGATAAAGCCACTTCTGCCCTCTTTTGTTGGGAATAAAAATAAACCTGGCCTATATACCCAGCAGAGCCGTGAACCAACAAATTTACACTGTGTCGGTGTAATTTCTTGTGAGCGCATCTTGTCCATTCCCTCACATTTGGTAGTACGGATGGGGTACGGCAAGTTGTGACTTAACAAAATCATCTGTTGGCTTGGCCACTATTGAGAGATTACCCAACAATAACAAGAGGGCAGGAGTATGGCTACCATGGAGGCGATGCAGGAGGAGCTGGCGAAGCTGAAACTGGAGTTGCAAAGAAGGGAGGTTTTCTTTCCACCCAAGGAGAAAAAGATCCGCCCCTTTGATGGAACAGATGGCGTGGATGACTTCATTGAGGACATCCGAGCTGGAATGAAGCTGAGGAAGCTGAAAGGAGAGGGCGCCGTGGACTATGTAATGGCACACTTGGAGGGAGCAGCGAGGCAGGAGATCCGCCATCGGCCAGCAGGTGAGAAGGAGGATGCTGAGTCGATCCTCCGCACATTGGAGCTCACCTTCGGAGACAGGAAGACTGTTGGGCAACTGACCCGGCAGTTGTTCAACAGAGCTCAGCGAGAGGAGGAGTCAGTGGCCCAGTTTGGATATGCCCTGATGGGAGTTGCAGCTAAGATGGAGGGCAAGACAGGTGCGCCGGAAGTGGAAGCTGCCCTCAAAGAGCAGTTCCAAAGTGGGCTACGGGACATGGTGTTAAGAAGGGAGGTGAGGCGCCTCGTCAAGGACAGTCCAGGACTCTCATTCCTCGAAGTCAGGGACTGGGCTGTGGAGATGGATGAGGGAGAGAGAAGCGCCCGTCCCTATCGGAAGGCAGGAACCTCCTGCCAGGTAGATGCAACGATGGCAATGGGTAAGATGGTAGAGGAGCTGACCTCTGCCATCAAAAACCAGACGGAGGTGCTGGAAAAGATGCGGTACCAGCAGGGGGAATTGGCTGTTCGGGTGGCCAAACTTGAGGGGAGGTCTGAAAGTTACACTCGTCCCCGGCAACAGGCAGACCCACAAAGCGTAGAGTGCTATCGATGTGGCCAACGAGGGCATTATGCCAGGAGATGTCCCCAACCGCCTACACCTCAACCATCTGTGTCAGCGCGCCATCAATCTTCCCATCAGGGAAACTAATCTCACCCAGGACTGAGAGCCAAGTACTGGGTGTGGCATCAGAAGGACGAATGAAGGGCTCAGTAAGTAGGGGAATAGAGGACATTGTTGGAAAGTGCCCCACAACAAAGATAATGATTGGTGGGGTGGAATTGTGGGCTGTAGTGGATACTGGTTCACAGGTTACCACTATAACAGCGGACTCTTTTCAGCGATTGTTCTCCGGGGTAGCCCTGCAAGAAAGTAACTGGCTTTCGCTGAGTGCGGCTAACGGAACACCCATCCCGTATTCCGGATACTTCGAGACTGATGTTGAAGTTGCTGGCAAGAAAATCACTAAAAGAGGGATCCTTGTCACCAAGGTTGAGCACAGGCCGAGGTATCCAGTACTTCTTGGGATGAATGTTCTTCGAGATCTCCCGGAAAATACATTGGCAACTATAATCGGTGCCAAAGTAGCAAGCAACCCTGGAAGTAGTGTAGAAAGAGATGTTATTGGACTGGTGCGCGTTGCAGGTAAAGGGAAAGTGTTGATTCCTGCTCGGTCGGCACAGATCATTCAAGTGACAGCACCGACATGTTCCCCAGAGACAGCAGTCGTCATAGACCAAATCACCCAGACGCCGAAAGGCATCATCCTAAATCCTGCTGTGACATATACACCAAAGGGACGACTGTGGGTTCAGCTGGTTAACACCACTGAAGAAGACATCTTCATCAATGCCCGCACCCCCATCGGGTCTGTCCAGCGCACGTCCATGATTGATGACAACAGTGTACTATGTGAGCGTGTAGCCATCCACGTAGAACCAGACCAAACAGTGCAGGAGGAAGGGCTACTCAACACTCCAGGCCTGATCTGGGAGGGACTGGACATCCACCAGAGGCAGAAGGCAGAAACTCTCCTAAGGAAGCATGCAGATGTCTTCGCCTCATCAGAGGATGATCTCGGTTTTACTGAAAAAGTCACCCACCAGATCCGAACTGAAGACAATGAGCCTGTCCGATTGCCTTATCGTCGAATTCCCCCATCCCAGCTTGAAGAGGTGAGGGAGCACCTCAGGAAGCTCTTGGACAAGAACATCATCAAGGAAAGTACCAGTCCATATGCCTCGCCTATTGTCTTGGTTCGTAAATCTGATGGTTCCCTTCGTCTCTGCGTGGACTATCGGAGACTGAACCAGAAGACAAGGAAGGATGCGCACCCTATTCCCCGAATTGACGAATCCATGGATGCTCTGCATGGTGCCCGATGGTTCTCAACGCTTGATCTTCTGTCGGGATATCACCAGGTAGCGATGGATGAAGGAGACCGCCACAAGACGAGCTTCACTACGCCGTTTGGATTGTTTGAGTTTGTGCGGATGCCCTTCGGGCTGTGCAACGCTCCAGGTACCTTCCAGCGACTGATGCAGGCTTGTCTTGGGGACCAATTCTTCTCGTCTGTTCTGTGCTACCTGGATGATTTGCTAGTATACTCTTCAACTTTTGAACAACATCTGGAGAGACTGGATCGAGTTTTGGAGAGACTTCAACAACATGGACTGAAAATAAAACCCTCGAAATGCGAGCTGTTCAAGCCAGAAGTGCGCTACTTGGGTCACCGGGTGAATAGTGAAGGTGTACATACAGACCGTGAGAAGATTGCAGCGGTAAGGGACTGGCCAACCCCAACACGTCTCCATGAGCTTCGGTCCTTCCTGGGGTTTTGCTCCTTCTACAGGCGTTTTGTGAGGGGATTCTCGCAAATCGCTGGGCCACTGCACAGCCTGGTTGCTGCGCTAGGGAACCAGTCAAAGTTGAAGAAGCCATCTCCCTTCTACTGGAATGCAGAACATCAGGAGGCTTTTGAAGAGCTGAAGTGTGCTCTGTGTTCACCGCCAGTGCTGGGGTTTGCGGACTTCACAAAACCGTTTGAAGTGGAGGTTGATGCTAGTCTTCGTGGGCTTGGTGCAGTCCTTTTTCAACGGCAAGAGGGAGGGCGTCGAGTGATTGCCTATGCAAGCCGGACGCTGCGGGGAGCCGAGAAGAATATGGAAAAATATTCCAGCATGAAACTGGAACTACTTGGCATGAAATGGGCAATCACCGAAAAATTCCGTGACTATCTCATTGGGAGCAAGTTTGTTATCTTCACAGATAATAATCCACTTGCACACCTGCAATCAGCAAAATTGGGGGCTACAGAGCAACGTTGGGTGGGTGCCCTCTCCTCATTTGACTTTGATGTCAAGTACAAACCAGGTGTCGCCAACAAGGTAGCAGATGGATTATCTCGCAGACCACATCTCCCAGACGGGAACACAGACGGTTCACAGACCTGCTGCGAGATGGTTGGAGTTACCCGGTTACCAGATGACTTGAAACATACCACAGTCGAGTCTAATGCCCAGAGTGCATGGGGGAATACAGATGACAGCAGTACACAGGCGCCATTCCCAAACTACACACACGATCAACTACAGTTGTTCCAGCAGCGGGACCCAGCCATAAGCCGTCTACACTATTACTGGGAGCAAGGTAGGAAACCTGATGCTGAGCAGAGAGCTAGCGAGCAGGAAGATGTGATCCTCCTGCTGAGGCAAATGGATAAGGTGAAGGAGAAAGACGGGCTGCTTTATCGTGTGTGCGAGGAAGGACGACTTTGGCAGTTACTGTTACCCCAGGTCCTGGTCGGTGATGTGCTGAAGGCTTGCCATGATCAAGCAGGACACCAGGCCGTGAAGAGAACAACAAGCCTGGTTAGGAGCCGCTGTTACTGGCCTAGAATGACAAATCATATTGCTGAATGGTGTGCCCAATGTGATCGCTGCACTAAAGCCAAGAACCCACCAAAAATTCGTGAGCCACTCAGAGGTATGATAGCGACTCGCCCAAATGAGTTGCTTGCGGTGGACTTCACAATGCTGGAACCCGACTCAACAGGCAGGGAGAATGTCCTTGTCATGACTGACGTATTTTCAAAATACTCGTTAGCCATACCGACGAGAAATCAAACCGCAGAAACAACAGCGAGGGTTCTCATGAGAGAGTGGTTCAGCAAGTTTGGGGTGCCTCAGAGAATCCACTCGGACCAGGGTCGGAATTTTGAATCGGCACTTATTCACTCTCTATGCAAGCAGTATGGAGTACACAAGTCTCATACCACTCCATACCATCCTGAAGGAAATGGCCAGGCAGAACGATTTAACAGGACACTACACGATCTCCTCAAGACACTCCCTCCCGAGAAGAAACGTAAGTGGTCAGAGTTCCTCCCAGAAGTCCTGTATGCATACAATGCCACCACTCACTCTTCTACAGGTTTCACCCCATTCTACCTTATGTTTGGAAGGGATCCCAAACTCCCAGTTGACTTCCTGTTAGGGGAGATAGCACACAAAGACTTCGCCAATGTTCATGACTGGGTTGCCGACCATACTGAGGTTCTTCACTGGGCGTACCAAAAGGCAGGGGAGAAGCTCATCCAAGAGGCCGACAATCGAAAGTCACAATTTGACAAAACTGCTAGAGAGAGACCCCTGAGAATAGGAACTAGGGTGTACCTAAAAAACCACCCACAAGGCAGACATAAGATAGCAGATGAATGGCAACCCACCGTGTATAAGGTTGTTTCTCGTCCCGGGGACGGAGCAGTGTATGTCGTAGAGAGAGCAGACGGCGCCGGCGATCAACGGACTGTCCATCGCAGAGAACTCCGAGAGTGCCCCACCAGCCAGGAATGGGATCCAGCCCCTCCTCCCAGCAGGCGACGAAAGGCACGTCGGGCCCACACACGCCCAGAAGCAGATGTCACATCAGATGACTCCAGTTCTTCTTCCTGGCCAGATCTAGTGGCAGTAGGAAGGTATCCTAATGATCCTCTGGTAGACGAAAGAGGTACTTCTAGTGATGAATGTGGTACTTCTAGTGATGAATGTAATCATTCCCCATATCTTCTCCGTCGTAGTGCGAGAATTGGGAGGGGAAACCATAGTAATCCGTTCAATCTCCCACGCTCAGCTGTCAAAACCCTTTCAGACGATGCAGATGTTGATGCCTCAACAAACAGAGTAATTTCAAGTGAAGTCAACAGTCAAGAATTAATCAAGAGGCTTCAACGAGGCCTTGATAGCGAAGTAAAATGGGATGACTGGTGATCTACGTTTAGTCGTAGGGTAGGTGCACTGACATCCTAAGGATAGTGTTACCATTTCAGCGTGGACTGTTGTTTTTGTAAATAGTGTACATAATTTTTACTGTTTATTGTAATTATTTTGGTTCCTTTAGTGCATGTTTGTGGGCTGGTCAGGAAAATTTCGTGTGAATGGGTTAGTGTCACTATAATTGTTTGGGGTTTGTTAAATGGAGCACATTTCCAACATTGATCTAAGAAAAGTGTAAGTTTGAGGACAAACTTCTGAAAAAGCAGGGGAGAATGTAAGGGAATGCACTTTCACCTAAATAATTTCATTTTATTTCAGCCATAGCACTTTGATTAGATGTCCAAAATATGGTGTCACTTTTATAAGTCACTATAACATATCTCCCTTGTACTCATACAATATGTAGGTCTCTATGTGGAATACAGGTAGAGATAAATTTTAGTCCTTGCCCATACCTACAACACATGCACTGTGGGTATTGGATTAAGAAGGGGACAAGCAATGTCCATGCATCTATTGTGACCATGAAGTTTATTGCCAAACAATGTCTATGTATCTATTGTGACCCTGAAGTTTATGACCAGCCATATCAAACTAAGGAGACAAAGAGCTGTCCCCTTACCCACACTGACCACTGCAAGGTGTACAACTCAAGTGCTCCAGTTGTGATAATTTGTTCATGTTTGTGGAGGACAGGGAGTACCACAGGACTTTTGTTAGGGCATCAAACTTAATAAGAATAACACAGGAAGTTAGTGTTTGACTTAAGATTATATGGGTTGCCCCATTCACAAAGCATCCTCAGTTTCCTGCCTCTCTCTCTCTCTCTGTCTCTCCTCCTCTTTCCTTCTCTCTACCCCCATCCTCGGTCCCCCCCCCCTCCTCTTTTGTCTGCTTTGTCTTTTCCCCTCATTAACTTCTCTACCAGTAAGTTGTGTGGTCAAGAGGGCAAGAATGCCCCTCTGCCATTTGCTTTTACAACTTCATGGAGAGCAGTAATACTGAGATGCTGTGTCTGAGCAATTTTAGCAACTATCCAAATCACTAACTGTTTCTGTCGGGATGTGCCAGAGAACTCAGGAAATCTTTGGGCAGATGCGGCCACCATGCTAAGAGATACAACAGGGTAAGTTTTTACATCGAATGTGTATTTAAGGAGTTGGTTACATGATGTCTTTGCTGGAAGCAGCTACCTAACAATTCCTCTGTGTCATTTGTTATACACTAGTGTTCCCTTGCAAATAGTATGGAGATATGTTTCTATCGATTGTTAGTATTTTGGTTCCAGTTGTAATATGCATTGTATGGTTCAGACTTATCTGGGTTGTATAAGAATTGTCTGGAACATTATAGTGGAAATTTGTGTTGCCACTCACTTGCTTATTGAATGAGATGACATTATGCTGTATGTGTGAATAGGGTCCTATACACCACAGTGTAGTAGTCTTGATGTATGCAGACTTTAATAGCCATTGATGTGCTTCTCTTTCTTTCTTTCTTTCTTTTCTTTCTCTCTCTCTCTCTCCCTCTGTTCCTCACTTATCTCTCCATCGTGCTCCCTCCCCCTCTCTCTCTTTGCACTGGCATAGGATAGTGAGTGACCAAGGAATTGAGCATGTATTAAGTATTAGGGATGATACCATAAGACAATAAGTAACAAGGGTCTGGAGAGTAGTCTAATAGTTTATGCATTTTATAGTACATGGTAGTTGTTAGTAGGACGCTAATGTACATTCTATCCCCCTCCCCTTTCTCTCTCTTCTCCTTCTCCTTCTTCTTCTTCTTCTTCTTCTCTTTCTCTAGTTAGTTATCTAACTTTTCATCTGTCGCTGCACACTGTACTCTCTGAATGTAATATAAAGTTGAAGTAAAGAAACCTGTATATAGCATGACAGAAAGAAACACGTTCCACTGTACTGTATTATATTCCTGTAGATAAATAGCCATGCTACGAGTATTCTCAGTGTGTGCATACTACTGTAGTTTTCTTAGCTCTGTGAATGTTTGGTACAAATGTAGTTTTAGATGTGTTGCATACTATAGTGAGTAGAATAGGATAGAAGATTATTCAGAAGGGAGATATGTTCATTTTGATACAGGTTAGTACATTCTGTGTAATGCGATATCATATACTAGGCTATATAAGTGGAAAATATCTTTCTTATGGTGGTGTAATCATTAATATGAAACCATTATAACAATGTATATTTCGTTTGTCTTTGACACTATAACAGGTCTTGATAAAGCCACTTCTGCCCTCTTTTGTTGGGAATAAAAATAAACCTGGCCTATATACCCAGCAGAGCCGTGAACCAACAAATTTACACTGTGTCGGTGTAATTTCTTGTGAGCGCATCTTGTCCATTCCCTCACACTTGCTTACACGCATGACTGTTTATCACACAGGCAGGAGTAACAAATGTGCACAGACTCGGTGCTTGTCCTAGAAATTAACATTAAGAAAAATAAACACTTTTCATTGCAAAATCATTTTAATCAAGGAATATTGCAATGTCTTAACTTTTTAATGGTGGTATAGTCCCTCCTGATCCTAACTTACAATTATTCATGTCTACATCTATATGCATTGCACACTTGAAATTAATACCAAGATATGGTATTGATGGGAACAGGAATTGGATTACAAAATTGTAGAGTCATTAGCACATATTTTGTTTCATTCATGTTTTCCATAAGTTTTATAATCTTGTGGTATCCTGTGTACTCACATCACTCGCATCACTCAGCCACTATGGCCTGAATTCACGAAGGTGGTACAAATGAAATCATGGTTAAAACCATGGACAAAAACCACGGAGCGCCAAGTGTCCCACGGAATATTTTGTCACGAAATTGGTCATTTTGTCGACAAAATGACTGTTTCATTAATGAAATTATCATTTTGAGGACGAAATGTTCATTTAGTTCAAATGTTGTCATTTCATTACAAAATAATCACTCCATTGACGAAATGTCTGATTTCATAACGAAATATTCCATGCGACACTTGGCGCTCCATGGTTTTTGTCCGTGGTTTAAACCATGGTTTCATTTGTACCACCTTCGTGAATTCGGGAATAAAAGTGTAATCATTTTACTTGTACTTTGTATCATAAGCACTGTCTGCCTATACTGCACAGACACTCACTAGTCCCAGAGTGATGGATCCTGCAAGTACTGATGCAAAAGCAGAAGACAAAGTAACTCTCATAAGAGGAACCTGCAGAATCTTCATTAATATGCAACTTCAAATATATAGACACATTTTTTATTGTCACATGACTGCATTACCACTTAGTGTAAAAGTTGAAATTTTTGTGGTGTTGAAATTTTCGAGAATTTGGTGCAACCACAAACTAGTGCGAAAATAAAAGCATGCAAATATTTTTGAATGCCATACATTCCCCAGCAGTTCATGTCTTGATTCCGCGGAATTAAAAACAAGCAAAACTTATCTTACCTGACCGAGTACGAAAAATTACTCGCGCAAAAATATCTACTTATACAATAGTGCAATATATTTCAATGTTATGTCGATAAAAATCCTTGTATCAATATCTGTGTGTATGCACATGTGCACACACATCCATTTCCAGACTGAAATGCATGCACAGTAAAATCACCATTTTTACTTCAAATCAGCTTTCATTTCAACAGAGCATTTTTGTCCTGTGATAATGACAAAAATATGCTAGATTTGGAACATATCTGGACTTGCCAGTTCAGCTGGTACCCCTTGCCAATGCGAAGAAAGTCCAGTCACTTTGAGTTCAGCATGTCCTCTTGTTTTTAATCCTTATCTTTAGTAACAAAATTCTTTAAAGGGGATGGCTAGTAACTGATCAGTGGGAATCAGTAGGAATGCTGGAGGATGATTGTTCCAGTCCTTGTGGGATTCATTTAAGAGTACATTATATATCTATTGTTGTGTGATTTTTTTTTTTTTTTTTTGAGCTCAGAATGGTGTCATATTCAAGTAATGTGCAGTTTAATGTTTCCAGGTTAGCATGCCTGTACAGTGACAGGGCCTTAAACTGCACATTACTTGAATATGAGACCATTCTGAAGCAAATAATTTTCACACAACAATAGATATATAATGTACTCTTAAATGAATCCCACAATGATTGGAACAATCATCCCCTAGCATTCCCACTGATTCCCACTGATCAGTTACTAGCCATCCCCCCTCTAAGATACATTTTTTAAATGCCATCTGTGAAAATCAACCAATTGGTGTTCTTTTTCCTCTTATTCTTTCCCCTAGCATCACCACACCCAAGACTGCATCCCTCTCACATCATGTTCACCATGGCAACAAAGATGCAACTCCTCCCCCTGTGCATGCTGCTCCTCCTTGGTTGCCAAGCACCAGTGGATGCTCGTGCTCTGACACCATATGACTGCAAGGTCTGCCCCACCCAGCACCCCCAACATCTGTTATGCAGTGCCAATGTGGGTAAGTTGGGAAGAAGACTGCTTTCTTTAATTTTTCCTTTGAATTTTCCCCAAGGCATAAAACAAAATACAATCCCATCCCTCTCATTAATGATACGCTATTTATCCACCAGCCACCATCGACACCTAACCCATGTAAAGTCCTTTACCTTCCTTTAGTTCACAATTCTTTCAGGGCTCCACACTAACTTTTACTTTTGGTGGCCCAAAGGCAAACATCCGACCTTTTTTGTTGGCCCGATCAGGCTACCACATTCTTAATTTCTGAAATTTTGGTGGCCCGACGTGCGTTTTTGGTGGCCCCGGGCCACCGGGCCACCGTTAGTGTCAAGCCCTGCCTTTCCATACTTCTTTCCTCTCTCTTCTATTTTGGCCCCCTCATGTCTTTACAGGAATATGAAGAAGAACAAATCATGTGAAGTTGTTCTGTTATTTTGGACATTTCTGGCCCAAATAGCTAGTGATGAGCTTCTTAATTATTTTCATGCCCACTTCTAATGCATGCATCAAAGATGTGCAAGGACTCAATGTCTTAAAAGCCTACAAACAAGTGGATTTCTTCATCAAAATAAACTGTGCTATCTATTTCAAAAATAACAATGCAAACTGTTATCAATAATAATTGTACATTCATGCATTGACTTGCATTTGTCTATAGATACATGTATCATCAACAGTGCCACACAGTTTGAATGACTACTAAGCGAAACTGTGGATTGGTCAGCCAGAAATTAACGTTTGGAATCAGTATCACACAACAATTTTAGCAACTGGAATACCTGGTACTGTAAGACCCCGTTTGCAGTGCGGGGCCGGGCTCGGCCGCGGCCGAGCCGCGGCCGAGCCTCGCAATTTTGTCCGTTTACACTGCTGGGCTTGGCCGCGCTTTTAATTCAAACCTTTCAATATTTTGTCGTAGTGGCGCTCTGCTTGTAAACAAACGCATTTTGGTATAGCCTGGTTTTCAGACCCTTTGCCAACTTGATTCCGTGGCGACAAAGTCGCAGTTCGGGCAAAGGCCTTTGCCGAAGGAAAAATCCTTTGCAGGACAAAACCACCTTGAACTATACTAGTTTTCCACATTGAGGAGGTTAATATCGTGAATAGCGAAATAGTAGGGCAGAAGGTCTGGAAGCCAGACTAAAATTGGCCGCGCATTTGGCCCAGTTTGCGTTTACACCAAGAAGAGGCCTGGCTCAGCCGCGGCTCGGCCGCGGCCAAGACCACCTCCAGAGCGAGGCCAAATGGGAGGCCAATTTTGGCCTCGCATTTGGCCTTTTGCGCGTTTACACTGAAGCGGGGCTGGGCTCGGCCGCGGCTTGGCCGCGGCCGAGCCTCGCACTGTAAACGGGGTCTAAGTAAGGGGATACTGTGTGTGCATTTGTGGGTGGGGGGGGGGTGGGGTGGTGGGGGGGGGGGAGAGGAGGAGAAGGAGAAAGGAGGTACATTGTGTGTGTATTTGTGTGTATGTGTGTCTGTCTGTCTGTATTAGTCAGTTATATAACTATTGTTTTTATGCTCTTTGTCAGCCTTTAGGGGGTCTATACGAGCAGTGGATTTCCTTGATGCCAATGAGGATGTTGTACCCTCCAACGTGAGCACACAGGTGCGGTACCAGGCCCGAGTTACTGTGCCCTACAAGAACACCGTGTTGAACGGATGGGTCACATTCTACAGTTCACTAAATGATGACTGTGCTATCCCAACCCTGGACTTGTGGAGGCATTTCCTCATAGCAGGTATGTATACTGTTGGAGTAGAAACATTTGAGGTACAGAACTTTTGCAAATGAAATTGCTAACCATGAAAAAAAATACAAGTTTATGCCATATAAACATGCACTGTGTTGACAAACATTTTTGTGAGTCTCAGCTCATCACAAAATTCATGCAAGTTTCATCTACATAAGAATTAATGGTCTTACATTAAGTGCGATGCAGGGCATTGTGTCTTTGTGGTTCCATACTGAAATCTTGTATTTCTCTTTGGCAACTGATGATATGAAGACTGAAATTGTGGAAATCAAACGGAGATTTACCATAAAAAGTTTTAGTAATTTTGAGGCTTTTGTAAACTTGGAAACTAAAACAACTGTGTATCAATATCAAGTGGTTGAAATGGATGTCAGGTATTTTTCTTTCAATTCTACCTTTATGGAACACTAACAATGAATAGTACAATCATGACACAAAGATGGTTGTAATAAACCAAACCACATTCACTATGTGGTATCTGGGACTTAAAAGGTATAAGGCAGTTTTCAGAATTACGGGCTGAAAATTCATCATCCACTCTTTGAAATTTGCCCTGTAATACATCAGAAGGGTCGACCATGAAACTTGTCTGGCTGATATGCCAGGATAATTACCCCATTCAGGATGAGTCTCGAGTATACCGTACTTGTGCAAATGTCTATGAAAAATGTGTGTTGTAGCAAAATCAGCCTGTACTAAATGGGTTTATCATTTTGCAGCATTTTGAGATTTAAAAGTGTAAAGTAATTTTATCATTTGCATATGACTTGTTCTTAAAGCATCTTCCTCTATTCAATAGTTGGTAGGTAGAATGTCAATAATCAATTATGAAACAAAAAAATAATGTACTAACCACAACTTGGTATGCTCTGAGACTATGTGGCACTTCCAGCAAACCTTTTTGGCTAATATTTTGCATTTTTTGTCATTACCCAGTTGAAATCGTGCTATGACTGCATTGTATAGCATGTTTCCCATACATATGTATAGGCCTACAATTTAGAGGAAAAATTGACAGCTCTGCAAGCATATGGCAAGTATGATTATCTTTATAGTCAATTTAAAAATGGAGTGGTATTATTTTTGCACTTTCAAGAACATTTTATGCTCCTATCTTTGCTCACTTCAACTTGTCTTCAGGTGTCATGAGAGATGGTCGACTAACCCTGACGCCTTGCGACAGCCTGCAAATAGTTCTTGCAAATTTGACCGACTACCAGCACAATGCCTTCAACGGAGGGTACCTGCAACACTGTGATTACTGCAAGGTATACTGGGATAGGTGTCACTCAAACCACTGGACAGGAATTGAGTTTTATTCTTACTGAATTACAACTTTTCTTGTATTTTTCCTTTTTCTTGGATGCCACAGGTCAGTTGATAAAATGTAGAGAATGGTAAATGAGGAAGGAATATAGGGTAAAAGCATGAAGAATTACTTTTGTGCTTATTGAAGTGCATGTAATGAGTTTGATGATACCAGGATGAGGCTAGAGTACCACGGAAGTGCTTTTTATGGAAGAAATATACATTTCCATCTAGACTAATGAGTCATGAATATGCAAATGCACAAAAGGGAATTTTTCATCGTTTGCATGACACTTGTAAAAAACAACATGCAGATTACCAATGCTGGTGCATTATGTAAACAGTCTTTAATCAATAACTTCTCTTAGAAGACAATTCAATAGTGCATTTAAATATCAAATGCCATTCTGCCCATAAAAATTATATTCAAATGCAACTTTTCTTCATCTGAAATAGTATAAATATTCTGCTTTTAGATTCAAGGTGCCGACAGGACCAAATACATTGGAGGGATATTGGCTGAACAGGGTCTAGAGTCGGGCTACTGGAGCTCCCAGACCTGCTTCTACAACCCAACGCCGTCGCAACGCTTCGGCGGGGAGGACTGCGAGACCCGATACTCCATGTGTCGCCCCCATCCCCAGACTGCCAAGTGCCAGTGGGAGGGCGGGGACGACTACTTCAACTGCTTTCAGGAACGCGAGGATGCCTGGTTCAGACAAGAGGGGGCGCTGTCTCCTTCAGGCTACACCTGCCGCTCAGAGTGCGACTCACAGCCCCACCTGCTCTTAAAGCTGCGGTGCATTCGAGAGACAACCAAGTCGGAAGATGAGGGCAATGACCCTTGCTAGGTGGTGGAGAATCTCTCTCCTCTCTCTCTCTCTTCTTTTACTTTCGATGGCTTTTAACTTTACTCACAAAACTTTTGACACAGGGAGCTTTTGACATAAAACAAAAATATCTTAAAAGTTAAAATAAAAGATATAACACCAGTGGTTTTGTAGTCATTAAATTCTAAAGTTCAGCTCTTTATTTTAGGGTAATCCCAAATGCTTCACCGAGTCAAACAGAAACTGACACAATTTCATTTCTACCTGGTAAGTTGAGAAGCAGTTCATTTATATGCTTGACAATTGCCCATTCACTGGCAAAGGCAAAGTATACATTACATTTGGATGATATCGAGAATTACTGCCAGGGAATGCTACCAACTTTTTGAACAATATTTATAAACAAATAGAATTGAAGGGGTTTTTAAATGAAACCAGTAAAAGAATATCTATCACATCATCATTTGATATCCCCTCTCACACAGCAGTTCCTATCTTGCAATCATTCTCTTGTGTGCATAGAGACTTAAAGATGCTCCTTTTTAAAATCTTATGTTTTTGAAGATATACATTACGTTGTGATATGCCTAATGCATCTAGAGCTACACTGTAAGTTACAAAAAAATGTCTGCAAATGGCGGTGGTGGCGGCAGCAGCAACAACAACTCCTGTAATTTTCTTCAGTTTCTTTGGTCTGACTGTAGCATCTTTAACTCATGTCTTTTAACAAAACTCTGTCTATTTTTTGAAGTATTACCATTTGAAAATTATCAATAAGATGACTCCTTTAAAAAGACATGTATCAAGCCCAATGATATTTGGCAAGGCTACTTCAAAAAAGCTTCAGAATGGAAGCATACTGTAAATGACAAGTATTTGCAGCAAATATGTTTCAGATATTTATATTTTTATATATATATATTTTTTTTCTCATGCCTATGCGTATCTAAGAAATTACATTTAGTCAAGAAATGTTTATTCATTTATAGGGAGAATATGACTTATGTAGTAGGTTTTTGATGTGTTAAGCTTCTGTTGTTCATGAATGTGAATTCAGCTGATGATTAATATCAAAACTAACATATCAGTAATATTGTCGAGAGAACGTTAATGAATCTTTACCATTCTTCTTCATGTGAATTTCTTATTCATTTATACATATCCTTTCATCTACTTTGAGAGGTGAACCACATGAAAAAAAATGTAAGATAAAATGAAGCTACGAATGAATGTTATCAAAGGCAATGTGAACAGAGAATGTCGAAATGAGGACAATATTTAATTCAAATTTAGTATTCCTGCACAGATAACATTCGATAGAAAAAAAAATAATTTCCTGAAGTCCATACAAAAACTGGGCATATAAATAAAACTGATATATGAGTGATGTTTGAACTTACAGCATACAATGTGTGTCTTTCTTCTGTTTATTTGAAAACATGTCTACTGGAACTCATTGCACTAAACTGACAGAGCATTGTCTTTCAGTTACAAGCAAAAGAAAAAGAATATACATTAAAAAAATAGCTCAAAAGCTTTAGAAAACTTTTCAAATGCAACACTGAAACTGCATAGTTATTTCATTACAAACACACACATGCACAGACAAAAATGCTGAAATATCATAAAAAGAGAAAGAACAGGAAGTGGGTGACTTTGAGTACAAGTGGCATATAAAGTATGACAGAAAGGGATATAAAGTGAGAGACTACTGTATACACCAAATATTTTGTGAGGTTTTTATTTTTCGCGAATTTCGCGAGTCAGGTGCTATTCGCGAAATTAAAGACACGCGAAAATATTGACACTGATCCCGCTGTGAATGTAACGTACGCGTGTACATTTGAATTTTTCTTTGTTCGGTACAGGACTCCACGACCGCGAATTTAACCACTCGCGAAGTCGTCGGGAATTATCGATTCGCGAAAATTTAGACTTGCGAAATATATGGCGTATACAGTATTGAAAGTGTGAACATGCACAGACAGACCAAACACACACCTAACATACAAAATAACCACTTCAGTGTAACCCATGTTTACACTATGATTCCAAATATCCACCATTAAGGCTGATGCTTACATGAAAGGAATCCACAAAATGCACTTTAACAAACAGAACATTACCCTTTGCCTGTATCCACAATATTACGAACCCTCTGTTATGTGGAAAGGAAAAGGGAACCTTCAAAAATTTTACAATGTATCAACATCTGAAACAGTTCTACTACTCTGTGAAAAGCTTTTTTTTTTAATGCACAGCACCGCTGACACCAAGAACTAGACTCCATCAAACAGAAAATTATGTCACAAACTACCTACAAACTATACAGTCTCACCAACCTATGCAGAGTATGACATTTACCTGTTACTGTGATAGAACTGTTGTATTCACTTCCATGGAATATAAGACTATTAATCATACCACGAATGCATAATAATGATTTATGCCTGTTGCATCAAGACAAACAATTCAAACTATATATGACCGTGTAAAAAACAACAACAGCAACAACAAAATAACACAAACCAAAAGGTTAAACATGATGCCTCAAATGAATAGTATAGAAATTGAAATTTTCCTAGACCGTAACAGAAAAATGATTAATCACATCACTTGTTATTGCCTGTCTATCGCTTTGACATCATGATAAAGGCATAACAAAAAGCAGGTGCTCGGTAATGAATGACCTTGTATTATTCAATCCTTTTCCACAGTATTTTTAGGAAAAAAAAAATCCCAAACACAAACACACAAACACACACACACACACACACATACACAAACCCCACACAAATCAAGCAAACAAACAAACAAACAAATACTGGGCTAGCCTTCTTTTCTTCTTAACTCTTTATGTGCCATGGTGTAAACCCCATGTGCCACATTATTCTGAGACTACAACGTAGTCATGCTTTGGGAATACGTTTTGTTCTGCAAAGCAATGTTACTTTTATGAATTCTTGTTACCCAGGACATGTAAGAAGCAATGTTGCACGGAAAATGCCAAGCTTTGCTTTGATGTAAATTGTATGACAAATCTATGATTACTTTCTTTTCAGATAACCAGTAGCTACATTATTGTAAGAACATGACTTTTACACACAAAACAATGATAAAAATGTAAAGTTTACTTGAAAGTCCAGAAGGAAACACCCCTTGATAGTCAATCACCACATAAAATTCAAGATAAACACAACAGGAATAGTATCGCGAAAGATGATTCCATTGTACTGAGGCATTTGGCGATTTATCGATTGGTTTGGGCGGGTTTGTGCGTTTGAGCAGAATATGCGAAGTTGGCACGCCGTCGACTGAGTCAGATGTGCGAATGTGGCACATCCAAAAGAGTTAACTGCCTACCTACAAACTATCCTTGATTATGTATGCATTCAGCCTTCCCCATCTCCCTAATTTTCAGTTCTAGGACAGTAATATCAATAATACTAAGGTGCCACAAAATATAAACTTGCACTTGAGATCCACGTCTTATATACTGTAGTAGTTCTACACATCTATTTTGTTCGTGATCAGTCTATTTACTGATTTATCTTTTTTCTTTGGTTTCTGGGCTCTATATTTGTAACACAAATTTTGAGCTAATTCTTTTGCAGGTATTCAAAAATGATGTGGGACACACTATACTGTGTATACTTGGAAATTTAGGAGTTGTCAAATCAATGTTTGGCTGTTTAACCCGTTGAGGACAGACTGATTTTGCTACAATACGCATTTCCCATAGACACCTGTTCAAGTATACTCGGGATTCATCCTCAATGGGTTAAGTTGTGGAAAGTGGTCATACACCTAACAATGATCTTCATAGGCACATATCTCTTTTAGGAGGGATACTACCATTACAAGAGATCGGGTATGATGGTCAAGAGTATTCCCATTATGTTTGCACCTGCGTTACTTCAACTGGATATTAAGTGTCATTCAAAGAGTGGGGTAATATGATATAGGAGGATATAGGAAAGATTAGGAGATATACTGTAAGTAATTAAACTGAAAGTCGATATCAGCAATGAGATTTATGCTCGACAATGAGTCACTTGGGGTCAAACTCTGTGCGAAGGGACATTTGAAACTTGGCAAAGAAGTCAATTATTTGTAACTGACCACTGACCATATGATGTCGGGCAGTCTGGTCATCCATCATTGTCACACAGCTGGCATTAATTGCATTATTATGATTCAACAACAAATCAACCACATACACCTGTCATCTAAGTGCGACGAGTAGAGTGAAGAAGATATGATAGTGGTCTCAAGAATCACGCTCTTAAAGATTGGGCGTGTCCAACACGATGAAAACACCTTTAAAATAATTTATGCATCATGTACAAAATCTCAGTGGAGGGGGTACTATCCAACCACGTCAAAGATATCATGGAGAATCTGGTATAAGAAGAAAAATATGCAGTGTGAAAGTACTTGAAAATGCAATGAAGTGTTGAAGAACCTTCAAACCTTCGCATTCCCGACATCAGCAAAAATGCTGACATGCTGTCTTATAGTAATAGGCACAAACATACTGAAATTGTACAAGACTGTCAGTGAACATGGATTACGTTATTGAACTAATTTTTGTTGCATAAACCAGACATTCAGAAGAAATTGTGGCACCGTTATGTTTAAGACCTGCATGCTCACTTGAAAGTTTCATACTTGGCAAGTTGCAATAAACAAAGTTCTGGGCACATAAAGCTTAATGTAGAACCCTTTTCATATTTCTTAAAATGCCAGCTAAGAAAAATAATGGTTATGTTCTAGAGAAAGAACAACAACTACAATGAGCAATCATGAAAACAGGACTCCCAAATGCAACATAATAAACATTTCATTTCCTATTGTCAAATTGCAGGCAGATTTTCACAATTGAGCAAAATTTGACAGTCTCTTTTCCTGTGCAGATCTCATAGTTTCTACAATTTACTTGGAAGAACTAAATGGGAAATATTTTCGTTAGAAATGCACCCACGCCTTCACCCACACCTTCACAAATGGAAGGTGCATTTACATGTATCTCTAATTGATTTACAATCTGCCCACTCAAGTTACATCTAAGAAGCTTCAAATCTCTCAAACGCCATCACAGTTTCAGTTGACTACCTAAAACCGACAGCAGCCAGGTTCACGTAGTCTAATTAAAAGGTGATTAACGACATATGCCCTCTTGATTTGATATTCCAAATGGCTTATAAACCCATCCAGTAGATGATGCAAACATGAAAGAAAAAGAATCAATGAACAAGGCAATAAGTGGCTCTCAGTTTACTGAAATCAGATATGGCAAGTCAACGATCATGCTGTCGTTAAATAGCAATAAATAAAATGAAAATATATTCCTTGGAGAGAAACATCATGAAATCTCTTGAACCTGTCTTTTCAGTAGGCTGGAGTGTGACTTGATGAAAAGCACAAGAGGGATCAGGGCTAATTACAATTGCCACCTGGAAACATAAACACTGTGCAGGTGGGGTTGACACCCCCCCCCCCCCCCCCCTTTGGAAAACTCAGCCGCTCACTATGATGTCTGAGATTTAAAAAAAAAAAGAGAGAGAAGAAAATGGATGAAAGTGGATAGCATATCATAAATGAGCTGTAATAAATGACAGCAGATAGGAAAAATGTAGAGAAATTTGAATATGATATGATATTTTTCTGGAGGGGGGGGGTGGGGGAGGGAGGGAGGTCGGTAACAGTAATGGCAGCATATTTTCAATAAAAGCTGGTAGACAAGACATTATCTCAATAATTTCATAGGGACCACCAAATGACATTGTCGAAAAGAAGGTAGCTCTGGCAGTGCCCCCATATCACTGACCTCCCCCAAAATCTCCTGGACGTTCCTTTGCTCTTTGGAGATATTTCACATCAGCAACACTCTTGAAAGGCATCATGCATCTACCACGGTTCAACCTCCGCCTCTTCCTCCTCCCCTGTCTCACTGTGCTGGCTCTTGCCCTTGTGACTGTAAATGCATCTGGAGACATCGTATGTACGCCATCATGCCCAGTCAAGCACCCGCAACAACACTTTTGTGATGCAGACACTGGTACGTACACCAAAATAACAAGACTGTAATGTGACTAACAAAGTCCTGTAAATGGCTATGAAATTCTAACATCTCCAAAAATCTCCATTTGCTTGAAAATCAATCAGTTCCATTGAAGCTGTATATTAATTAGCTGACAGTAATACTTTGGCAGCAGCCAGAAAAAAAAAAGAAAAAAAAATATGTGAGCATCCTAGTCATTGTTATGTCAACTGTTATTGAGCAAAATCAGTTTGAAACCGTATAACATCTTGTGTACTGTATATGTTTTTTAGTCTTTTTTTTTTGTCTGTGCAGCTACTGACATTTTGTAGTCTTGACATTTTTTAATCAAGCAAGATTCGATACTAGTTTGTCACATCACAGATAATCAGCAATCTCTAAGATGTGCAGACAATTTGCTCTCATGTCATACTACACTGGTCGATGTCATTTTATCAACTTTTCCCAGTTTGAAACGGCTTTCCATACCTACTATCAAAAGTTGTTTTGAAAGCCCTTTGTAAACGCCTTCCAAAATAAGTTGTGTTTATCAGCTCATCGCCAACATGAAAAATGGCCTTGCCACTGCACAGCTGCATTGCTCCGTTTGACCCGAGGAGAAGGGGTCTTATATACAATATAAAAGTGTACAGCATGTGTGCAGTACAAAGCTGTTTCAAAACGGCTTTGTGTTTATCTCACTTCTAGAAACACATTTCTGGCTGAAACCTGTTTCGGAAAGCATAAAGTTGTGGTTTTCAAAAAAGGCTTTCCGAATCCCATAATCAAAACAGCTTCGTGTTTATCATCTCTAAAAAAGATCCCTGAATGCCGTTTGGAAGACCTCTTTCTGCCCAAAAAGAGTTGATAATTGATGTTTGGAGCAAAATTCTACTGATTGAGTCTCTGACCATTATCTTTTGTGATTCTTCCTCCACAGACTGCACAAATTGAAATAGCTACATAGGCATAATGTTGCTTCTTTCCTCCTTTTTTAATTCTTCCCATTATGATGCTGTAATCATTTATGTCATGCATCAGAAATTTAGAGTGACATAATGACCATTGCAATATATAATTTCTTTGAAACAGTTGTCCAGTTCTTAAGAAATGTCTTTCTTTTCTGTGGATATTTCGGCCTTGAGATGGCAAAACAACGTATGTACATCCAACCTTATTTCCAGTAAATCGAGCTTGAAGTTTCGCAAACCTACAGCTCTTATTCTGTTTTCGTTCAACATTTCATATCTTACCCTGGAAGGACCAACAATACTATCAAATACAGTGCATGCAAATTGATTTCACAAGACCCTTTATTTCTAGAATAATTTGCATCTAATCAAAACATTAGTTGTTTTGCCATCTCAACATAACCACACTATTGCCATTAATACAGCAAAACAACTAAGTCTTGATCACTGGCGCGCATAAAGTGTATTGCAATGTTAATATGTGTGCGCTTCTGTAGCCGCGCATAGCATGCAGCCTGTTACTGCATAAACATTTTGATGGCAAAACAACATATCACATGTAGATATGTTGTTTTGCCAAGTCCATGCCCGACGTGTGTTGAGCAGGGGCAAGTGTATCGCCGCTTACATTGTTTTGCCAACAAAATTTGAACAATTCTCACTGGGAGGGAGCGTTATATCTCAGTAACGGAATAGGTTCTGATATCAAGACTTGGTCAAGAGTTAGATTATGCTTAAAGGACAAGTTCACCTTCATAAACATAAGAATTGAGAGAATGCAGCAATATTAGTAGAACACATCAGTAAAAGTTTGGGGAAAATTAGACAATTGATGCAAAAGTTATGAATTTTTAAATTTTTTGCATTGGAACTGCTGGATGAGGAGACTACTACAGCTTGTGATGTCATATGCGTACAACAGTATAAAGAAAATGTAAAGAAAATTTTTTTCAAAAGATGAAATTTTGTGAAATTCTCTTTATATTTTCCTTATATTGTTGTACTCATATGACATCATACGCTGCAGTAGTCTTCTCATCCAGCCGTGACTACACAAAAACTTCAAAAATTCATAATTTTTGAATGGATTGTTTGATTTTCCTCAAACTTTCAATGATGTGTTCTACTAATATTGCTACATTCTCTCAATTCTTATGTTTATTAAGGTGAACTTGTCCTTTAAATAAGCTGAAATATGTGACTAAGTCAATTTTCATGTATTTTCGACACACGTTGTTTTGCCATCTCAAGACCGATTTGATGTCATTACCTTAACTATATACCCTTTGCAGCTTTCAAGTTGTTGGTCACGGAAATGTCATTCGTTGATGACGACTTCCAGAAAGTGTCCCATTACGAAAGCACCAGCATCCGCTTTCATGCAGAGGTCATCCGCCCCCTAAAGGGTGCTTTGTGGGCAGAGAAGGGAACAGAGATTCAGTTTTACACCCCTCGCTGGACGTGTGCCATTGCAAGTCCACAGGAGGACACTGAATACCTCATTGCTGGTCAGTTCATTTTAAATGGTATCAAGAATGGTTCCATGACATTTGCTCCTGTGACAACTGCTCCCATGAAATATCTGCATGCTGAGCCAAACATAAATTCTACCCACAATCTTAACCCTCACTCTTATCCTAATCCTCACATCAAAGTATACCTAATACCCTATCACAACCCTATACCTAACACTAGGCGTGTCTTCATCAGCCCGAAGTTCAAACTAGCGGGACATTTTGCGGTCTTAGAAAATAGCCCGATACAGCGAATGTGCGTCTTCATCAGCTCGAACAGCCTGCTTCGGGAAATTAGTCCGAAAATTGACGCATGCGCACTTTGCAATATTACTCTGCCTGGCTCGCGGTTCGAAAGTGGATTTCCGCGCTCAAAATCTCCTATATCACCGTATGTACGATTCTACAACCAGGGAGGTGAGCAGTACAGCAAATTCTCTCCAAAGGGATATTAATAACGCTACTCTTTCTTCTGTCCAGTGAGGCATCTTATATGAAATTAACGAATTGCAATGTTTAAACAAATCCAAAATGCACACAATCTGCAATTAAGAATCTTCAGCTAAGGTATGAATAGAGTGGACCAGAAGAAGAAGTTTACAAAAAAAAGAAAAAAAAAAAAGGAAAAAAAAAAAACAGCTAGCATGCACGGCACTGAGTTTTAATAGGGAGGTGAGAGAAATAACCTCCCTGGTTTTAAAGATGACAACAACAGTAGGCCTATAGTACACACATGTGATCCTTGAATACACCGTGCGTGTAATGTATTATACACAATCACTAGCTGCTTGTAAATGCGCTTTCCATTGCCAGCTGGCTAACCAGAAGCGTGGAGGGATCGAGAAAATTTCGGGCTGATGGAGACGCACCCAAGATAGCGCGCTATTTCACGAATTAGCGCTCTAGTTGACGAACTAGACCAAGATTTTGGGGGAAATTTTCCCAATCAAATAACGCGCTATCTGCGTCTTCACTACACAGATAGCGCGCTATTTTGACATCGGACTAGTTTGGTAACCGCAAGATAGCGCGCTATCTTGAAACTTCGGGCTGATGAAGACACGCCTACTATGTCACTGGAGAAAATAACAGCATAGTACTTGTTGCAGGAGCGATATGTTGTGTCATTACCTAGGACATTGACTTTATCCTTGATATTTCACTTGATAGAAATAAACTTCTTAACTGTGGTACAGAAGTAAAACAAATGGACAGAAGTGATCATGTTGCTGTGTTTACTGAAAATGTTCAAACTGTGAAATGCATCTGCTATGCTCTTCAGGTGCTGTTTATTAGGCCTATTCTGAAAATTTGTTTGTCTGAAATGGAAATGAGGTTCATTATTATAAAACACACAAAGTCCCTATACCTAACTGCTTTCATCAATCCAAAAAAAAAGTAAAAAAGAAAAAAAAATAGTACTTGTGATCTCATTCCACAAAAGATTGTTATTCGGAAGGTTTGTAATTTCAAAAATGAAAAAAGATATCTTATTTCGAGGTTTACTAATTCAAAAAAAAAAAAGAGTTCATTATTCCAAAGGTTTGCTAGCCAAATATGAGAATAAAAGGTTTGTTATTCCAAAAGTTCTTTAATCTAGATATAAAATAAGGTTCATCAATTCGAAAGTGAAATGATGGTGCACGTACACTAACAAACATTTATAATTATCAATCTTATTTTGATTTTGGATAAATGAACCATCAGAATAATGAATCCTAGGAATAATGAAATGTAACCATACTTTTCACGTCGGTATCTGTCTATCTCTCTTTTCGATATATTCCCATCTCTTGCTCTTATTATTATTATTTTTTTTTTCGCAATAACTCCTTTTATCTATTTTGGTCTCACTTACATATTTTGCCACTCATTTATTTTTGTCTGTGCCATTATTTATCCATATGTTTCTGAATCTGTTTTTTTTTTTTTCCAAACATACTTCTATCTCCTTCTTGATGTGTCATTTTCCCCCTCCCTCTCTTTCTCTCCTACAGGGAAAGTTCGTGACGGTATGCTAACCGTGACGCAATGTGACGGTCTGGCCATTAAGTGGTCTGATTTGACCTCTGAGCAGAAGGCCGGTGTGAAAGGTGGCTACAGTAGGCAGTGCGAGTCCTGTCGGGTAAGAGTGGGGTTATTACTGAGGTTGCATTTATCATCTTTTCCATGATTGAAACCTGTTTCAATACCCACTATCAAAACATGTTTGCAAAGGCCTTTCAGATCACATTTCACGAGTTGTTGTATTCATCATCTCTGTACAGTCAGTCCGCAGCACGTATGTTAATGAGCCGATCCGGCAAGATTTACTCAGCACCCTTGTTGACGATCTTTGCGTTCGAAAGGTGTCTCGTCGTGCGAGATTTTGCGAGACTTTGATAGGGCTATGGTTTTCACAGTGTAGCGACTTGTACATACATTCGTCATGGCTACAAGTCACGGTAAATTGTTCTCCAGACTTTGATTTTTATTTTGATACTAAATTTGCGTAAAACATCGGATCTTATCATGACTATATAATCAGTTGAATTTGCGTAAATTTTACCTGCTATTCACGGAAGATTTTGTCGTCTAAAGTTCTTTTTTGGTTCCTGACCGGATTAAGAAACTGTTGTTTCTGATTTTGGCTTTTTCTTAGAGAGGAAACTTAGATGCTCATCATATATTGGAGTCAAGGAGACGCAAGCATGATTTATACTAGTTTTTCCATTTTGAAATGTCTGTAAAATTCACTCCTAAGCCGGAAGTATGCTCCACACAAAGCGTACCATGGCGCGAAAGAGCTCTCTCATTGGACAGTGCTTGCATTCAGTGCTTGAACTACACGCGTGCCAAGAAACCGCAAGTGGCATGAAACCGTTATGTAGCAGCGTAATGACATAATGCAAGCGCTGAATGCAAGCGCTGTCCAATGAGAGAGCGTACTCTTGAGATTGCACGGTTTCAAGCTGATCAGCACTGACATCGAAGTATATTTTACTGGTTCCTGACCGGATTAAGCAACAAATTGTCAAGATATTTACATGGATACAAAGATTAGGAGATGGACTACCAAATAAAGCATTTTCATTGAGACGCAAGATGAATTTGATATTTTTTTGACGTCTTGAACGTGTACTGCACGAATTACTTTTTTCATCATTTTTCAAGCTCAAATTACGCTATGATATTTTTCATTTACAATAATTTGAGTAACATGTGACGATAGTTTACATATTTTCCTTGAATTTGATACCAAATTTGTGAACATAAGGTGTATTTTTGTTGCCGAAAGCTGAAGGACAAAATCCCCTTTCGCAGCTCATTATGTATGCAAGCCTAGAGCGGGCTTGCATACGAGTTGAATAAATACGAGCGAATTATCGGGTGCTGCGGACTGACTGTGTAGTGCATCGAGAAGGAGGCCTTGTCACTGTGCAGCTCCACTGCATAGTCGAACCGAGGAACACAGATGCGTAATTGGCAGTGGTTGCCATGGCCAGGTCTGAGCTATAAACATGTTTCAAAATGACTTTGCATTCATTAACTCCACAGAGAGGTGTTTTTGATTGCACTTTTTTGACATTTCAGTAATGCGTTTCTAACCCATCATCAAAACAGCTTTGCATTTATAAACTGTCCAAATCTTCCTGGGAGTTGTTTGGAAACCTTAACTCATGCGCCAGAAGTGAATTGATAAATGCACCCTGGCCAATCCGAGATTCAGTCCTAACATTTACCCCCTGTTCAGATGCAAGCCAATTTATGCCAAAACTCGATAAAGAAACGACGTATAAAGAATCATCGTATAGACGACAGATAGTTCAGACACTAATCTCGACAATTCTGGAAAACATATAGATGTGCAATTTCCCACTGCGTATGCTGTTATGGTCATGAGTGACAGCTATGAGGTCACCAGTTCATGCGCGCTTCCATTAAGCCCCGCCCAGTTATACCGTTCCATGGTCACCATACGTTCAGACGCACAATGGACACAATGGAATGCTGATTCGTTATCGAAATCCAGATCAAAATGATGCTCTGACCCTTGTTTCGGTATACGTTGTTTCATTATACATTGTTTTGGTAGTCAGCGTTCAGACGTATAAATTCATTGTATAGCTATACCACTTTGGTATAGCTATACCGTTCTAGTATAATTTTTTTATTTTTTTATTTTTTGCATCTGAACACCATGTTGGATTGTTTAAAGGGATGGTACTATATTGGTGGAGATGAGAATTGGTGGAGATGAGAACTTTTTGCGAAATACCAAGAAAACACTTATGAAATAGTACAGAGCATACCATTTTAAGAGGAATTCAAAGTTTATTTGAAAAAAAAATCGGGTTTGGAATGACTGAAACATCCATAAACAAAGTAAAACAAAGCAGTCGGAACAAAAGGTGGTCCCACTTTTTATTAGTATTGCTCTGTTTAGGGTATTTCAGCCATTCCAAAACTAATTTTCATCAAATAAACATTGAATTTCTTATGGAATTATATACTCCTTCATATTTCATAAGAGGTTTCTAATTATATCACCCAAAGATGTTAGAAACCAGAAGTTAGGCCTCAACCAAAGCTATACGATCCCTTTAAGCTGTTGAAGACTAGTCCTGGGGATACTAGGGCAGGTATTTATGGGAAATGTGTGTTGTAGCAAAATTAGTTCATCCTCAGCGGGTTAAGCATACACATACTCTTACATCACACACACACATACACATTTATTTTATCATATGCTGCAGATTAGCTCAGCCGGTACTACAAAGCACATTTGGAGCCCGGAGGCTGAGGCGGGTCTTGAGTCTGGTTACTGGAGCCCAGAGGGCTGCTTTTTCAACCCAATCCCATCCACTAAGTACGGAGGGGAGGACTGCGAGACCCTCTACTCTGTCTGCACGGCAGGGCTGGCTGAGGATGGTGTCGGGTGCGAGTGGGACCAGAATGAGTCTTACCAGGAGTGTTTCGCCCGCAGGGAAGACGCATGGTTCTTCACAGAGAGAGCCGAGCCAGCTTTTACTTGCCAGTCGGACTGCAAAGCCCAACCCACCAAGAAACTGCGCTGGCTATGCGCCAAAACAGTCAGGAAGCTCAAAAAACAGGGAATGTGCTAGAAATAATCAGCAATTACTCGAGGTAGTCTCTGCTGTTGGACGTAGCATCATCTATCTATCATCCTTCTTTGTCTTTTCGCTTTAGATTTGTTTGTTTTTGTTTGTCAGTCACTTGTGATTGAAATTGTTAAAATATACTTCATCAATTATTCATTAAAAAAACCCACAAACAAATCCAAAAATTAAACAGAACTGCACCCATTCACATTGCTCTCTGGTTAAGGAAATGCAATAAAAATACTTTGTTCAGTCTCTTTCAAAACACCTATAAGAGACCTTCAGCCCTCTTAAAGAATTCAAAGATTCTAATCTCCAGTCCTACTACACTACACAAACGTAGTTCCTCAAAATGAAAGTGCAGAATTATATGTCAGTACAGTTTATGTGCTTTAGAAATGTATGCCTTCTCATAATTATTATATATGAAAATAAAATTTAAAAATGTGAAATATGGCTGTAGTTTTACAATGTCTTAAACTAAACATGTCACCAGAACCAAGAAGGCAATATGAAAGTTAAAAAAAAAAAATAAGAAGAAAATAAAAATCACCAGCCATTTAATGTTGTTCCATATACTTACATGTACATAGATATTCATCAGATTAGAATCAAATAAGGTGATATTCTCCATTCCATTGATTATGTGAATTGTTGTGATTGTACATTGCTGGCCTGCAGAAATGAAATTTTTAAAAACATTACAAATTTTCTCCTCTCAAGAATCAGACTGATAATGTTTGAGATTTTGACCCGATCACCTTGAAATGCAACAGAAATCAGGCCGGATGATAGTGTGTATGTTTAAATGTTATAGAATTTTGTATTAAACTACCCCATATAACTCTTTGTACACTACAGTAAGGGAAGTGCAGTGTAGTGTAGTGTAGTGGCATAGTGTAGTATTAAAGTGTAGTGTTAGTAGTGTAGTACAGTGTAGTGCAATGTAGCATAGCAATTAGCATAGTGTAATGTTGTGTGGTAATGTGCAGAATTGGTATAAAATAATAGTAATGATTTACAGCACTCTATGTCTGAGTAAGTATCTATACTTTCAAACATTATGTTGCTTTAATTCTTCTGTTCATGTATTCCATGACAAGTGCTGCAAATAGTCAATTTTAATGATAAAATCAGAAAAAAAAAGGATGAGAATAGAAGTCACATTTGAATTGTTTTATAATCATTTCTTACTTTTATATAAAACACTACCTTTTTTGCCTAGACATCCTCTTGATAAGATGTGGTTACAGGCTTGTGTGACATCACAAATGACAATAAACCAGTTCAGAGTTCCACTTTGGGCATGAGCAGAAAAAAAGGTCATTCATACCATGGACCTAGTGTAGGTCCATGTTCATACCAACATGCAGGCATGTTGGTTTTTAACTTAAATATGGGATAAGCATTTGTGTTTAAGGATTATTCACCACTGTTCACATAATCCTTATAAATGCTGCTTGCCAGCACATACATTCGACAGCAAAAGTGGTATTTGGAAATGTCAATAGAAAGAGTTTGTTGATATATTCAATTCAAAATAATGAAATGGATACTTTCCCATGTGTTAATCAATGGATCATTCTGGTCATCTGGTCTTCGCAAGTTCATTCTTTGATTGAACAGGATTGATGAATCCCATAGATTGTGACATAAAGCATATCATCGCTTGGGTGACAAAACCTCGTATCTCAAAATTGTCAAATGTTCAGGAGAGCGAAAAAACATGGCGGCCAAAGCACTATAGTGAATGGGAAAGCCTTCTCTTTGACATGTCATGGTGGCTTCATTTTTGGAGTAATGCAGTTTGGATTTGGCCAAGACATCACTTGACCCATTATTTGACCATTAAGCTAAAAATTTTTTTTTGACATTTTTGAGATACGAGGTCTTGTCACCCCTGCGACGATATGCATTATAGTCATGTCGCTCTGAAAACGAGTGAAGTGCCCGTAACAGGCTGTGAAAAGAAGAAGAAGAAGCAGAAGCAGAAGAAGAAGAAGAAGAAGAAGAAGAAGAAGAAGAAAAGAAAGGTCATTTGTGCCAATGTGCCCATGAACTAACTCCTAACTGGCTTATTTTTTTTCAGTGTGTTTTTAACTGATTACCACAGTGTCACAGCAAGTTTACATTTCTTTCTAACACGTGAAAGAAGGCTATGTATCAAAAACTTATCATATCAATTTATAAGCATAATGCATCAAAGGTAGAAAGCAGACAACATACAAGACTACAAAATGAGATATTTATGTTCCTTGCTTTCAAGAAGACTTTCATCAACATATTTAATACCAGCCTTTCATGTCATGGCCTATCCTGTATTAAGTGGATCAATACTGGAAATGTCCCAATATCCCAATAAAACGAAAAATGTCATGTTAGTTTTGGTTGTATTTCACCTTGTTCAGTGACAATGAAAATATTAGGTCTACGGATGGACTGAAATTGAGGTTGAGACAGTGATTGACACTAAGAATGAGACTGAGATAAAAACTGACAACACTGAGATTGAGAAAGAGATTGGGGTTAGGAAACAAGTCTGAGTTTGAAATGGACAATGGAACTGGGGTTTGGAATGAGATTGAGATTGAGATTGAGACTGAGATTGAATTTGAGATTGTGTTTGAACGTGAAAATGAGACTAAAAGGAGATACATATTGAGTTTGAGATTGGAAATAAGATGGAAAATGAAATTGATATTGACAGTGAGATTGTGATAAAAATTAAGCAGAGAGATCAAGATCAGGTCTGAGTTTCAGATTGAAATTTTGAGACTGAAATTGAGATTAATATTTGGATGGAGGTTGAGATCAAGATTGAGAATGACAATGAGATTGAGATTATCATAGATATCTCACTAAGGGGGCCAAATCAAATCGAAGGCAAAAATATGTATTCCTCAACATGTAAATTATATTCACACCTTGTACAGCCTTATATACAAACACTGCATACATGGGACCATGCAACTTCTTTTTTTTTTCTATTATATGTGCACACACATACACGCACTAGTAATGAAGTAAAATAATACAAAGAGAGGGATGAAATACGATGATTAAATACTACCAGAGTAACAAAGGTGACACTTTTTTTTAAAGAAAGATGGTTTCTTGCTACCAATGTGTATTTACTGTGAGCCTCAACTGCAAAACACATGAAGACTTTTGCAATTTTCTTTATATGTGACCTGGCACCACAAAACCAACAAAAAGTCGCCAGACATGGATTTTCAGTTAGGGACAGATTCTGAAAGAGCAGACTGTAAGCTTTAAAATGATGCATAACTCAATTCAAATGGACTCCCCTTACCTATCTAAATACTGGAAAGAAAGCACACACTCTGGAAAAGTTGGAACTGAGAAAAGAGGCTCTGAAGTGCAGGGTACAGGGGAAACTCGGTATAACGAACACTGCTATAACGAGATATCGGTTATAACGAGGAAATTTTCTCGGTCCCAAATTTCCTTCCACACAAGTCTACGTAAAATGCTACTCTTATAGCGAGATCGGCTATAACGAAATAACTGCTATAACGAGATGAATTTTGTGACTTCCAAACAAAGAAAAACATAGTAAATCAAACCTGCTATAGCGAGGTAAAGCAAAATGCCTTCGGTAAAGCTTTATGTCGCCTGTGCTATCATCTTCCGAGATTGTAAAGCTTGATGCGCCAAAAACTGTCTTGTACACACATACATGTAATCATTTTCTTCAGTGCACTCCAGCTAGCACTGCATGTTGTACGTGTGAAGTGTGTGTGTGCACGCACACTGATACATGCAGAAAATGTGGTGAGACGGCCATATGTATACATGACATCATCATGATGTTTAGCAGGTGTGAGGCAATCTGATGCTGTGATTGGCCTTCTACTTTAAGGAATTCCCCGTCTTCACACACACGCAGTCATAATGTACATACAGTATGTGTCACATACACACACAGCATTGTGCAGACCATTATTCAAGCTTTCCACACAACACACACCCATACGATAACCACATACCAATCCACAGACGATCTTGATACAATCGCAAGCTATATAAATTTACAAATTCAAACATCTACAATTAATAAGAAACACATTCTTGATATTGGATTTCCTTGTCGAAAAACATCTTCTTACCCATAAAGGTGAGTAATTCCCTCACACACAATATCAAGTTATCAGTATTGATTGAAATATGATGGGTAGTCCCACATGTGCAAATTAATGTCTTTATTTTATGCCTTCTTTTATGCCTACTGATATAACGAGATATCGGCTATAACGAGGAAAATGACTCGGTCCCGACCATCTCGTTATATCGAGTTTCCACTGTATATTCAAGCGCTTAATCCTTACCAAGCCGTGATAGCTGTGCAGTGAAAGGGACAAAACACAGGATGTAAACCACCCGAGCAACAACAATGAAGGGATTATCAGATTAGGCTGAAATTGAGTATGGTCTATCAACACATTATGTTTATGATTAATGCCAACTTTCAGAGCAGGATCTTTATCCTTTCACAAGTTATTAGACTTGAAAGTAAAGAGTGTGCAAGGGATTTTAAGAAATGAAAAGGGGTCTCTAAGACATACCTGATCATTCTACTGTACTTTCCCCCAAAAAAGGGTTGTAGAAAAACTGCTGAAAACACACTTTCCCATTCATGTTATGATCCCAAACTAAAGAATAGTGTAGAAGGAGGATAGCTCTTTCAGAAAATATGAAAAACTCTAAATTGACTAGGTTGACCCATTTAACCTTTTTTGAGTCCTCACATAAAATCAATGGGTGCGACTTTTTGTTCGTTTTGTGATGCACGTTCACATATACCTTACTTTCTCTACCTACACCTATTGACTACAGTGTACCTATGTATATTTGATTGAATCAAGATACCCAAGAGTATCACTGTGCTGTAGATTCAGGAGATAATTATACAGTCAACTTAAGTAAAGCATTTTCATCCCTGATGAAAGAGGAAGTCTCCCCATTTTCTTTTTCTTTTTTAACAATTCAATTGGGATTTATTTCCATCAGTAACCAGGATGCCATGCACTGATCAATAAGACCACTCCTTCGTTGCTGGGGACGGAGTCTATCGGCAGTGCTAAATTCAAATCTTTGGACAAGTTTCTGTTCCACTTAAAGTCGAAAAATCATGGCCCAGAAAAAAACTTTAATTTCTTGCCTTTCCTTTGACAATTTAGCTTCCAAATTTTGGCGGATGATAGAAGAAATATTATAATACAACATTATGCCAAAAACAGAGAATTAGATGGTTTTGACTGATTTTGATGATTGCACTTCAAACTCGATTTTCCCAGCTCAACTGTCAGCGACTCTCGGATCGTTTTGTCGTGGCGGGTCAGATAAGTATATGTAAAGTAAGCATTATGCAATCATAATTTTATCACATGTTGTCATCATGTTTTAATAAATACCCATTGGTGATAAATGCATTTTTCTATCATGTCATTCCTTACACATATATACATAAATGAAAAAAAAAATGAAACTAAACGAAAAACAACACACACACATATGCATCAAATAACAGTAATACACCAGACAAACATCAAACTCTGACAAAGGAAAAATCGGGAATGTGATAACTTGATTAGTGCGACACAAGAGGTACCTATTTTATCTCATTTGTAGTGGCTTCACAGCATGCAACCACAAACAATCCTTTGAGTGTATGATAAAATATCTGTTTTAATTAAAACATGATTGATGATAGATATTGCCTTGAATATTGTATTTCTCAAACTTCTCATGCTGTAACATCGAATGATGGCAGCATCTGCACATTGATATGTGATGAACATATCAGTATCGTACTGCTCATTTGTCATATGCCAGTGATTTGGTTGTATTATCAATAAAACATCAACATCAGCAAGAAAAACTTGAGATGGGGAAATAAACAAAACAAAAAAACATAGAGACAAATTATCTGTAACCAGTGGTTTCTGGGAAGCTTGTGTGGCACCATAGGTAGCTCCATGGTGAAACTTGATAGGATTATTAGCTATTTAAGTAGACACGATGCGTAACGGTTACCCTGATACGAATTTCCTTGTTCTTATCAGTTTTTCCCTTTTGTAGGAAACCAAACCAGCTTCTGGTAAATCATTACTTGGGTTGAGCTGGCGCCACTAAACCTTCAGACGGATATGATGAACACATGATTGAAAAAGCAGACTAAGAAAACACAGAAGATATACAATTAACGGAGGATGTTCATTTGTCCACTTCGGCCATCTCAGAGTTACAAACATTGGTAGACTTTATGTGGCCCGACATCTGATAAGAAATAATGAGTGACTGACCATGTACGGAAGAAATAGCTTCAAGATAGAAAAAGAGTTGGTAGCTCAGATAACATTATCTCACCAAGTTGTGTGTGTGGGTGTGGGTGTGTGTGTGTGTGTGTGTGTGTGTGTGTGAAGAGAAAGAGAGACAGAGGTTGAGAGAGGAGAAAAAAATTTGTAGAAATGATTCAGATGTTCCACACGTCTCTCGGGTATAAAAAGTTAGTAGACAACATTTGCTGGTCAAGTAGTGCAGGATAGAGTGGGAAAAGAAAGACCATCTTGAGAGCTAGTTTAGACAATTCACTCGAGGAACAACAGATCCTGTGTCATGGTGTTGTAGATGCAGATACGGACCCGCCCTTCTTGTATAATCTGTGTTTTGGCCATAGGAATCACTCTACGCTTATTCTACCAGTCTTGCGATCGACATTCGGCACCATGCATCAACGGTGTCTTTGTTTCTTCCGCAATCTTCTTCTTCTTCTTCTGGCTCTTCTGCATTTCTCGAATGCATCTGACGATGTGGTGTGCTCGGGAATCTGTCCTATTGTCCATCCGCAGCAACACTTTTGCAATGCAGACCTTGGTACGTACGGTTGCGCAAGCAAATTCTTTTACTTTTCCTCCTTGTTTGCATATCAACAGACGGGGACGAAAAATGTAGAATTGATTGTGGTTAAGAACAGTACAGAAATATTGCTGTGCAAATGATTGAAAAGAAAAAAAAAAAAAAAAAAAGAAGATCTAAGAAAGAAAGAAAAAAAGACATATGGGCAAGGAAAATGTTAAGTATCAAATCCTAGCAATGTAATTCAATTCAAGAAAATAAGAAGTATATTGTTATAAGATATTAACTATGAGAAGATTACTGTATGAAAGGACTGGCAGGGGGACCATGCTCAGAATATACTAGTTTTAACAAATTCAATTTATATGTTTTAATGTTTTTAATCAAAAACACTTAAATTGACATCCAGCTTACAAAAAGGGGGTAAATGGATTTTAGTGCTCTTCATGATGGTAAATCAGTAATTTACATAGTGCTTGGAACTTTTAGGTATTCACCTACTTCTTTTAATTTTCAGACATTATGTCTCTGAATAAAGCGTTGTAAAGTTGACAGATGCACTCTTAATCTCATTGCAAATTAACCTTTTGCTCATACACATAGAAATTCACCACAGCTTTATCATACAGCACATAGAGTATCAAATTTAAAGCAATAGTCACTTATATTCTAATCATTAATATGTTTTTGTTCTTTTTAGCCTTCAAACTGATGGTGACTGGAGTTGCCCTTGTGGATTCTGATTTCCAAGTGGTAGACCAATATTACAGCACTGCCATCCGCTACCGCGGTGTAGTCATTGACACTTTCAAGGGTATTTCTTGGACCGAAGAGGGCATGGAGGTCGATTTTTACACCCCTCGTTGGGAATGTGAAATTCCCACTCCAGAGATGGATGTAGAATATCTCATCGCAGGTGAGTTCTGCACAAATTCTTTTGGAACACTATTACATAAAAGTGGTGGCAGAAACCTCTTATAAAACAGGTTTCCATATCTTAGCCATTAAAGTGGTACTTTCAATATCATGCATTGATATATGTGACCCTGCACCTCAAAACAAACAAAAAGTCACCAGACATGAATTTTGAGTTAAGACCATATTCTGAAAGAGCAGACTTTAAGCTTTAAAATGATGTATAACTCAAATCAAATGAACTCTCCTAACCTATCTAAATATTGGAAAGAAAGCACAAACTCAGGAAAATTGTGAACTGAGAAAAGAGGCTCTGAAGTACAGTGTCTATTCAAGCGCTTAATCTTTACCAAACCGTGCTGGCTGTGTGATGAATGGGACAAAAAACAGGAAGTAAACCACCAGAGTAACAACAATGAAGGGATTATCAGATAAAACTGAAGTTAAGCATGCCTCATTAACACATTCTGTCCATAATTAATGCAAACTTTCAAAGCAGTAGCACTATCCTTTCAAAAGTTATTAGAGTTGAAAGTGAAGAGTGTGGACAAGGTTTTTCAGAAATTAAAAAGGGATTCTAAAGACACACCTAATCACACTATTCTACCAAAAATGTTCGAGATAAACTGCTAACAAAAAAACAATACTTTCCTGCCCGTTTTATGATACCAAATTTTAGCATAATGTAAAAGAAGACCCGCTCTTTCAGAAAATGTGAAAAAGTCAAGTTCGGCTAGGTTGACCCATTTCACTTATTTTCAGTCCTCACGCAAAATCAGTGTGTGCGACTTTATGTTTGTTTTGAGGTGCACGGTCACATATGCCACAAACTACCTTTATATGAGATTTGAGCCGAGGTACTTAAGATTCAGTTCATGTGTATACTCCCCTGTAGCTGATGGCAAAAAAATAGAAAACTAATATATGTATAGATATATATATAAGTGTGAACACGATAAATGTAAACATACTATGCTTTCAATAAGTTGCAAAGCTGCTATTAAAACCAGGCAAACTGTGGTAGTCTAGTCAGTAGGATGATGAATACATACCTACATGTATTGTGAAGACTGAAGCTTGCTTGACCTGGAATAAACTTTCATTCATTCAATTCAGGAAATTTGCACTTATCAAAGACTGCTAAATACCTTGTGCAAAGACAGCAGGGCATTATCTATCTTCAAAAGACAAGAACGAACATGGGAATGCATAGGTGGCCCAATAAAATCAATCTTCATTTGCTGCCTACCAGAGTATGTGCAAAAACCATGAGTAGCCCCATCAGCACAGGAATCAAAACATAAGGTCTTCAGGAACGGTCCATTCCAGTCAAGATTTAGCTATGTGTGTACTTCACCTAAAAAGTATAGTGAAAAAGCAGTACACAATTTTGTTACAAGAATTCTAAAAATATCCAAGCTTGGACAGCCTTCCCAATCTATGGTATCCCCATATACTACCATGTCTTTAACTCGTTGAGGACGGACTAATTTTGCTACAACACGCATTTCCCATAGACACCTGCCTGAGTATATTCGGGACTCGTCCTCAGCGGGTTAAGGTTCCAAGAACTGTGAAAAGCTGATAAATAATCCTTTCTTGTAATCTCTCTCACTTTTTTTTTTCTTTAGGGAAAGTGCGCAATGGTGTTCTAAATGTGACAGAGTGTGATGGCCTTGCTGTCCCGTGGTCTAACTTAACTTCGGAACAGAGGGTTGGCATTGAGGGGAAATACAACGAGCAATGCAAATCCTGTGAGGTAAGATAAGATGCAACTTGTTCCTGACAAGACAATCACTATCAAGGACTAAAGCTTAATTCATGTGTTCTCTAATTCTCATCAATTGTGTTGTTGGATTTAAACTTGCTTCTTCGATCCCCAACTCTCTGAGAACCTTCAATGTGCCCAAAGAAGATTCTTTTTGCTCATCGACAGCGAACGGACAGGTTGGTAATCTGCCAGTACAAAAGCAGTCAAGCAGTAACATTATTTATCTTTTAGTGATTGTGAATTCTGTAATCTCATTGGTCAATCACGTAATTGATAAAATCACGTATTACCTGTGTTACTCAGACCAACCTCTGAATATTTCCCGTACTCCGTGAATAAGGTCATATTGTGCGCATGCCCAAATCGGCCACTGAATATTTTCAGTATTCCTTGATATGACGTCATATTACACAGCTAGCTGCGCATGTATGTATGCGGGCATAATCAGTTCGCAAGACGAAAGTCAACATGGCTGACAGCCGGCGATTTCAACATCATTCACAAGAGGAAATCAGCCAAAAGAAAGTTTTTAGCACAACGCCCAAACATGTAGATCTACACTTGAAAAGATAAAATCATTACCTCCTGCTTGTTCTTATGAAATACGGGCAATATCTATGGTCTGGTGCCATATTCCATTCGGCCTCCGGCCTCATGGAATATGGCACCAGACCGTAGATATTTGCCCGTATTTCATGAACAAGCAGGGGGTAACTAATAGTATCCCCTTTTCACACAGTCAACCACATGTGCCATCAAAATTGCATATGAGATAGAAGAATAGAGCATGTGCTGGGCTCACAGACCTTTTTTGTTATACACTATAAGGGCACACAAATGCAGTCAGCAAAAGTCAAAATCTTGTGAGCTCAGCCCCAATTGCTGTGTACATCTTTACATGAGCTTTACAGCAAAACAAGTGCACTTCTACAACTGAAAAGGTAATTCAGACAAAAATGCATGCAGTTTTGATGCACACAAAAAACAGAGATAGATAGAAACTCTAATCTTTTGTCATTGGAATATTAGTGTTGTTACTGGATTATTTTCCTAACACAGTATATCGATCGCATGAAACAATACGATGCAAACCTATAAAAGCATATAGAGAATACGGGTGCTACAGAAGCAAGTAATCTCTGAGAATAAAAGTCATTCATCTTCTGCAGAATACCATGTCATCTCCATATGATTAAAGATATTCGTTTCCTCTGGGGAGTTATTCATAACCATCACAACAATGTCTGCTTGCAGATAAGCTCTGCCCGTGTCGCCAAGCGCATGTGGGGAGAGCTGGTCCTAGCGGGCCAGGAATCCGGCTTCTGGAGCACCGATCTCTGCTTCTTCAACCCCATCCAATCCCAGCAGTATGGCGGGAAGGACTGCGAGACTCTCTACTCTGTATGCGCGCCGTCTTTGGAGGACAATGGCGCCACCTGTGCCTGGGAGCAAACTGCGGCGTACACTGACTGCTTCGAAAGGAGGGAGGATCTGTGGTTTTTTATGGAAAAGGCAGAGCCTGCTTTCAACTGCGAGTCGGACTGCCGCTCCCAGCCATCCAAGAAACTCCGCTGGCAGTGCACAAAGCAGAAAAAGAAACTGACAAGGAGGGGGCAGTGCTCGTAAAGAAGAAGATGAAAAAAAAGAGAATTTTACAAATTCTCAAACTTTCTATTTGATATCACCTTTGTTTGTCATTTCTACTTATGTGATGTAGATTATGGTGCAATAGCATGTTGTTTTCCTCAATACACGTATGTGTATGGCTGTTATTCATACGAGAACACCTGCTTGACTTTGTTGGTATTATTGTGGATGCATGCCTCAGTAGTATGTGCAGCAAAAATGCTACATCAATAATGCATTGGTTTTTGTTATTCATTTTGGCTAATGTGTTCTTTTAAGATTATTTCTGTCTGTTCTGATGTCATCATTGCTCTAAAATGTATTTGCTTTCAGGAAGATTGACATCAGTTATGAAGAGACAATTGAAAACACCCGCACACACATACATGTAACAATTGAAAACACACGCACACACATACATGTAATATGAATATGAATGAATATTCATCTTTATTTCACATATATGTATATAGGCCTACAAAGGATAAATTACATTCGTAGGTACAGTTAAGATGACGTGCAGTGTTGAGCAATTAACCTAATCAGGTGATAAGCTTTGAATAAATCTACATGAACTAGCATATATTTTTTTCTTGAAGTCTGGCTTATGTCTCTTGAATTCAGACAGTAAGACCTAAATGTGTATATATATGTAATATGAACATATGCATTAACAGATGTATCTATATATATATATATATACACACACACACATGATTTCATTTACATATAACTCTGAAAAGGAATTTAGATATTTAAAGAGAAATGAAGAGAGAGAGAGAGAGAGAGAGAGAGAGAGAGAGAGAGGAGAGATATATATGTGAGCATATTTTAATGCATATATCTCTCTGACCATCTGTCCTATGTATCTACATATTTTGTATTTATTCAACCTCATTGTGATAGCCATTTATCTCGGCAACACTGTATAAAAGGAATGACAGAGATGTTTAACCCCCCCCCCCCCCCCCCCCTCTGCTGACGTATGGGATGCGTTTCCCAAACACCCAGGTATCTATCCCTTTCATGCCTTGACGCCTCCTCAACAAAAGAAGGTGCGGCAGTTACCGAATTTCAACCTGTCATTCTCATCATTGTCATGCATGGTGTGAACTATTTTGGGCTAAAAAAAAAAAGAAAAAAAGGAGGCTTTCAGATGGTGATGGGAACAACAATAAAAACCATCATGTACATTTCTCGCCAACTATTGTCATAATTTGAGTGTTTTTATTGCTGGTCTGGGAATTAACTCTGCTGACTATTATTTCCTCAATGCCACGAGCACCATTTTCGGTTTTTGCTACCAGTTCTCTCACAGAGATCACACCATGAGGTGTGTAAAAGTTGCTCTTTACCAGGATACTATACTTACTGCCTGGCATGTTCCATTTAGAGTACTATGAACTCCTGTCCTAAAGGACGCCACAGCAAAGAGACAAAAAACAAAAACAAAAATTAATAGGAAATGTTATCTATTGTCTTAGGTTTGTATTTCTCTAATTTCTTACAAAAAATGCCAACTTCACTATGTATGCAAGCTTTCTCTACATGTTGGTTTTTATTCTTATGATGATGAGAAATTTAAAGGGTTTGCATTCTGGTGGCAGAAGTGAGAATCTTCCTCTTATTCTAAAGAATTTTCAGTCTTCCCAGAGTGCAAAATGAAAGCTCTTCAAAGAAAACTTAGGTATCAGGGAATTAAGGAACTGTATTATGAACAATTCTGTTCAATTCTTTTATCAAGACCACCAACAGAATGTTTGAATGCATTCACTCCAAATGTTTTCATTTCTATTGCAAAGAGGATTTATCTTTCTTTCCTACTTTTTTTTTCCAAACTCATTTGCAATTTGCAAATGGATATTCCTCACCAGGCATGCAAAAATCTTGATTTTATACGATATTGGTATTATTTAAGTTTCCATTGAAATATATTACAAAACAGACTTTGATATGTTTTGTTTTGTTTTGTTTTTTTAATGGGGGGGGGGGTGGGCATTTTTGTTTGTTTTGTTATTTTAGCAAAGTCTGTAAAAACTTGAACTGAATGTCTGCTTAAAGGACAAGTCCACCTTCACAGACATGTGGATTGAGTGAATGCAGCAATATTGGTAGAATACGTCAGTGAGAGTTTGGGGAAAATCAGACAATCTATTCAAATGTTATGAATTTTTAAAAGTTTCTGCTCAGTCACTGCTGGATGAGAAGACTACTACAGCTTGTGATGTTACATGTGTATAGCATATAAAGAAAATACAAAGAAAATTCAACATATTTTCACTTTTCTCACATAATAAAAGAACACTTGACTTGAATAATATTACCTTTAACATACGTCAGTGATAAGGCAAGGATATGTGTACTTTTTTTCAAAAAATATAATTTTGAGAAATTATCTTTCCATATAATATTGTTCTATGCATAGGACATCAATACGATGTAGTAGTCTTCTCATCCAGTAGTAACTGCACTTTTAAATGGATTGTCCTATTTTCCCCAAACTTTCACTGATGTGTTCTACTAATATTGCTGCATTCACTCAATCCACATGTACATGAAGGTGGACTTGTCCTTTAAAACTGGACAGCTGGACCTCTGACTTGTGACAGTTGTTGCTGTTATTGTTGTTGCTTTTTCCACTGTCACCACCCATACAATATTTAGGATAAATTTTATTATATTCCACATACAAAGTATGTTGCAATAGGATTGGTCCAGAGCTGATCACGTGATGAAGCGTAGTTTTGCCCATCACATCACCTGAGAAGAAAAGTTCGTTACACTCTATGTTGATAGTCCCTTTTGTTTCGCTGATCTCCACACAGTCCTAACGCGAGATGAGTACGCGCGAAATAAAAGTGCGTTGCACTGTGGACTATCATGTGACCTAGGTCATTTGATAGTACACAGTGCAACACACTTTCACTTCGGTGCCACGCGGTGCGCGCAGCAAATTCATCGTTTTGTCATCTACGCGCACACGTAGCCTAAGCCCTAAGGATACCTAAAGACAGCTATTAACGGTTTCAGATGTGGAATGAAATGGGAATTTCTAGGACCCTAGATGTGGAATATAAAGCAAATAATCAACTTTTAGTTTCATGAGACAAACTATCACTTCCTCGGCGATCTGAATGTGTACGCTATCTTTCCTCAGCTGCACTTCGGAAAGATAGCTACATCCAGATCGCCTCGGAAGTGATAGTTTGTCCTATCACCTTCACCAACGTTGATTATTTACTTACCATTGGAAATCTGCACCTCACAAGAAAGTGCAAAAAATTTTCTGTGATGGAATCTTAAAGTCATTTTTCAGTAAAGCAAGCACCTGTTGGCAACTGGCTTGCAGAAAAGACACCTCTGTTCACATACCTGGAGGAGAAATATCAACTACAAGCAACACTCTGAGGGGTGCAGGGAGTGCAGACAGGTCGTATCCAGTTGGGTCAATTCAGGCACCCATCAGACAAACGGCTGGCTTGTCTTAGAGGATGGTTCAAAATTTTGTCTGTCCACTGTCAGGGTTTAAACAAAAGCAGTTGTATGCACTCTTGTCTGTACCCTCCTCATTAATTTTGACATAATTCCAAATATCAAACCCTTTGGATGCAAGGAACACAGTGCAATGCCAAGAAAATAATCCCTAACAGCACAGACCTGCTGGTGAGTATGGATGACGTATGAAGCGAGTTCTCAAGCACAGAACTAAACAGCACTCAAGGGAATATATTTGATGTATCTTCCCTCCAGGAATATAAACAAAGGGAAAGAATTGAAAACTATGAGTTTATAAAAAACAACAATTAAACAAAACAAAACAAAACAAAAACAAGCTCACTCCATATTTTTGTGAAGTTGAGATATTCATGACAAAGCTTCTAAAAACAAAGAAAATTGATAAGAAATACAGGATTTTTTTTATCCCATAATATGTTATATTTTAAGTGATGTATCGCTAGAAATGTTTTAATTCTATCTGCTCAGCCCTTTTTGCAATGAAAATCTTCAAATTCCATTCATGGGGCATATCAAAAATTCACTTCAGCTATTCACTTTACATGCTGCTTCTGAATTTGAAGAAGGGGAGGGGCCCCGGGGGGTTGCTTAGGAGGGAGAGATAAGAGTGGGCTAAACTGTCTTCAGGAGAAGTACCCGAGTGTGGACAAAGTGATCATTCAATCATATTCAGTTTGGTGCACTTATCAAATAAAGGCACATGTAATAACACTTGTGTAACTGATACATGAGAGTGCATGTAGCAGATTTCAAAATTATAATCACACAAGTGTGAAGGAAAATGATGGAACTATCATCACAATTTCTATCCATGGTCACTGTGATGAGAGAACTGACGTCCTCAGCTGATCAGACAGAAAGAGCAAGCACATTATAGCAGGGTGATATAATTCATCCATCAACAAAAAAATTGAGATACATTTATTTTAATCAGATCAATCATAAAATACAGGAGTAGGCTTCCACAGAACTTGACAGCTACCAGTGATAAGATGACGGAGGGCATGCCCCGAGAAGTTACACAGAACACGTAACTTGTGTTGGGATGCCCTGATATAAAATAACAGTGCAAATAAAATTGATACCAGAATGAAACACACACACACACACACACACACACACACACACACACACACACACACACACAGACCCACACAGACACAAAACAGAATAGAAAAAAAGATAAGAAAAAGAAGAAGAGTGCTGAACATTTAACCACATTCATGGCACATTCGACTGCATAGAGTACAACCTTGAAGTCTATCATGTAGTCATGTCAGCGGGTGGTCAATTAAAAAACAAATCAAGAGTGTTCAGAGTATAACATCATTCCAATTAAACTTGTAGCGTAGATGACTGACAAAGAGGCGACCCGTGTCTTGACAGTTACGCACCAACTGGGAGTCTGCTGAAAACCATGGGGAGCAATTAGTCCCACCTAAGACCTTCTTCCGAGGAAGGCGTGGTCAGTGGTGTGCAGTGATGCAAATGACAAGAAATGCAATACTCGTCTCTTTTGGTGACAAAGTTATCCATCTTCCGGCTCAGTATGTGTGACAGAGCTATTCTACTCTCTTCAATCATAATTCCATTTTGTAAAAAGGACAAATTAAAAGATGTTTTTCCACTGTAATACAAGGGAAAACATTGTGTACACTTTAATTTCATGAATTTCATGGGAGCCAAGACTCATCAATTAAAAATGTAAGTGAAAGTTCTTGTCTACACTATGGGCCTATATATTGAATACCAGTGACAATTCGTGAAAATTTCACGATGCGAAAAAGACTATCAAAAATGATATCTTGCTCTACAGTATAGGTTACAATTTCACATCTGAGATCTCTGAAATAACCATCAACAATTAATGAATTAAACAGTGAATAAATTACATTGAATTTAATAATCTTGTATTTTACTCTACATGGGAATTTCTACAATTGTGTTATTTTCTTGTGGTTCAGGAGTTTTATTAATTTATTAATATCTGCAATATTTACCATGCAAAGGGGCATGATCCATTTAAATTGATCAAGCTACAAAATAAAATTCTGTAATTCTATGGATCTCATAACATTTTTAGAACTTTGAGCAATAATCTACAATGTACTTAAATCAATCATCTCAGGCTTTCATCTGACAAAGAACACCTGCATTTCTAAAATCGTACGTTGCCCTAGCCTGGATCATGCTTTGAGGTAGGACAATACTGCATAGACTTATTTTGGGCCAAGTCAAACTCACTTGCATTTTATAACAGCAAGAAATAACAGATGAAATCAAAACTAAATCAACATCAAAACAAAATTCTCATATAAAACTGAACATGCAAAAATGTAGAATTGAAAGAACCCTTTCTCCCCAAATCTTCAAAAAAAAAAAAAAAAAAGAGACCAAAAACTGAGATACAGAAAAAAAAAGCAATACAAAAGCAAAAACATTGTGCTCATATTACAGGGAATATTTGTTTCCTAGCTTGTTTTAACATACAAGATTTGAGGGCCTTGGGGGTTTGACATTGGCCTGCCATCAACAATTATGAAACATGGATGAAAAAAAAAAAATGCTGCATTTCTCCTTAAAAGTGAAATGCCAGAATGAGGAGTGGGTGGAGGGGACGTCATTTGGGTCACTATACTCTTCAACATCGTCCGGGCTACGTCAGTTGACTGCTGAAAATGGCAACAACCACAGAAGCAGGAAACACTGAAGAAAAAAAAAAAGGTGACAGTTGTTTGACAGTCATGACTACAGTTCCACTGGAGTAATCTATATTGTCATTTTTCACTAATTAAAAATTATATTAGGGAGGGGAGGGGGAAAGGGTCTAAAGGACCGGTTCAGAAAAAAAAAAATGGTTTGATGCTGTGGCAGGAATTACACTTGGTCAGTCAACGATGACCAATTAGAAGAGAACAGAAAGAGATGAACGCAACTGGAGACAGAAATGGTGAAGGCAATGTGCGACTCTTCAGTCTTCAGATTCAGCCGGAATTAATGCTCATTACTCATTGGTGGATGCGACAACCTTTGAGTCCATTGTGAATGAGATGGACAATAGCATGCGTGGCCATAATAAGACATGTAAAGGTCAATTTAATTGATCATGACTTCAGCCCCTGTGTATCAATGCATGGGTCTGAAATAAATGCTGAAGAGAATAATGACCCGATGATTTATAAGAAATTTCAAGTTGCTGTAACACTGCATATTATTACTGTTTTTGAAACAAAAACAAAAACAAAAACAGCGTACAGTTTATCTTAAAGGTCCTGTTAACCTTTGGGTGCAGTGATTTCAAAAATGTTCGAGATATCACATTTGATGCATATGTGTAGGCCTGTTGTGTCACAAAACATCCTGCCATATAAAATTTTTGCAATAAAGCCTAGAATATAAGGAGATATCAGTGGCGTAACTGTAGACGGTTTGGTCTGGAAACATTCTTATTATAACTATTGTTCACATTTTGTGTATTTAACAACACTTAACATCGATTAAACGGATTCAAATTTTTACAGTGGTTGTTTCTATCCACGACTCACATTTTAGAACTATTTTAAAGCACTAATGCTGGGTTTTTGTTTCATCTGCAAATGCTAAATTATGCCTTTAACTTGAACATTGAAGAGCATTTATGTCACTCTCACCTACTTTGCCTCAAGACATGACTGAGAATTACTGATGGAATATTAATGAGTGTATGCACAAATGATACATATCTCTTCTCTTTGGATATTCACCTCTTTAAATCATATAGTCTAGGTTTTTAACATGGCAGAGGATTATTATCTCTCATGCAGACCTTCAAAGTATGGTGAGAAATAATGATGTAGTTCCTCCATGTATTGACATTGTTTTAAAGCTGTCTTGGACGAGCCATTGGTTTCTGTAGATAATATTGCAGAGTGACTTTACAACTATTCATCAGTGTTTGATTATCACATGCACAATGCTATTCAATTAAAAAAAAAAAGATAAAACCAACAAGGAAATCATCTATTTGATGAAGTCTCTCAGCAAAATCAAGAGTTTTATTGCATAATGGGTTAACCCTTTGAACCCCGCACTATTTGCGATGGTCGTGACCCTCACCCTGCATTATTTGCACATATTGAGCATATTTTGCTAAATGACTGAATACATTGGTAATACATACAAAAAAATACAACAAAAACAAATAACCACAGGTCTGTGAAGTGTGCTTATGATTACTCCAATTTTATTTGAGCTGCAATAATAGCTCAGTATGACAATAATGATTATAATCATAATGATAATCAACAACAGTAATGTTAGCTATAAAAACAATAACCTCACTCCCTGACTGTGCCACGCCCCCTTGACTTCGACGATCACCAACATGATCACCTCGCGCTCCAGCTCTAACGGCATCCCAGCTGCTATTTCCCCCACTGGTACCCGGCTGAGATTGTACATCACCTTGTGCAGCATCTAGCTCATCATTTGTGTCCTTTTCATCTTCAAAATCACTGCTTTGACTATAATATGACTTGTCAATAGCTTCCTCATAATCACCAGATGATTCACCTAAGATTATTGCACGAGCCTCCTCTGCAGAATAGCATCTTTTTGCCATTTTTATAGTTCGAAACTTGCAAATCCAAACCGTAATCAACGAAAGTATAGACTGAAGAATCTCTCCACATCGTTGTATAGATGGTGTCGTATTTAGGGGGTCACCTGACAGTTAAAACTCAAGTTATCAAAGTCACATGATTTCTGGCCGGTATACCGGCCTTTAGGGTATTTGCACGTTCTGCGCGCGGCCGGTTTTCCGGCCTTTTGGGTTCAAAGGGCTAAGCACCATTCTGAAATATTTTAAAGTAAGTCTGTCATCAGATACAGATGTAGAGCTAAATAAAAGCTTTTCAGTGATACCTTAAAGGGTGTGTACAGTTCTGGTCGAGGTGAAGATTTAGCTTTTAACATTTTGTGAGATATTCAGAAACCACTCTATGAGATGTCAAAGAGCATGCAGTTCTAAGGGGAATCAAAAGTTTATTCGATGAAAATCGGTTTAGAAATGGCTGAGATATCCAAAAACAAAGTGAAACAAAGAGATACTAATAAAGTTGGGGCATGTCGCCTTTTATTATTAGCACTTTTTTGGATATCTCAGCCATTTGAAAACCAATTTTCATCAAATAAACGTTGAATCCTTCTTAAAATTACATGCTCTTGCATATTTCATAAGAGGCTTTTCATTATCTCACTTAGGAATGTTCAAAACATGAATCCTACCTCAACCAGTACTGTACAGTTCCTTTAATTTGACATACATTGTAACGAGATATAATCTTCAAGTTATGATTATAAAAGGTATTCCATATTTTCTTATCATTTTCTTTGTTTTTAATGGCCTTAATTGCAAATATCGCAACTGAACAAGATTGGAATTAACTCAGTTTGGAATTGGACGGGCTTTTTGGTCTATAGTCTTTGATGTCATGACAAATGCCATCATGCATTCATCCTAGCTGATCTCAATTCTCAACTAATCTTCAGTTGTGAGCAATGTGGAACTACATGCAACTTTTCTCTGATACACACAAACACACACATTTACTTAACAGATATTTACAATGAACAACACACAAAAAAACACACACACAAACATTATTTGAGAGAAAGAATCGGAAAAGACATGAACACCTAATCGATATAAAAATGGTGGTACAATAGCTCCAAGGACAAAAAGAACAACACCATCAACAGTGGAATGTCTGTCATTTGAAATCTAATCATGCCATTTCAGGCCAAATCATCAGATTGTAATCAAAGAACTTAGTTTCCTCATGGCTTGCCATGCACAAATAAATCACCCTTGGTAACATGAGTCTGCCAACAATTACTGTGATTTTGAGTGAGATGTAGGAAACCAGAGTGGTTGGTTGCGCACCACTTGCATTGAAGAAATGATTGCAATTAAAGACCTTAAAATCTGGAATTATTATCACTATACATGGTGCTCATTGTGCAATTTGCTCCAGTGGGCAAGAAAGTCTAAGACCCCGTTTACAGTGCGAGGCTCGGCCGCAGCCGAGCCGCGGCCGAGCCCACCTTCATTTCAGTGTAAACGCGCAAAAGGCCAAATGCGAGGCCAAAATTGGCCTCGCATTTGGCCACGCTCTGGAGGTGGTCTCGGCCGTGGCCGAGCAGCGGCCGAGCCCAGCCTTTCCTCAGTGTAAACGCAAACTGGGCCAAATGCGTGGCCAATTTTAGTCTGGCTTCCAAACCCCCTCAACGTCAAAAACTAGTATAGTTTAAGGTGGTTTTGTCCTGCAAACGATTTTTTCCTTTGGCAAAGGCCTTTGCCCGAAAGGCGACTTTGTCGCCACGGAATCCAGTTGGCAAAGAGTCTGAAAACCAGTCTATACCAAATTGCGTTTGTTTAGAAGCAGAGCGCCACTACGACAAAATATTGAAAGGTTTGAATCAAAAGCGCGGCCGAGCCCGGCAGTGTAAACGGACAAAATTGTGGGGCTCGGCCGCGGCTTGGCCCAGCCCCGCACTGTAAACTGGGTCCTAATAACGTTAATCTGACCAGAAGATAAGATAAACGATAAAACACTTTCACTATTTAATTGAAATGCAGCATGTCAATTAATTCTTAGCACTGGTATGTCAAACGAAACCAGCTACAATCATATTACAGTGTTTTTTTTGTTTTTGTTTTAAATCACCGAAAAAAAAATACAAACAGGAGAACAAAGACATGTCTTCAATCAAAATCATCAGAGCTGACAGAATGTGGGTCAAAGGTTATCATAGGCAGCATAACACTTGTCACATGATGCAACCACATGACTCTTCTGAATCCAGTCACACACAACCGCACCCCCTGCTAACAGCTGTAAATTGTCTGGTATGCAACGATTGCCATCGCGGATATCAGTGCAGACCGCTGAAATATCTCAAAGATTTGAAAGTAATCCTCATTGTTATCCATCTCCCACAAGGCAAGAAAAACCACAGGATTTCTCTCCCCCACCCCTTCCTTTTTAAACCAATCTTTCATTTTTGGGCAACGCTCAGGTATTCAGGCAGTATCTGCACTGCGGAAGTGTTTGCGTGCCATTTGAACTAGAGGTGATGGGTGTTGACAGAAAGACTGCAAAATATTTGACAATGAACGTGACTTCATGTCAGGAATGGAATGGAGAGACCTTACGAGAACATGGTATCGGCTTTCTGTTGTTTTCTGCACTCCACAAGAGTATGTCACAATGAGTTACGGGAGGTGGTGTGAATTTTGTCAGAGAGTAAATCATGTTGTGTTGTGGCTGACATGCAGACAATGAAATGAATTGATGAACAAAAACAGGGGTGATGATTTAATGTGTTAAAAATGATATAGATTGATTGGCACCATAAAGTGCAGAACTATTGCCATGCACCTTCCCCAAAATGTTTGGTAAGGAGGCACAGCATGCAGTCAATTTAATACATGTTCTTTCCACAGAGAAAGGATAACATGAATCAATCTTTTTTCAGGTATGATTGAGTCGACTTCTTCAATGTACCATTCTAGCCACCCAGTGTAAGGCAATAGGTATTTTGAGGGCAGTGATCCTAAACATGTCATGCTTGCAATGCAAATTATGCAGACCCTGGGGGTCGAATTCATACACGCTTATCAAACGAGCAGATTTATCAATTTGAACATGATGGACATAGCAAAGTGCTTCTTCACTTCCTTCTGAAATAGTCTGCGAATACGCCCTGTCTGCACAGAAGAAGCTTCTAATTTGGTGACATTTTGTGCACAGGATAGCAAGATTAAAACCAAATCAAGACCACGTGCACTCTCACTCTTTCCACGATTGAATCAAAGCATTGATTTTCTCTGTGCTACGCATGCTCACTCGTCTAGAACCACTCTGTGCCAAGTTGGAATCATTTGCTTAGGACAGGCACTCACTCAGTGGAACATTTTTAAAGGGATCGTATAGTTTTGGTTGTGAGACCTAATTTCAGGTTTCTACCATTTTTTGGTGAGATGATGAGAAGCCTCTTATGAAACATGAAAGAGCATGTAATTCCATGAGGAATTCAACGATTATTTGATGAAAATTGGTTTTGAAATGGCCGAGATATCCAAAACAGAGCGATTCTAATAGAGTGTGGGACCCACCTTTTATTACCATCTCTTTGTTTTACTTTGTTTTTGGATGTTTCAGTCATTCTAAACCCGATTTTCATCAAATAAACTTTGAATTCCCCTTAAAATGGTATGCTCTGTACTATTTCATAAGTGTTTTCTTGGTAAAAAAGTTAAAAGCCCAATTCTCATCTCCACCAATACTGTAGACAGACACTAATTCCTCACTGCATCAGCCATTTTGGATTTCCATTCTGTGCATGAGCAGAGGAAGACCCTTTAAGGAAAAAAAAAATAAAAACTTAATGAGACAATGAGTTCTAATGAACGATGTCATGGACAGGGCATAAGCAGTTTCTTTACACTGCAGCGAAAGAACATGTCTAAACATTCAAGGGGCTTGTTTTTCTACAATGAAAGAAAATTGGGTTATGTAAGTGGACAATATCCATCTTTACATCTGTTTTGTTTCAATGGTTTAAAATTCTGGGTCATTTGAACCACCGCTAACTTCAAACTTGCCTATTGTTAGTGTGCCACAAGGGAAAATTGCTCAGATGCAGCACTTACATGTATATGATATCAGGTACACCTGCGCTTGCTAATTCTAATTGCTAGTACCAATGCTCCTCAAAGTGTTTGGAAAACATTTTTGTTTCTTCATCAGTGCATCTCATATTGAGATTAATATGCCAAAATGGTAATGACAGGTATTCTACAAAGGTGGCATAAAGACATAGTAAAAAAAGCTTTATATATTGGGTTGGATTCCATCCCATCAGATGTGCACTTGAAGAGTAAAAATCAAGCAAAGAGAATGGCAAAAGCTTATAAAATTGGACATATGGTATAAATTTTGAGCACTTATAAAGTTTCGCATGGTACCATGAAACAATGGTTACAGCCCCAGTTTTATGAAAGTGGAGTGATATGATGATGTCATCAACTCACAAACCTCCAAAACTAATGCAATACAACTCAACTACTCACAGATGTTAAAGGGATCCTTTGTTTTTGGATGTTACAGTCACTCCAAACCCAATTTTCATCAAATAAACTTTGACTTCCTCTTAAAATTGTATGCTCTGTACTATATCAGAAGTGTTTTCTTGGTATCTCGCAAAAAGTTAAAAGCCCAATTCGCATCTCCACCAATACTGTACCAGCCCTTTAAATGTCTTGCAAGTTCAACAGTACAGGCAAGTACAAGTCCATAGTACATCCATAGCATCAAAAAACCTTTGCGTGTCAAAACTACAAACAGGACCTTTTTCTCGTTTCAGAAATCCCCATAAAGGAAGTATATTATTCTGAAAGTAGCAATTTGAATCAAGCATTGGCTGATAGACAATAAAATTGAATTGGTCTCTTAAAACACGTCAAATTTTGGAACAAACAAAACTGACACAAGGTGCAAAAACAAAAGTGATAATAATGTAGCCATTATTGTGGTTTTTTTTTATCCTTTCTGCCTTTCAATAATTCATCAAACACAATCTGTTATCAGATTACTCAGGGGACTAAAAGAATGTGTTCTTAAACTTTAATCAATCATGTTTCAATGTTTGGTATCAAGAGTCATTCCTTAGTCATGAAGAAGTATTTATTTCTATTTCCTTTTGCTTCCTTTTTAGAGGACATTCTTTACGTGCAGATATGAGGAGTGACTCTTTTTTTTTCCCTCAAGAACTAACATATTTTAATTAAGTATCTAGGGAAACAACCAGGATATGATACTTCTCACACTTTATAGGGATAACCCAAACTTTTCCAACTTCATCCAACTTTTCCAACAACACCTGTGACATCAACCCATATTCCATGAGTTGGGTGATTTTACTGCTTTACTCCGCAATGATATATGAGTTGATACAACTAGGTATGAAAAAGTGCGTTCCTGTTAAAGGCATAATTTACCATTTGCAGATGAAAGCATTATTGCTTTAAAATAGTTCTAAAATGTGAGTTAGGGATAGAAACAGCCACTGTCGAAATTTGAATCCGTATAATCGATGTTAAGTGTTGTTAAATACACAAAATGTGAACAATAGTTATAATAAAAATGTTTCCAGACTAAACCGTGTACAGTTACGGTTTATTGAGAAAAACCCTGATATCTCCTTATATTTTAGGTTTTATGGCAAATATTTCATATGGTAGGATGTTTTATGATACAACAGACCTACACATATGCATCAAATGTGATATCTTGAACATTTTTTAAATCACTGCTCCCAAAGGTAAACTGGACCTTTAAAGGTCCAGTTTACCTTTGAGAGCAGTAATTTCAAAAATTTTCAAGATATCATATTTGATGCATATGTGTAGGTCTGTTGTATCATAAAACATCCTACCATATGAAATATTTGCTATAAAACCTAAAATATAAGGAGATATCAGGGTTTTTCTCAATAAACCGTAACTGTATACGGTTTAGTCTGGAAACATTTTTATTATAACTATTGTTCACATTTTGTGTATTTAACAACACTTAACATCGATTATACGGATTCAAATTTTGACAATGGTTGTTTCTATCCCTAACTCACATTTTAGAACTATTTTATAGCACTAATGCTTTCATCTGCAAATGGTAAATTATGCCTTTAATGGCCACTGAGGAGCAGTGATTGCAATGAAGACTGTTACCCCTTTTATACTGGGAGTTAGCTTGCTTCAGGTGCTGACCTGAAGCAAGCTCACCCCCATTATAAAAAGTCAAAAATGTTTAGCCCGAGCTAAAGTTAGTCCGCTCTAGAAAGGTAGATCAGCTCCGCTTCAGGTCTGAGCTAACATCAGTATAAAAGGTATCTCGAGTTTAGCTTGAGCTAAATTCACTGACCCACGACCGGAAAGCATGTACCGGGCTTCCGGGTTGTCAATAATGTACGTTTTATACTGATGTACTAATTGCCACCAGCGCACTGTGTATATAGTATGACGCACTGCATGCACTGGTGTACTAATAGCATTGTTCACTGTTCGGTAAAACTCTCAGGGAACTCTAGGGGGTGGGAGTGATGGGTCTGGTTTCGCAAGTAACCTTGAGTGGCAGTATAAAACGACTTAGCCCGAGCTAAAGGTAGCTTGCTTCAGAAGTGAGCTAAAAGTCGTGCACAGTATAAAAGGGGCATAAAAGTCCAACACCTGACTGACAGGCCTTTACCGTTCCCTGATCGTAAGCAGTGTATTGTCTAGGAACTGTTTGTCCATAGAAATATCTCTGGAAAGCATATAAACATGTGATTCTTTATGAATTTGCCTTTCAAAACTAAACAAATACTTGACAGATCTTTGTGTTTCCACCTAAATTTTGATGAAACACCCTCAAACTGCTGACAAGTGTTTCCTGCCAATTTTGTCCCTGGTGGTCACTGGCTGGCTATCACTCAGGAGTACGCTGGTCAGCATTCTATGCTGACCACAGTGTCTGACCACTGGACCCAATTATCAACAAAGGAAGAAGAAGAAAAAAAAATACAACAGACAGACATTCTTCCAAGTAGAGAGGGGGATGGGTCAGTAGCCATTAACATGAATCAGACAATCACACATGTCATTGCCCGAGAGGGCTACAAAAGTCTCTGGCCCTCGTTCAATTTTGAAATTCCTCTTTAGATATCAAAGGCAATTATTTCAAAGCGGCAGTGCAGTTTGGGAAGCTAGAGTTATTTCAAAATTAATCAAAGTAATTTCTGAAATATTAACTTTGCAATACATGCATTTTGTTTTAAATTAAGAAGACCAACTGTGAAGGGATTTAATTAATCCTGGGGTTTGTTAAATAAAAGCAATAAAAATGTTCACTGGGATTCTATAGTTTTGAAGTCCACATCATATATTATCATAATTGAACAAAGATTCTCACAATACTATTAAAAAAAGGAGTTTATTCATTCAGAATACACTCAGACTGGTTAAAGTAATTCAGAATTGCCAACATATCACAGTTTAACCTGTTGAGGACGAGCCCCAAGTATACTAGGGCAGGTGTCTATGGGAAATACGTGTTGTAGCAAAATCAGTCCGTTCTCAACAGGTTAAGTTTCAGCATTCTAGATTTGTTGTTTGTGGAAATTGGGTCATTTGAAGACATTATGCACAGAAAAAAAGATTGATTCAAACTGTGATTGTGATTAGCCAGGTTTCCTACAGCATTTACAATGTAATTTCTTTCCCGAAAATGGTATCAGGTTGACTGGGTAAATGGGTGTGTGCATGAGTAGTTATCAATGAGATCATGTCAGTAGAGTTGTTCTTCCAGAACACACTCCCAAACTTGAATAGATGAAAGGTAATAAAGTATTTTGAGTGGGATAATGAAATGGAAAAAGAAAATGTCAAAAGAGCCTGTTTTGTATTGTTTTGCATCTTTCCAAGTAGTGCTGGCTCATTTAATATTGCTTACCTCATTTCCAAGTCGGATCGACGGGAACTGTTGGTTCCTTCCTGAATTAGCGTGTTGTTTTCCTCTCATACACATACAGCAAGTGTCATGGTGAATATTTTGTGCCTGTTGTCTCCAAACATGAGGATGGATTTCCTAGAGATACCATCAATTAGTCTTGTTATTAGTATTGCCTTACAATCCATTTATGATACCACAGAGTATTTCTCATGAATATGCAAAAGAGGCTGAATTTTGGCAGATATCGATTGTAACATTTGAGTTTGTGAATGACAAATGGTTTGAGGGATGAGACTAATTTTCCGCGCTCTGCCAACCATGGATGTAGTCCCTGTGTGGTGTCAGGAGGAGATGGGGATTGGCAATGCGCCTCTCATTGGTCCCGACTGGTAGGAGGATGACCTCATCTACCAAATATAATAGACTGTCGGACCTCAAGCAGAGAGATCATAATTCACTGCCATACGTTGAGTTTTCTCTCCACAAGGTCTGCGTGCCTCACGACAAGCAGGGTGCATTTGGTGTTTTGGGGTACTCATTAGATTAAAGCGTAAACAAACATCTAGCAACCACATATTTGTCCATCTTCTCATTGGTATGTCGTAGGGTCATCCAAGCTTCTGTGTCAACTCAGCCGGAAGCTAGTTTGCTCATCATTTTTTTTTTCTCTCTCTCTTGTCCACACTCCAAGTGGCATTGGAGCATACTTCCGAGGTGCATCACAATATTTCCTCCTTCTGTATCAAGAAATGTAACCATAATCTAATTTGAATGTAGGCATCAATTCAGGAACCTGAACAGTGTTTCTCTTTTATTTATGGACACCAGTTGACAGCATCTCGTCACTTTTAGATCATCGTGTGGGAGATGAACAGCAAAGCGTCATCACCTTGAGCTATCGTACAAAAAGGACTGCATTTACCGCCTCAGCCATACTTCTCTCATCTCCATCAGTGCAGACTCATCAGAGACTGTTGCAGAGCCTGGAAGCTCGAAGGATTCAGACAGTTTGACACTTTATTTTGACTCCACTTACTGACAAATATTGAGCGTTTGCTGGTAGGGACTGACATCGACTCCTCCCATCATACCTGGTCATCCCATCTACGTTCTACTTTTTTCAAACATCCACCGGAAACAGAGAACTGTCTTTGTGCTCTTTGCTGGAACTGAAGATACAGATACCATTGACTAATTCAGACAAAAACAGAAAGGACAATTTTCTTCAACTGAGACACCAGGAGGAAACAAAGATGAGTGCTATGATGATGATCACCTTGACAACAGTAACGATGGTGATGATGCTGGTGATGATGGTTCCAACTGGGGCATCATCATCTTCCATGCCAGCTCTCCCATTAACTTGCTCAGGATGCCCTGTCAAACACCTCCAGCAACACTTTTGTGATTCAGAAGTTGGTAAGTAATGGTGCATTGTGATGGTTTTGTTGGCTTGGTTTTGATATCATTTCATGAATCTACTTAAAATCGTGTATGATACTGGTCTGTTTTTTTATTTTTTCATTTTAATGACTTGAGCAGTTTCTGTCTTTTGTTTTGCTTTCCTGTATTGACCAACAAGCCACAAAAGCTTTCTGACTTACTTTTTGAGTTTCTCAAAAGGCAATAGATATTTGTGAATGATTTACTTTTACTGCTGATTTTCTATATATCACAAAATGCTCAATACAGGAGCTTACAGCTTATAAAAAACTGAAATTGCCTACCAAATACAAACAAAATGACATGTCCTTCTTTGTAGGTTGAAAACATTCAATATTATGAGTACTTTGATAATGAGTAAATCATTTTAACCTGTTGAGGACAGTTTGATTTTGCTAGAACATGAATTTCCTATATGCCTGCCCGAGTATACTCGGGACTCATCCTCAAAGGGTTAACTATACTAACGTGCATAAAATATAGATAGTTGTAATTTGAAATTCAAAACTAGATAGCTATATTTACATGGTATTTGAAAGACCAATTATTGCTCTCAGAATATGCAATGTGAAGGCTCTCTATTGTTTAGGCACCAATCATTACACCAGCTAAGCTCTTCAGAAAAGATCAGCTAGAGCCCTGCTTTTGATGGCTGAATGTAATTTTAAAAGAACTTACTGAAGTTTTATCAACAAGATTTAGCAGAAATTATATTGAAGTCCAAATTTGGGTAATCTGTCCCAATGAAAAGTTGCTATCCCCTAACAGTAAAAGAAAAAAAAAAGAAAAAAAAACCCAGATATTTCAGTTTAAAGGCAAACATATATATGGTACCTCATCATGTCACACATGGTTGGAGATCATAAAAGGAAGAAAATGCATGAAAAGCTGACTTTAGCAATCGTTACAGTTTTAAAATTTTTACTTTTTTTTCTTCACAAGATTATCTTTGTAATGAAGTAGTAACAAATTAAGAATCAATGTTATTGAACGCTAATAGTATCTAACAAATTCATATCTGCCAAAAACAACAACAAAAATATTTTCCTGACATCATATGGCTTATTAGTGATGATGATGCAGCACAGATGTGGTTATATGTATGTATATATATATATATATATATATATATATATATATATATATATATATACTTCCTTTCATATTTGATAAAGAACTTTATGTACAAAACAATACCATACACATAACAAAAAAAAAAAAAAAACCCAACAACAACCAACAAACATATACATGTAGGCCTATGTTATGTTTTGTCAGCAAGATTAGGCGTCATTTACAGATTTGGTTTTCCTTGTCATTATCATTTTATTTGTATGTGATTTCACTCAAATCCACAACGATCTAGAAAGAAGGAAATTGTGTTATTTTAAGGCGGTTTCTCTGATTTGTGGGTGGCTATTGATGTTTTTGCTCTCTGTTTTTTTACCTCAGTGATCCGAGGAAAAGTCAGGAATAGTCGTAAAGTGAAAGTGAGCACCATCTACAAGGGTCTGGAATCAGTAGCAGTGAGGGGAGTGAAACTGACCCTCAACTTTGAGGCACCTCCGTGCAAGAAGGCCAACCTTATTCCAGGCTCCATCTACCTCATGATGGGTAAGTCTTCCTCTTCCACCCATCACTATTCATTTGAGGTACCCTTGATATAAACAAGTAACAACTGATTGCAAGTTGAAGAAATGTATATTATATAAACACTTTCATAAATATAACCTACGTGTATATACACACCTGCATAAAAACCAACATAAAATGTTGTAATTGAATTTCACCCCCCAAAATCTCTGATATACAGTAAATATGAAGCTAAACTTCTGCTAAAAATGCATCATAAATGTGAAAATCTTTTTAGTGACTGGATTTGTCATATTCGACAGTTTCCATAGCCAGTTGGAATAGACAGTACTGTTAGAATACACCACAAAGAATACACCATGATATTTGCTCATGGCTCCCTCTATCGTGATGGCACAATTCTTGTATGTGCTGAATGTTTTTAAACATCATATCTTGATTACATACTGTTTTTTGCCTATAGAAAATAGTAGGTCAATGAATCACGTTTGCTTTATACCACAAATTTTCCTTCCTAGGTCATTACCATGACGACGTCCTCAGAATTAGTGCCTGTGATTCAGTGGAGCCATGGCTTTCATTGACATCTGTCCAAAGGAGCGGAGTGAAGGAAGCATACAGCCTATTTTGTGATCAGTGTTCAGTAAGTTTTGTTTTTTCTCTCTCTTTTCACCGACTTAAAAAATGACATTGATTATAAGTCATTACTACCAATCAGTCCATCTCTTGATTTAATGTCCCCAAAAACTCTGTATTTTATATATATATATATATATATATATATATATATATATATATATATATATATATAGCAATAATAAAGTCACAACATAGGAATGCAGGGAATGCATTAATAGCCAATCTTGATTTAATGAATAATCCGAATTTTCGAGGAACCTTCCTCTTCTTCAGGGATGACAGTGCGATTCATATTCGCACTGTCATCCCTGAAGAAGAGGAAGGTTCCTCGAAAATTCGGATTATTCATTAAATCAAGATTGGCTATTAATGCATTCCCTGCATTCCTATGTTGTGACTTTATTATTGCTATTTCTAGTACTGCCAATACGCGGAACAACTACAATATATATATATATATATATATATATATACATATATATATATACATACATACATACATACATACATACATACATACATATATATATATATATGTATATATATAAGGTGAAGTGGGCTTGGTCTCATACGTTGTGGGTGCTGCATTATCTTTGGGTATATGTGTGACGGAGGAATATATACAGTATATATTCATTTTTTCTTTCGGCACATCAAAACAGACACAATATAGAACCACAATGATACAAAGTGATAACTCTCCACAAACACATGATAAGGTTAGATGACATTTATCAAGGCTTTGCTTAAGCCTCTTCATGCACATCACATTTCTGTCCATAGGTACGTGTGTTGTTTTTGTGCACAGTTGACTCATTGGCAAAGAGAGGGTTATGAAATGGATTAACCATTCCAAACTCGCTGGCTCACATTTTTCTGTATCCTGCCCCTCATAAAATCACATTTTTCCTCCTATTGTTCATCTTGTGGGTCTTGGAGGAGGACTGAATTGGTGCTACCAATCTGAAATACAGAAATGTCTAATTCCATGTTCAGTACCACACAAATCCTCTTCTGTATTGTCAAAATTAGGAGACATGGTTTGCTACAAAGGGGGTTATATATTAAACAATTCCTAGTCAGGCTCAGCTTCATGATTAGGATGTGTGATTTTTTTCCCACATTTATATGTAAAACATACAAAGTAACCATTCCTGTTTGTGACAGGATGCCTATTTCCATCAGGGGCCATTTCATTCGTCAATGAAAAGGCCCAATCACGTGCGAGAGTATCCTCACTTCCTAGAACTCTTGCGAGTAACTCCCGCATTTTTTCTATAGTGGGACTACGCACGCTTGACATTCTTTAGCTGTCTTATCAATGAATGAAACTGCCCCTGCTGCAAATAGGCACCCTGTCACAAACAGGGATGATTACTCTATTTTCCTTGCAGCAATTATGTAACTACTTATATATAGATGAACTGATTATCACAATATGTACCTAACTCAAATTATCTAAATGACACATTATATTTCAATGCCTCATCTTTTTGCTATTGCACTTAGAGTAAAAATGCAGTAATCAAACCAAATCAAATCAAATCAAATTAAATCTTCATTGTCCTCTCTTCAACCATGCAGATCAACAGCACATTCTCTGTCATCCGGCCTGAGCTGCAGCAGGATTGGGCCTTTGACTACAACGAAATGAACTTTTCACCGAGTCACTACTGGCGGACGGAGGACTGCTTCTACAATCCCCTCGCCTCCAGCAGCTACGGCGTGGAGGATTGTGAGACGCAGCACAGCATCTGTGTGCCGGATGCAGGCGGGCGCTGCTCGTGGCTCGCGACGGACAAGTTCAATACCTGCGCCAAGAGGCGTGAGACCAACTCGTGCATGGTCGGAATCGGCGCCATTGCGGTCCCGAGTTGGCGCTGTCGCCAAGACTGCATGACGGTGCCAAAGGGCTGTATGAGGAACCTGTGTCTGGACAGCACTGCTGGTATACTGTGCCCCTCTGAGCTCCAAGACATCCTCATCGGACCACAGATCCCCGTGCAAAAATGACGCCTGATCCCGACGAGGTTACAACATCAACTTTTTTAATGTTTTTTTTTTTTTTCTGACTTTGACAGCTTTCTAACAAGGTTTGAGTGCAATACTTTTTGATACCCTTGATTTTGAATTTTTGATGCATTTGTGTTTCATTTTGTGTTTGAGTTTGTTCATGATTTGATACTGCGCCATTTGATGACTTTCAAAGTTCTTAGTTGTGGATTTCTATTTTAAATGCCACACTGTGATCACGCAGATACTGCAACAGTATAATTTACTTACAAAAAAAAATAACAATAAACTCAACAAAATATATTCATAAGTTTCTCATTTTCAGAGGAATAACATAGAAACTTACATGTTTAACAAAGATACATATGGTTTGTGCAAGCAATTTTGAGTAGAACATTGCATTACTTTCTATTCTTTCTTCTTTTTTTTCCTTTCTAATTCCTACTTAAATCTTACAGAGCATATACCAAGAGAATTGTTCCCTGCGCTTTGTACGACCATATTAACAATGTATTAATCAGATACAAAGAAAGTGTGAGATATCAGTGAGGGTACTGGTATGGGATAATGACTATATCAAAGTGACATCTAGCTGAATTTGATACAATTTCAAAGCTTCCCATCAAACAACTCTCAAACACACACACACCTCAATGAGGAGTATGTGCAAGGGGCGGACGTGACATGCTCATGTGTGGGCTGTTATCAGACAGTTGAAAACGTGCCCAGTACAAGTGGCAATACCAGCACAAATAGACACAGGCTGTCGACACAAGATTTAAGATATTAATTATTTCATACTTGCTTTTCCCCTGCTCAGTACTGCGTATGAGACAGTCACTCAAATTGCCTCTCTTGACCTGTTGAGGATGAGTCCCGAGTATACTTAGGCAGGTGTCTATGGGAAATGCATGTTATAGTCCGTCCTCAATGGGTTAAAGGTGTGACTAATGCACAAACTATTCTTAGATTCTCAAAGTATCTGGTCAATATTATATTGTTGTATTAATCTGTATAAGTCACCATCTTCATCAGACATATAACTGATTTTGAATCCAGTCTGATCAATTCATGGAGTGCCATCTCACCATAAATGTCCAGATCATTGACTTATGCAAGCTTTGTGCTTCAAACACCATGAGAGGCAAACAAAGTATTACAGATTGCAGATGACAGAGAGAAATAGACACAACCAGGATATTACTGACTTTCCTGATTGAAATCTGCATATATTCACCATGAATTATGAATCACTTACATATTTTGATTTCTGCTTGTTTGTTTGCTAAACTGTGTTGGTTTTTCATTAAGTTGCCAATTCCGCCCTTTTGATGCAAGTATACCAACATGCAAGTCTTTACTACGAATGGCAAGCCATGCTACTAATGATTTATTACTATCCTAATGTATCAGTATTAATGTAACTTATGTATTAAAAACAAATTGTTAATAATTTTCATTCATTTGAAATGTTTGTCCTTCTGTCTTATTTAAAACAAACTGTTTAAGTGCATGTGTATGTGTGTGTGTGTAAAAGGGGCGTATATGTCTACGTATATGACAGAGATTAACATGGAGAGAAAGTTTCATCAAAGCATTAGAGTAAAACACATGATGGTGTACACGGTTTCTACAAAACAACAAAATAAAGAAAATACCAACAACATCAATATTTTATCAATTTCATCAATATTACTTAAATGATTTCTTCCCCTCCCCCGACAAGAAAAAACAAACACGTAAAAAGAAGAGGAAGCTCTTTTGATACAAGTTATATCTACACCCTAACACAATGTAGTGAACAGTAGAAAACTTTGTGGTAAGAAATGTCCCTTCATTTCCTTCAAAACTCTTTCTATGACTCTTTTATTTTCTTTTTTTATGTGGTGCTTGCTCACAGAGGAAATCACAGATATTGAAAAAAAAAAAAGAAAAAGAAGAAGATGTTTCTTGTTTCCTTGATGTGAACGGATTTTGTGCCTGGCAAGATTTTGTACTATCACTGCAATATGAAGATATTAGTGATGTGTAACATGCATTTGCAAACTGCTTCCTTTTCTTGTTGTTGTCAGGCTGTCATTGCAATAATAAAGCATATTCTATATCAATACATTTTCTCTAACATAGAAAAAGTAGCTTTCAGTAATTAGAATTTACACACACAAAAAAGATTTTTCTGAAGAAAAATTAGTTTTAGCATATAACGAGCAGGCAGATTTTCAGAATACAGATGGCACTGCAGTTATTTATTTTGTGCAAAATAATTGGCACATTGGCAGTTAAAACATTTTCCATTATACTGATTTATAGAAACTCATACAGCAGTCAATAATTTAGAATGCATAAAAATAGTAGCGGATGTTGTCTTTGTGTTGCTACTAGCAATTACAACATTCAATCATGATAATTAATCAAAGCAATGTACTTTTTAGTCTGTCAAAGAGAAAACAATAGGGTGATTTATACATTTACAATATTTCATGCATGCTGATCAACATATTGGATGATTTCTGTGCCAAAACAATGGCATCTGTCCAACACCTGATGTTGCTGATGATGTTTATGTCACCAACGGTATCACCATGACAACAGGCAATTGCTGTGATGCAAGCGGATGGCTGTTAAATTCATCATGTTTGTGTGCCAAAAAATGTCATAGGGTATGAAGGGTGTGGGGACAACTTAACACTTTGAACAAGAGGAAGAGGAAAAAGCAAAAACCTACAAAAAGAGGGGGATAGAGAAAACTTAAGAGTATCTATAATTGTATGTTTGGTATGAATTCAGACCGAGATATTCATGATGAAAAGCCATAGGGAGATATTGGCTTCACTGCCAATTAGAAAGGAGATTCACAGTCAACCCTTTCCATACTGAATTCTGAAATGCCCATAGACTTAATACACAGACCAGCAGGTTCCCGTACAAAACTGGTTAACCTCTGAGGTTAGTTCCTCTTTTTAGCTCACCTGAGCTGAAGGCTCAAGTGAGCTATTGCGACGTCCGCCGTCCATCGTGTGTCGTCCGTCGTGTGTAAACTTTTTACATTTTCATCTTCTTTTTGAGAACCCCATGACCGATTTTCACCAAACTTGGCAGGTAGCATCCCTAGGGGGATAGGATCTCAAATATGTTCAAATGGGCACCATGGCCCACCTGGGGGGGGGGCCCAGGGGGGCCCAAACCCCCTAAAATTAAGGAATCTTTAAAAATCTTCTTCTCTAGAACCAGAGGTGATAGGGCTTAGTTAATACGAAAAGTTAGTACATTGATGACTGTAGTTTCAAGTTTGTTCATGGGGGAATCAGGGGTGCCCCCCTTGGGACCCAGGGGAGGGGTCCTAATGGGGCCTAAATTGTACATTTTCATGTCTGATTTTCACCAAACTTGGTAGGTAGCATCCCTAGAGGGATAGGATCTCAATTTGTTCAAATGGGCACCATGGCCCACCTGGGGCCCCTAGGGGGCCCAAACCCCCTAAGATTAAGGAATCTTTCAAAATCTTCTTCTAGAACCAGAAGTGACAGGGCTTAGCTAATACTATGAGTTAGTACATTGATGACTGTAGTTTCAAGTTTGTTCATGGGATTGGCGGAATCAGGGATGCCTTCCTCCCTTTGGGACCCAGGAGAGGGGATGGGGATGGGTCCCAATTGGACCTGAATTTATGTTCATCTTCTTTTTGCAAACCTCATGATGAATTTTGACCAAACTTAGCAGGTAGCATCCCTAGGGGGATAGAATCTCAATTCCTTCAAATGGGCACCATGTCCCTCTTGGGGCCCCCTAGGGGGCCTACCCCATCCCCCCCCCCATTAAGGAATATTTAAAATCTACTCTAGAACCAGAAATGATAAAGCAAAGTTATTACTATGAGTTTGTACACTGATGACTTTAGTTCCAAGTTTGTTCATTGCAGATCCAGGGCTGCCTGCCCCCCCCCCCCCTCGAGTTGAGGAGGGGGGATCATGCAGACCTAAGTTTTCAATGTTCTCAGGTATGCAAGAATGCATGGAAGGTGAAATTGCGATACTCTCGGGTGAGCGCGTGACCCCTGGGTCTCTTATTCCATCTTTTTCTCTTACACATGGTCTGTCACGATAAAACTCACTACAAACAGTAACAGTAAAGCATAAAGTACTGTAAAACCAGAAATAATTGTGGCATTAATTTTTTTGTGAATTGCAGCTGATGGCCTTTATCACAGTGGTACAATCTCCCATGGCTTTCATTTACATGAAAACAAAAGTAATTTGATATTTCCATATCTAACATGTATTTCTTCAAGCTTCTTTCAATATCTATAAAGTTGTGGGAAACAACAACAACAAAAAAAAAAAACATCTCTCCTGGGAGGGCACACAGTAGCCGGGTTCACACGTACACCAATTAGCGGGATACAAATCTCGAGATTTGCATCGCGATCGTCATCCCGAGTTTTTTGCACGTGTGGACAGAAAAAACCCGAAAATTAGCGGGATAAGCATCGCGATGCTAATCCCAAGAAATCTTGCGCTGGTTCGTCAATTAGCGGGATAATTGGCCGCGCGCTGGTACGTGTGAACGGTCGGGATTACAATCTCGAGTTTTTACATCCCATCATGCAATGCGCACATCACAACAGCGAGGCGTCTGCGAAGAGGTCCTTCACCTCTTTGGAGCACAACAACAACAGCGCGCGAACCACACCACTGACGCGTAAAAGACAATAGACAAAGGTAAGTGCGCGCAAGCAGTGATAGAGAAGGGCACTGTGTGACCCAGTTTGCAGGCTTTGTTGTTGTCTCTATCGGCAATTAGCGGGATAATTCGGTACGTGTGGACGCTCGCCAAATTAGCGGGATACCGATCGCGATCGCCATCCCGCTAATTTGGTACGTGTGGACGCTCGCCAAAAAACTCGGGATGAGCATCGCGATCGTCATCCCGCTAATTTGTACGTGTGAACCCGGCTAGTATTACAGGTGCATAATCATAATGCTTCTCTACTAGATTTCATTACCAATCAGGTTAGCTGAAGCAGAAATATGTGATCCAGAATCATCAGGTTTGACTTCACTTTGCGCTTTCTATAGCCTCTGCAATGTAGGAGTGCCAAGTCAATTTATTTCTACATAGAATCCAGTATGAATGAGTATAACATATACAAAGTTCCGATTGGCTACTGCTCTACCAGCTCATGAATAATTCATCAGGTATCACAGCACACACTCCTCATCAGGTACCATTGGCCATTGCTGAATGTGCATATGTACATGTGCAGGAACACACACACAGACACACACACATAAAGTCAGTACGATTTGCACATCACCATCCAAGGCTTCTGCCCAACTTCCAAATGGCAACTGCTGTGAAAAATGGTGCTGTTTCATTGGTCAGAAACTCATACCATATATGGGCAGAGGGACAGCAACCAACAAGTGCATCAGCCAAATAGCCATTCACATGTACCCAAAAGGGATTGTTTGATTATTATAAATAGGGGTGCATAAACTGATGGGGGGGGGGGTAATTTAATTGAGACTGACTTGAGTGCAACATGAGGAGTGAATGAAACTGAAATTGCCATATGGTGACTGTAGAGTGGATTTTCTTATTTCCTGAATTCACTACAAATATGTTGCAGTTATGCTCTGCCCTCAAATTGAAGGCATAGTTTTGGAGATTTGTAACAATAGCATATTGGTGTAAGCTAAGACCAAATACAGTACATCTGTTTTCTCCTTGGTAAATGATCATTCATTTCCCCCGACACTTTTGTTTGTTTGTATGGATTATACATATTTTTCTTATTCTTTTGCTTAAGGACCAGCAATAAACAACTGCATCTATTGTAATTTCTTTGATGTCAGAGTTAAAAAAAAACACCAAAAATGAATGATAGTGCATTCCACTAGATCTGAACTTTAATTCTTGGAGGAGAGTATCAAATAGCACTTCCTTATTCTGACTGGTTGAAGAACATGTGCCAAATGTGAGAGATGATACTCCGCAAGACACAGCAACTGAAAGACAAAATCACATTTTGAATCAATGCCACATGACTTATCGACATTTCCTTTTTAATCACCCAAGCATTACTTGATTAGCTTGTAAATCAACACTGAATTAGCCATTTCACCACAACTTTCCCGAAACGTGAACCTGGGGACAGCCAATGTTTCTGCTGATCGATTTTATCTTGTATTTGTGGGTTGAGAGACGGAGAGAAATATAAAACAACAACAGCACCACTTCATAAATGCATGGTTCAACATTTGATGTTAATGAATGAACATGTGTACATGCATGGAAAAATGGATGCCAAATTGGTGATTATGATTAATTTGGCTATTCTACCACACATTTCCTGCCACAATCTTCTAGGGAATCTTGTCTAGGGTCTGCGTGTCTCAAGCATGAGATATAAATATACCTCTTTTTTTCCCCCTTTTTTTTCTTGAAACCAATATTTTACTGCTCACCCTCTTAATCCCATCAGCTGTAGAGGATTTGGGGCATAAACATGGTTTAAGGTGAGGATCTCATCCCACTTGTGTGAACTCTTATCGGTTAAGATTCCAAACAAGGTAACATGGAGGTGCTCACATGCATGCCAAAGAGCCAGAAAAGTGTCAATCAGAATTTCGAAGGGGACTGACTCTGAACAATTTGATTTGGGGGAACCGGACATTGTAATGAATAAGCTTGGCGGGAAATAACACAATCCTGAAAGTTATGGGGTAAATCAGACAAAAGACTCAAAATCAGACAGACAGTCATAGAAGTTTCATGAAATTCTGACAGAAGAGTATGACAATATGGAGTTCAAGAAGTTTTTATAAACACTAATATTGGCTGTACCTGGCTGTTCCCAAATGTGCAAGTTTAATGAAATGATGATACTGTGCCTATAATCTCTAATATCAGAAGGTTCAAATAAAGATAAATTTTGATTAATTTGATAAATGCAACCTTCTTAACCTGTTGAGGACGAGTCCCGAGTATACTTGGGCAGGTGTCTATGGGAAATGCATGTTGTAGCAGAATCAGTCCGTCCTCAACACGGTAAAAGTTATTGGCAAGTTACTGCAACTCTGACATTTATCACTTACTTTTTCCCACAACATGCAAAACTCTAAAATTCTACAACTTCCTGATATCAGGTGGGATTTTAATGGAACGCCCTTCATCCTCTGTTGTTGTTGTTGTTGTTGTTGTTGTTGTTGTTGACTAAATTCAATTAGAACATGGTGTCAGGTTGCACTCTGAAGACCTATCAATCAAGATTGACAAGGGCGTTAATGTACACCAAGGACGCAGAACAGACTCTAATGCCCCTGTAATTCTAAAACTGAACACAAGCGATAGGGCATAGACAAGACAAAATAACAGAAATGCATCAATTTAGTTCTGATAGTCCATCCTCATGTCTCTGCACTTCGAAGACATCGTCGTAACAGACCTGGCACAGGAAAAACGTAGGATGAGAAGATTTGGGAGTTTACCATACTACTAAAAAAAAGAGAGAAAAAAAAGGACATTGGCCCATGTGTGGGTGCCATTAAGGGTCTGTCTGAGAATTGGACTGGAGCACTATGTGCAAGTCATCGTCTTCTGCTATAAATGTTTCAGTTAAAGTCAGGATATGGGTCTTTGTTGCAAGTGAATTCCTTTTAAGAAAGCCAGCAAATTGTGGTTTTCCTTGACTTAATAAAAATGTACCTGCAATACATCTACCATGATATAATTGACCTTGCATTACAAAACCATCAAAAAGTAGCAGCATCTTATCCTTGATTGAATGAGGTAAATGAATCTACTATATTGAGTTCACAGATGCATTTAGTTGACACAGTTAAAGAAAAAATACCTGTGGATACAAACGTTGAAGAAATCAATCTCGGACACCATACACATTAAAAGAAGCAGTGCTGATGTGATGCCAAAAGTTGACAAAAAGCACAAGAATATGACTAAATCCCACAATTCTACGTAGCATATTCTTGAAATGCTTTATCCCAACAGCTGTCAGCCAACCCCTTTTCCTCATCACAAACAAATTTGAAAACCCTTGATCATGTCATGCACAATAACAATGCTACATTTGTCTAGTTGATTTGGTATGATGAGTAATATTTTTCCTTTTGATGTTTTACTTCAAATGTTTCCTCACTCCATAGCATATGACTTAGCAACTGTTTCATCATTTGATGCTAAAGGACGCACCGATGGATTGAGATTGCTTCCTAAAGAATCAATTTGAAAGACACTTGACAGGTACCTGGATGTGATGACAGGTGTTATACAACACTTAACTCTTTATGTGCCACATTCGCACTCCCGACTCAGTCGACCACGTGCCAACTTCGCATATTCTGCTTAAACGCACAAAACCGCCCAAACCGATCGATAAATCGCCAAATGCCACAGTACAATGAAAGCGATATCTATAAAAGTTACATACATTTGAAAAACAGAATGTTTCCCCAAAGCATGATGATATTGCTGTCTCAGAATAATGCTCACTACATGTCCAGCTTAACAGAAATCTATAAAAGTTACATACATTTGAAAAACAGAATATTTTCCCAAAGCATGATGATATTGCTGTCTCAGAATAATGTGGCACACAGGGGGTTTACACCATGGCACGTAAAGAGTTAAACAGATTCTAGCTATCTGATTGGTAGATTGCTCATCATGTGACATGCAGTTAACACATTGAGGACAGGTTGATCTTGCTACAACATGCATTTCCCATAAATATCTGCCCAAGTATACTCGGCACTAATCTGTCACAGGTTAAAAGTACTATGGCACGCTGTTGCTGTTGAGCCATTAAATTTTGTTCGAGCAAAAATGGATGTTGCATGGCTGACGTCAACAATTTACATTTGCTCCTATGTTAAATTAATTGCACACCTCTGACGTAAACCTACCTTTACCACATACTCTAAATCAGTTTCAAGTGTGCATGCAGTCACTCATTTTACTGTCAACAACTTCAACTGAATAGTACTGTGCCACTCACTTGCCTTTCATTAAAAAAAAAAAAAATGGTTGCCATTTCTGTGCTAAATTCAGGAATAAGTGTGGACTGAGGTACAAATGCTTGAGTACCCCTCCAATAAAAAAAAAAGAAAAGAAAAAAAAAAAAAAAAAGAAGGAGTAACTATGTTCCATGGAAAGATATGATATATGACAGACTGCAATAGCCGAGTCACTTGGTCTAACCCTGGCCACAAGAGGGCAGTGTTTCTGAAACAGGCCCGGCAACAACAGGATGGGGCTGTCATGAGAAGTGTCTGATATTACATTGAATACATTACCTGTTACCTGTCTAAATATTCCTGAGGGGATAAGGGTATGATTATACAAACACTGCATTTTAGCTGAAGGATGGGGTATATTTACTTGAAGAGAGAGAGATTAAAAAAAAAAAAAACATGTAGAAAGGGGGAATTATAAATGTGTGTATTTCGTTCTTGCTCCTGATACAGATTTTGTTATTTCTTATTTTACTGAGAATGAAAAAAAAAAAAAACCACAACAAAAAACAATCAAAACTGCAGACTTCTCTTGGGTGTGAATTCCAGACAGCTAAAATGAAAATCGCCATGGTAACTGCATTCTCAAACACAAACATCATTTTTGTTTCCGGTTTGACACACACAACATGGGAGAAAACGTGCAAAACAGAACACACACAAATCATCTTTTCTCTCCCACATTCTCCTCTGTTTTTTTTTTTTTCCACATCGGCTTATCCTCAGTGGTGTAATAATATTTGCTTCAATCCGTGACTGAGCCATTATACTTAATTCTTTTTTTTGCTGGAACCAAAATTTGTGATGCCATGAAAGTATTCCCATCGATCCTAAGCTCTCCAAAAAGCTGGAATTGTAGGGAAAAGGAAATTAGATACAGTCAAACATGCAAGAGTCTAGGAAATTAACCCATTTAGGATGAGCTTATTTTGCTATAAACACGCATTTTCCATACACACCTGCCCGAGTATTCTCGGGACTCGTCTTCAATGGTAGGTGGTTTATTTACAACACCACGTACAATGCTTAATGATGACATATTTGGACTATGAAATTCGGTCAGAAAGTAACTACAATATGAAACTTTCTGGATTTCTGCACAGATGCGAATATGGTTGAAAGTGAAAATAAAAGAAAGTTCTGAAGAGGGGAAACATTGTCTTGGAGAGAGACAAGGCAAGACAAAGAGAAATAATCCTGTCTCACTGCTTGCCTGAATGCCAAGTCCTCCTTACACTCATAAATCAAATTTCCACACAGGTTTACAATTCATGGGATAACAAGGAAATCATCTCTCATTTTGATTGACAAAATCCCATTCAGACAATTTCCTTTCTTTGATGATGTGATTCATCAACTGATTATAACCAGCCCCAAGAGAAATAAAAAAGTTTAAATACAGGGGACAGAACATGATCACTATCATAAGTTGACAGTACTGCTTTGGAAAGCACAGGTTTTCAGAAAGTTATGGTCAGGACATACATGTATTGAGTACTCATAAACAAAGACATATATAAAAAAAAAAAAAGTGATTGTTTGGTTGTTTGTTTGCTTTTTCAAAATCTGCAATTAAGTGAGTGAAACAGATCATCATTCAGGAGAAGCTTACATTAATTTTGTTGACGTATATAAGCAGCTGTCAGCAAGTAATTGTGATCTTCAATAAAGTGTATCTCAGCGTATTGAATACAATGGGTCACTGGGGCTCAGAGGATAACGCTAAAGCATTCTAATCCTGATATCCATGGTTCAAGTCTGCTACATGTAGCAGCTGGGGATGTGCAATCTCAGGCAAGGTACTTTATCCTCATTGTCAAAGCTGTGTTATCCCCATAGTAGCTTGCTCAAAAGCATTTACACATGTTAATGGTATCTAAAATCACCCAAATAGACTAATATTTTTATTGGCCAACTCATTAATATTTTTTTTTCAGTCTATTCATTTATTTTCTTTTTTTTTTAATTGCACACAATACCTTGGAATTAAATAACATCATTTATTCATTTACTTCACTAATTTGTAAATCAAAATTGATAATCTTTAGCATTAATCAAATGGGCATCTAACTAATCATCTAGAATGTATGCATATGTGCTAGGTTAGGCAAGCCTCAATCACCTCACAGTAACCAAGAAAGTATATATCCAACTTGAAAACACTGAATTTGAAAATCCAATCTGGCTGTAATTATTTTGTATCATATCATTAACCGTTCATAATCTTGTGTCAATCAATCAATGTTAATGCTCATTGACAAAGAAATCAGTCTTTTTAACCTTATCAACTGCATACTCATAGTAAAAATTGTATTCATTGTATATTATGTCAATACATGCAAGTATCATTTTCCACAACTTCATATTTCTGTTGGAGATTGAACAAAAAATAAATGAGTGAATGAATAAGTCAAAATATCTGAACTCTAATTGCAACAAGAAGAATTGTGTGAAAAAAATACTTACTTTGTGCTGATGATACCACTAAATGATTTCCTTTATTAAATAGTGGACTTTACTTGCTGTGTAACGTTTGGGTAACATGTGATTGCAGAGGGAGCCCTATAGAAGATTTTGCTTCTCACCTATTAATATTTAATGACAATCCCAGACAAAGCTTAATCAGTTGCATACCCGATTAATAGATCTCAATAAAGTTTGTACAGAATCAACCACACTCCAAAAGGCAATGGGTTACCATACCTTTAAGATTCCGTTCTCCTTGACTTTTGCATCCACTCTGCTCTTTTATTCTTGTAATCCTGCGCTAATGTGAAATCCAATTTCCTTCTGTTTCCTCTTATTACCCCGACTGGCCAAAGTAACATTCTCAAGCAAGCGACTATTCTTCAACAACAACAGTTTACAAAACACACGTTCATGCCCCTCATGCCTTTGATGTTAAATCACTCACATATTTTCAGAGTATATTTCCAACCATCAATCCACCAAAGGAGTTATTATACCTATTCTCTGTGTGTGTATGTGTGGGGAAGGGATACTGGGGGTTATCAAAGTTATGGACAGTGTGTGTCAATAATCAGTTCTCATGCTCAGAATGCAGGCATCATTCTGCAAATAGAAAAAAATACATACTCTGCAAATAGAAGTGTATGTTTAACACTATGCCTAAATATGACTGGAAAATCATGCTGGTGTTTTGCGACATATGCAATGTTTACTTTCTTTCTACTGAATTAACAGCTTATTGAAAGCTAGGGCTACAATGAATATGATGAAAATTCATTAAATACACGTATATATGAAGGGTTTGTTTGCAAAAACCGATAAGTCCATTTTTGAAGATTTTGAAGTATGATTTTTGTCATAATGTACAAAATAATACCTTTTAAATGATATATTGGTCACTACATATAAAGGTATATTTTTGAAGTTATGGTCAGAAGTAGCACAAATTTTCTTATTATTCTCTTTATTTTTCTTGACCTTTAATCGCAAATATCTCCATTTGGCAAATATGGACTTATCGGTTTTTGCAAACAAACTCTTCATATGTCTTGATTGGTAGTCTCTTTACCAACTTAGGCAAATCTGTAGTGCCATTTAATTGCTGGTTAAATGAGAACAATGATACGGAAATGAACAAGAAAGAGATTAGAAAAAAAAAAAGATTATTCCACCATTATCTCCCTTGGGCCACTTATTCAGTGGAACATGAACATGAACAAAATCTCCAGTATGATCTTGTTCTGCAAGGAGATGTACATTTCATGTAAAATTTTGAATGTCCTTAACTTCCCATTTTGCATTTCTTATATGCAATAAATGCAAAGACATGGTACTGCCATAGTGAGTGGAAATGAGGCAGAGAAAGTCTTTCCTACACCAAGGAAATTGAGGTGAAGAAAGTTTGTCCTAGACCAAGGAAATTGAAACCACAAAAATATGTTTGTGAGGTTTAAACCTGCTTGTCAGTAAGGACAAACACCCCAAGCATTTTTTTTTTTTTTTTTTTTTTGGGGGGGGGGGGGTTGTTTTGTTCCTTGTTCAGAAGTTATGTCTCACCACAAAATCTCATTACTTGCATTTCCAACTCAGTCTCTGATCAGGGAGCACCTCCCTGCTCGGATGAAATGAGCAGTGGAAGCAGCTCACTTTACCAGTGAAATCGAGAATGTAAAAGTAGTGAAAACTACACCTGCTGAAATGCAGCTGAAATGAAAAATGGCAGATGGTGCCTGGGGCATAAGATGTAGGGGAAAAAATATGACAAGGTAAATAAGCAAGGCGATGTTCATCCTGTATAGTTGACTTTCACTTTTGTTTTCATCCAGCCAAATGAACGTGCCTGATTGATTGGCTGTCACGGTCTAAAGGTGTATTCTTTCATAGACGCCCTCTTTGAACTTCCCGCTCGGATTTCACAAAGGCAGTTACAGATATGACCTATCATAGATGGACAAAAACAAATGCAAAGAAGGAGGACCCTGCTTGTTCACATGTCTGTTGGTATGTGCAATATGTCACTCATATATGTGCAGTCTAAAAATGCATAACCTATATACTAGATGTAAACTGCATTTGTGAATTCCAACCACTTCAAATACATGCATTGTATATTTGATTTGATTTATCTATGCATTTCAGAGTAAAAGCACAAAAATACATCTATAATTTGTGAATTATATTTACAGATATAAGGCACTTCATTAGTGATTATAATAGTATCCTTAGAAATTGAAGACAATTTGTGCAAGGGACTGCATTAAATTTACAAATAAAAAAAGAATAATCTGTGTATTAAAATGTACAATGATTTGCTGTAAAATTTAATAAACAAACAACTGACAAGAAAGAGATCATTATCACAAGCAGACATACTGCAAGACAAATTGTCCTTGTAAACGGACTGAAGAAAAATGTAATGAACCATACATAGAAAAACAAGGGGGGGGGGGGATAGAAGGGGAAAATGGAAATGGGGGAGAAAGTCATTGATATCCTAATCAATATGTCTGTGGATTCCATCTATATTTGGGACCAGTTCTATCTTTCTGATGGCATTGTTTGGTCTACAATGTGACCTTTTAACACCAGAAACACACACATCACAATGAAGTCTTTTTTATTTTGATAATGATCACTTCATTTGCATCAAGTTGTCATCGATTCAATTTGCTGCAGAATTCAAATAATAAGCCCTCTCATTGCAGAATTCAAATAATAAGCCCTTTCATTGCAGCCTTCTTTTAAAAAGGATGAAATCAATGAATAAGAAAAACAATGAAAGAATAACTTCAGCAAATGATTTTAAAAAGGGCAACTAAAAACAACATCATATAGTTACCAATGATTCAATGCAATATTAGAAGACATAATCTCTCATTACCTCTGAATACCAGCAAAGACATTACAACAACAACTACAACCTGGAAGTAAGAAATAAAACTTTCCATACAAAAACACTTTTTACCAAATATAAGAGCAAGAAAACTTGAAGGTTGATAACAGTTTTTGGGAAAAAAAACAACACTGGAAAAAGAGAGGCTTCAGGAATTCAGATTTCTTTTTGTGTTGATAAGAAGAAAAGAAGGTGGATATCTCATCAGGAAGTAGTTGACACCACAACCACTTTCATTTTAACAATATGGAAATCAAATGTTTGTATAAACCAGACTGGTGTGATGTGTACGTGACAAAAGTTGAAAGGAAATTACTCTAGCAGAGAGTGTTAAGTGGTATCAAAGAGATTCCTTACACAAAAGTCTGGAATGACACATTATAATATATTCCTACACCTACACCTTGTCTTTGACCACCAAATTTTCCTTCACTATTTGGCACACAGGCGTGCCAGGTAAAAGGTGGAGTTAAATAGGAGGAGTGGCTCTGGAGGTCGTTGGCATTTTTGTATGTCTGTGTGACGGAAATGTTCATGACACTGACCTTCGGATTGGAGACTACGTAGATAACTGTTTATGTCTTTAGGTGAACAAAAAGTGGCTGGTTGGTTTGAATGACAATGACAGAGACCTTGGCATTATCGTGACAGTCACTGGTTCCATCGACGTCAGAAGTCGCGAGATGCCCAATGTGCGTGCTTCTCACAATGAGGGGGTGGTTTCTGAGGCAATGCTAGGAGACAGCCTCCAGACGTTATTGGTCAAAAAGTATTTCTAGCTGCAGGTTGAGCCAACAGCTTAAATCATTGAATTAACCCATTGAGGACGGTTTGATTTTGCTACAACACACATTTCCCGTAGAAGTTTGTCTGAGCATACTCTGGACTCGTCCTCAACGGGTTAAAGATACATACCATAAATGCAGACATTAGCACTTATTTCTTTTATTTCTTTTTTTTTTTAAAGGTAACAAGGGAACATTTGGTTCTGAATCACTATCTTTCAGTAATTAAGAAAATTCTCTTAGCTTTGCAGAAAATATGCAGACACGTCTTCTACTGATACTTAACCCATGAGGACAGGCTGATTTTGCTACAACACATATTTCCCATAGACACCTGCCCGAGTATACTCAGGACTCATCCTCAGTGGGTTAACAGCCTTTTTCATTTTTTTTTAAATTTTATTTTTAATTACTTGCCATTTCAACTGTTTAACAACCATTCTCATTGTTTTACTCTTATGCAAATATGATTGTTTGTCAGAATATCAGCACAAGATGGATGGTTATGCAATGCATGGCTTGAAATACTAAAGACAGAGTGTAATTTAGACTGTTAAAATTTAGCATTTACTAACTATTTTATGATGTAAACATGATACATTGTTATGACCACATTGTGGAGGACTGGAATTATCAGATGGCACCATACTGTCTTGAATAGTTATTGTACTGTTATCACCATTACTATAATCATCACATTTCATCCTCAGTAGGAACAATAGAAGTAAGAGTTCATCATGTCTCACAGTTACTGGAATGTCAATTCTACAATCAATACATAAACAAAGAATCATCTGGTTGCATCTAATCAATTATCACAACATTTTTCTTGGTAACTATCCTGTCATGGTTATATTCATCATTACCACACTAGTACCATCAAATGTTGTTCTTATCATGCGGTGATTTAATGTAACTTTCTTGGAAATTACTCCATGTAATTTAATTTTTGATATGATAGGAAACAACCCAAAAATAACATTGTGTCACCCTTAAAAGAACAATCTAGTACACCTTATTGTACAGAAAATATGATCTTTGTTTGTTTTGTTTTTGTTTTAGTTTGTGTGTTCATTGTTTTTGCGGTCGTGGTAGTGGATGTATGCCTTTAAATTGAGTTTATTGAGCATTATATCCATTTCTACACATATAACTTGTCACATCAGCCAATAAAGGTCAACAACACTAGCTAAATTTACAGGGTGTAGACAAATGCCAAATGGGCAAAATGCTAGGTTTCTGTATTTGTCTAATTTCTTTGTTTTTTGATCACTTGTTATAAAACATTTAAATTGTTCATTCTTCCCCTTAATGGATAAGGGTGGCAGTAATACAATAGGACAAGTAATAGCAAAACTGAATTACATTTTTTTTTTCAGACTGTGATGGTTTTGAGCTTGACCAGTTCGGAACCATTTAGGTATGTTATCCCCTGAAACCCCACTCTCATATTTAAATGTCAATATTCAAATATCTTTTTTGACTATTCATATGACCCTCTTCCAGCAGGAATGCAATAGAAATCTTGCAATTGGGTATCCTGCAAAATACAAAATAAACGAGAACTGAGCAGAGCGTTCTCTTCAGCAAACTTTAGTTGTTGAGATCATTTCTTGTCCATCAACCTGCATATTCTACAAAACAGCAAAAGATATGAAATAAATCTTCAAAAACAGAAACACACACATAAATAAAAATCATGAAGAAATATGTTTTCATAGCTCAACTTACATATTCTTGAAGATTTTGAAGCAGATTCACTGAACAACACAACTTTTCAAATCAGCATGAAATATTCCTATAACAAAACGAAAATCCAATACGAATCAGGCTAAGCATTAAAAGTCACATTCTTAGAGCTATTTTCCTTGTAGCAAAGTGCAGACAGTTAGAAAAATGAGAAAAAAAAGAATACAAACAGTAAAATGAGTTATTCCATGTTTAATTTCCAGTTAAACAGGCAAAGCTCATATCTGAAAAATTTTCAATTGAGGTTTCCCACCATGTACACTTGTTTTACATGAACTCTGTATTGGATGAGTCCTTGTATTCCAGCTACTTGTTCAGTGACTCAGAGATGTGTTTTCACCCCAAGGTCAAGAGAGTTACATTCAACGGTTTATTGCCACTTGGTCTGATATCAGATGGTCTACTTCCCAGTTTGTCTAACACTACTATGGCTAAACTCATTTGGTCTACTATCCATTTTAGGGCTTTTTACACTTGTAAAATTTTGCTTAGCCCCGGACCAATGGTGGGGCTAAGAGGGGGGGGGGGGGGGGGGGGCCTTAGCCCCACCGTTGGTACGGGACTATCCTTAGCCCACTTTCTGTTTACACTCGTTTTTGCCAAAGTGGGCTAGCCCCACCGATAGTGCGGTACTATCTGGCCCTGCAAAATAGCAGGGGTTAGCACCGAAATTGCGGTGCCAAGCAAATGAGTGTAAACAGAACGATATAATAATCCTGGGCTAAGTGACGGAGACGAAGTCCGACCCTCACTGACCAATCAGAAACGAGGTAATCAAGTGCTGCCGGTGCGTGCGTGTACGTGTACAGTACACAGCGTAATTATGAATATTCATGTGGTTTGGAAAGTCCGGGGCTAAGAAATACGAGTGTAAAAAGGTCAGTTTTCTCCTTAGCCCCGGACAAGAGATAGTACGCGACTAATTGGCGAGTGTAAAAAGCTGAAAAAATTGGTACGGGACTAACGATAATCCTGGGTCAGAGAAAGTCCGGGGTTAAGAAACACAAGTGTAAAAAGCCCTTATGTCTCATGCCCGTTTGGTCTAATCATCACACAGTCTAATGTCTAGTTTGGCTAATTGTCATTTCGTCTAATGAGCAGATGGTGTAATTGCAATGTTGACTCCTTGGATTTTCTTTTTCCATTTTGTCTAATAAACTGTGGGTATTAGACGAAATGGACATAGCCCATCTGGAAGTAGACCAACTGGTAATGAGGCTAAATGTCAATTGGACCAAAAGGTCATTAGACGAACTGGTTGTAGACGAAACGGGATTAGACCATGTGGGTTGAGACTAAATGACAATTAGACAAAGTGGGAGTAGACCAAGTGATAGATCACCATATTCAACATCAGGCCCTTTTTTCATTAATATGAAGTGTCAGAGTTAAAGATCACAATGTTTGAGCTTTCCATTCATACTGCAATGATGAAATGGCAATGCTTGGGTGATAATTGCCAGGCAAATTGACTCAGAGTCCTGATTCAAGTTTCAAATACTGCCAGATTTTGCATACTTGTGAGCTTGGCGCAAGAGTCTGCAGCATGAAAAATAGTCGGGCTGTTATAGCTGAAAAGGTTTTAGTTTCATGACAAATATCAGAGTTTTCTGCTGTGGGCATTCTCTTGGCAAAATATGAAATGCTTAATCATGGCATAACCTGAAGAACATCTTAAGACATTTAAAAGTTTACATGATATTGGTTTCATTATCATTTCATGCCTGAAATATTTATGCTCAAGATCTGTGATGTGAAACAGTATTTTCGCAGCTTTGTACAACCCTTTTTAAATGACATACCGATGCCTTACACAAAATCAGGTAAATTTGCCTGCCCCACCCCCCAAAAATACATAAATATATACAGAAAACCAACAAAATATTTCATATCTTTTTCAGGTGTGGGACTTAATTTACATCAAATCATATATACATGTACATACAATGCCTTTAACCCCTTGTTATTGTTTTCAAAACCCCATTTCTTTTTTCTTTTAAGTCTGAGAAATTCTGATTCATATTTTTGGGATGATGATGAGCTGTTTCCATTCATTTCCTGGTGACATTCACCATGAGATCATGTGTCTGTCCACTCATTAAGTGTTCAAATCCCATCAAACATACCTGGGATGTGTCATCTATGTAAACTGTATGGGAACTGCTCCTGCACACACACCTGGATTGAGGTCTATGGACTGTGTGTGTGTGTCAATGAATCATTATTGTCTTCAAAGGGGTTAATAAGAGCTTCTATCTTAAGTGCATATTTAAGGACAATTCTCTTCTCTCTCAGAGATATGTCAATTCTGGTATAGGCCTACTTATGTGACTAACCTAAAGTTTGATGATGAAGTTACTTACATGCTTTTACTTTTTAGGTCAAGATCTCGGTGCAAACTGGTAATGAAATAATCCTGAAAGGGTTTAATACTGCAGTTTGTGTTCACCAGTGATATCTATCACTATTCTTCTTATTTTTTTTTTTTAAGTGAGATCAATCATCATGATAGCCTAATAAGGCCATTGTGCATCATTTCTCTGTTCTTGGTGATTTAAATTATCTAATTTTGGATGATACAAATATATATTATTTGTTTTACTTTCTTTGCAAGATTCTCACAAGGAAACAGTCAGAAAGTTGGCCAGCAGATGATCTCAGCTTTGAAAAAAAAAAGTTGCTTGAAGTTTAGATTTAGTCAAGATCACACCAACACAATGGATTATAATCCAGGCAGACAGACAGAAAATCTAGGTCATCAATGTTTTAGGAAAACAATTATGATGTGTTTTCAATTGCAACTTACCATTCTTCTTTATTTTACAATATAATTTGCTGGAATATATTCGGATTAATCTTGAGACTGTTTCTAGTAGTTTCCAATATTTAAATAACAGACTGTTTGAAATGAAATCTAACTTGTGAAGACTTAGAGCAAAGTCATGTTTTGACAAGATAGAAATGAAATCATGAAATGTGCAATTTTTAAAGGACAAATCCACCTTCATAGACATGTGGATTAAGTGAATGCAGCAATATTAGTAGAACACATCAGTGAGAGTTTGAGGAAAACTGGACAACCCCTTCAAAAGTTACAACATTTTGAAGTTTCTATTGGGTCACTGCTGGATGAGAAGACTACTATAGCTTGTGATGTCACATGTGTACAACAATATAAAGAAAACATAAAGAAAATCTAACATATTTTCACTTTTCTCGCATAATAAAAGAACGTTTGACTTGCCTCTCTCAGCAGGCAGAGGGAATAATATTACCCTTAACATACATCAGTGACAGGTCGAAGAAATGTGCACTTTTTTCGAAAAATTAAATTTTGTGAAATTCTGTTTAGATTTTCTTATATCGTTGTACACATGTGACATCATACACTCTAGTAGTCTTCTCATCCTGTAGTGACTGCACAGACAATTTAAAAGTTCACAACTATTGAACGGATTGTCCGATTTTCCCCAAACTTTCACTGATGTGTTCTACTAATATTGCTGCATTCACTTAATCCACATGTCTATGAAGGTAGACTTGTCCTTTAAGGACTTTCAATTTTCTTTGTTCACCTTGGTCATCTTCTTTATCATATTTTTTTTTCAGCTTGTATCTTATGATAGATATGGTGATGAGTCACATATGTATCAATTTCCATTGATGACATGCTTCAAAAAGATTAATTAGCCTAAACAGAAACTAGAAATGTTGCAATGGGGCTTGTGCCGAAAGGGTGGGTTGGGTGGTGGCACGTCGCGTTAATGGGAACACCACCCTTCGTCCAAACCCCCCCCCCCCCCGGTTTTGCCGAAAGGGTGCGTTGGGAGCGTTGGGTCGCGTCGCGTTGACTGGAACCCCACCCTTCGTCCAAAGCCCCCCCGGTTTTGCCGAAAGGGTGCGTTGGTACTTTTTCTCACGTAATATTAAAAGACGAGTTTTGAATTTATATTTAACCTTCAAACAACCATTTCAAAGAGGCTATCGTCCGGATCGGTTTACACTCTATTACCACTTGGTCTACAGCCAGTTGGTCTAATAGACTGTTTAATATCAGTTGGTCTAATAACCAGTTGGTCTAGTCATAATTCGTCCAATTACTCTTTGATCGAATTGTTATTTAATTTAATTACTATTTTAGCATTGCATATACTAGTATATGAGGGAAATAGTAATATTTTGAGGATTTGACCTTGACCTTTGACCCCTATTGACCCATGACCCCTAAATTCCCTAGATAATCCCTGCCAAACAGTACATGTGTATGTACCAAGTTCCACGAAGATACATTGAACCAATTGCGAGAAAAGTGATATTGCAACATTTTCACCTAACCTTTGACCTTTTGACCTTTGACCTTATGACATGAAACTCTCTCTGGAGAATCTTTACGCAGTAGTACATGTCCACACCAAGTTTCAAGAAAATACCTTCGGGCATTGCATAGATATGGGGGAAATTGCAACATTTGTAGCATTTGACCTTGACCTTTTGACCTTTGACCTCCTGCCAATGTCACTAAACTCTACTCAGCTAATTGTCCCATCATACATCATCCTTGGACCAAGGTTGGTGAAAGCTGCTTCATCCAGTTTTGAGTTATCACGTAAACAGATAAATTTTAGGATTTCACCTTGATCTTTGACCTTTGACCTCTATCTGATTTCACTGAAAAACTAATCAAGTAATTGTCCCATCATACATCATCCTCAAACAAAGTTTGGTGAAATTTGCTCCATCCAGTCTTGAGTTATCATGTAAACGGATACAATTTCATGATTTGACCTTGACCTTTGATCTTTAACCGAATTCAACCAAAATCTAATCAAATAATTGCCCCATCATACTTCATACTTGGACCAAGTTTGGTAAAAGTCCAGTAAATATTACTCAAGTTATCGCGTAAACGAAAGCGGACGGATGTACGGACGTATGGACAACCCGAAAACACAATGCCTCCGGCACCACCTCATGGCGGAGGCATAAAAAAGTGATTAATTAGCCCTTCCCCCCCCAAAAAAAAAAAATAAAAAAAAGAGAAGAAAATACACCTTCACTAAAATTCTTTATCTGTGACAGGAGTAAAAGTGACCTCTCAGCATTTTTGTTGCTGTTGTTCACGAAACATGACAAAAATATCGCAAACTGAATGTTACAATAATGATGAAATTTGAGAGAAAATCAATGTCTTAACACATTTCTCTATGTTTGATTCAAGAACATATTGTAAGAGTGATCATGGATAATGAAAGTGTCAGTGAGGACTTGTCACCCTAAAAGGTCGTACACAGAGGGGGAAAAAGATAGAAAGCAAACTTGTTTACCAACGGAAGTTGTTGGCTAAGCATTCTGAGGGGAGAGAAGTGATGTGTGTTTGGGATAACGGATGTCTCAGTGACCCTCATTGACTGACGATCTGAGATGTTCTGGATGTGACAGACGGGGTCAGACGTCACAACCGCGACTTGTGACTCGCATCTTCGCCTCGCCTCTCCGAGACGGAGTGAGACCGTATCAGTCTGGACTGCGCACGACCTCTTCCAACCGGAACTTTTCACTCGAAAGACAGCAATGGCTTCACAGACTAACAGGAACAGAAAATGCATGTCAATGTTTTCCTGGAAATACCTTTCTTGAGATGTGGAAGTATATTGAAATCTTAGGCATATATAGGCCTATCTTTGCTGTACATTACTGTCCACTTTTTCTTTTTTTTTTTAAATTTTGAGTAAGTTCATTATTTTGGGCAATTTAAAGCCTTTTTTTCTCTAGGAGTTTGTTACTTTCACTACAAATTTCAACATTTGGCTTTCATTCAGTTAATGAAGGGTATGTTTCTGGAACCATAGTAACAGAGTTTCCTCGGTAAAAATGTGAAGTCATTCATGCATGTGACAGAATAAGGAAATTGGAAGTGTATGCTTGCCTGTTAATTGCATGACTGAATATTAATTACATAGTTTGATTCCCTGTAAGATGTCCAGCACGACGCAGTGATTAAATACTACAGTCCAGGGAAATTTGCTGTTAGAACATTAAAAAGAGGAAAGCCAATAATGGCATTAGCAACTCAAGTCACAGTCACATGGGTAAGACAAATCTTGTGCCAGCAGAAGTCACTATGCTGAATTGCGTGGGCTTTCCCTGGTACGCACCTTAACCTTGGCTGCGGAACCGACATGTTACCTTGACAATCTGCTAAAGACATATCCACAGACACCTCAACTACATGTTCCATACCAACATTACCTGCCAGCCGTCAACGATGGTCTCTTATTTTGCTCTGAATTGTTATTTCTAACACAACCACAATTTTTTTCCCCCTCTTTGGATGGGAGTGTGACTGTAGCTCCTCCCACACTGTAGGGCCATGTGTTTGAGACAGAGACCGGTGCGTAGTTAATCTGTGAATGCTGGGGGGTTACACCGTCATGCGGTGGCAAAAAGTTAGAGGTATAAATAAGACTTGATGGTGTTGCAGAATTGACAGTAACAGCCACAGCCTCATCAGCATTCTATGGAGGGAACAGCAAGTTCAAACTCGAGGAAAGGATACAACTTTGAGAGAAAAAAAAAGCTCTCTGTGAAGAAGTCAATCTCTACATGAAGGCATTTATCAACGTTCGGTTCTCCAAGCGAGTTAACTAGAAATCTGGTCTGTCACACTCGCTTCAGTTACACAAACTGTTTTGCTTCGTCAGGAGACCACTTTTATTCTCCTGTCTCTATATTTTTCTGACATTTTCATACTCTAATGAGATTAGCTGCTAATTGGAGAATGGAATCTAGAGCACTATTGCTCACCTTCCTCACAGTGCTGTGTCTATGTGAGCTGATTTCTGAAAGCCATGCCTGCAATTGTTTGGTTAATCATCCGCAGACTAAATTTTGTGGTGCAGACTTCGGTGAGTACTCGAAAGTATAATCAAAGCCTTCTCTATGTTTGTACAGACAAGTACATAATCTTCATTTAAACAGTACTTGATTCTTCTATTGTCTACAAATCAGTTCAGGTACAACAAATAATTCACTTGCTATAAGCAATTCACAGAGCTTGGTGTACACCTTTGCAGCTGTTGATTTCTTTTTTTTTTTTAAATTGATGAATCGTCTAACCTTTTCAGCACATGATAGTGCGGTATATTTTTGTTGTTGTTACAGAGTTGTTTTCTTTCTTATTGCTTGGTTGTCCTTATGATTAAGATAGATCTGTATGATTACTTTCATCACTCGATTACAGTTTCCTGGTGCATACGGTAGCTAGGCAGTAATGTGCACTGTTGCAATGACACATATACTCTTTTGATTCTTAAAAATTAAATCAAGATAATTACAAATGATAAATGTACTGCATACTGTTCAACAATTCCTGATGATGAGTTACATTGCTAATGCCACAACATTCTGCTATAATACCTAATCGACTTGAAGGATATTCCAGGCATATGTCTCATCTGCATTTACAGGTAAACTTTTCAGGTAAAACCAGTTTGTAAGTTCAGATTGAATGCTGCCTAGCTAGCTGGCATGGAGGATGGTTTTAGCAATCACAAAGACATGTACAATATTTGTATGGCACTGCTATGAAGTTTTAAGAATAAAAGCAATGAAGCACATAACTCACTTTCTTGTATATCACCTTTATACAAATTACTGTGTAAATCAACTCATACCTAGCCTTGATATTCATTGAAGAAAGACTCATAATTCTTTTCTGAATGTTTCCCCTCGTTCATCAACTGGTTAAAAACAAGTCAACCCAACTGTTTAAGGTTAACCCTTTATGTGCCCAGGCATAAAGCCTAGCTTACTATTTTTCATTTATTTTTTTTTTTAAAAGCAGCATTTAGTTATCTCTCCAAACTTGACCTAGTTTTATGTTAGAAGGCAGACTCTGGTGCCACAATGTGCCTAAGATCAAATGGATTAGGTCATTTTTATTGTGACAATTACTTTCCAGGCAAATGTGCCAACTGACGATGAAAGCACCCCAGCGAAAGGGTCAAGCAGTGAACATAGTACAATATGGGTAAAAGAGCATATGCCTCTTTGGACAGATGCACATTACTTTCTAAATAACTCATGACTATATGTAAACTTCACATAAATATTTTATTCACGCTTCGCAATTAAATGGTGACTTTCTTGACAGTCCTCCGAGTCAGAATCCTGGAACGGAGTAAATTCGTCCATCCCGACACAACCCGGTCGTCAGTCTACCGGTATTTGATTGAGTACCGAACGGAGGTCTTGGGGGCGTACAAGGGCAGGGACTACATAGGCGATGCGAGGGAGATACTAGTTCATTCGCCTGATGCTGGTGGACTCTGTGGAGTGTCGGGGCTCTGGAGTGGAGATGTTTACGTCATCTCAGGTAAGAGAATTTCAATACATGTATACTATTTGCATCAGACTGCGTCAGGATGGAAAAGTAAGTCTTGTAATTACTTTGATGCAATGGCTTCACTTTAACCCATTGATGACGAGTCCTGAGTAGACTCAGGTAGGGGTCTATGGGAAATATGTGTTGTAGCAAAATCAGTCTGTCCTCAACAGGTTAAGCACATAGTCTTGCATTGTAAATTGAAGGTGGCTAATGACAAGGTTTATCAAAGACTGTGAAAGTGGACATTTTCGAGGTGTGAATATTTTTGCTTATTTTGTTAAAAATGAAACCAGCACACAAACACACACACACACACACACACACACACACACACACACACAATAAATAAAGGAAACAAATCTGTTTGCTTAATATATGCAATACTGTTTTATACTTTGATTCTGTGTCACATATGGAATTTATCATATCTGGGTAATTAGAAAAGTTCCCCGTCTGAACGTTTTTACTTGTATCGCACATAAAATACCACCTACATATCCAACCCAATACCAGTTTCATGTAAAGTGTAAGCACAGCAAAGCTTGCTAGCACAGATTATCCAATCATCAAGATTATGAGGATTATGTGGGCCATTTTGCATATTGTAATTTATATTGTAAATTGATATGTAGTTTCTTTAGATTTCTTAGAAGTTCATTCAACAGAATTACAAATTCTAAATCTACTGCATACAGTTTATCTGTTTTGCCAAGTTGCATGTGCACACACATAAACAATATAAAAATAATACAGTCTCTAAACAACATAGAGCAGTATCTCTTGTAGTATCCCTATGTTTGCTCTATGGTAAAAACATAACAGCAAACTTTGTAGGAATTGTAGGAACTATGTCCTTTATCTCATGGATACTAATAACAAAAAATCTTGAATTCATGGCTCATCTGAAAATTGTACAAAAAAGCTTGCATCTTAAAACAGAAGGAAGACACATAATGGTCTGTTTCCTCAATCCATACCTCAACATTATAAATGTTCAATCTACCTTGCCCCACATACACAGTTATGCATTGGTGCCCTTTGCACAGTACACAATCTCCAGTGATGTTGTTTGCATGCTTACATATTCATAGTATTATTGACTGCTTTTTAGTTTACATAACTGAGTAAGTTTAAAAGAATATATGCAATTGCAACGAAGACCAAGATGAGGCATGTTTCTGAATTTAAGAGCATATTCTTCTGAATGTGTGAATGATAAAAGTTGTTCAAGTAAAAGGAGTGAAAAATAATCATAAACTCAAATATACATGTATGTGCTAAAAAGAAAAATGTCTTTCTCATGCAGGTCGCTATGTTAGAGACATGTTCTACATCACTTATTGTGACCTGTGGTTTGAATGGGAAAAGCTAAGCGATGAACAGATATCAGGCCTCATGACAGACTACGCCCAAAACTGCAACTGTCGGGTGAGTTTTCTGTCAGTCTGATCATATCCTACCCTTTAATTTGCTTCTTCTTTTTTTTGGTCAATTGACCAATCTAATCTGCAGGAGTGCTTTTCCTTCTCCATTTAACACAGACATCTTGAAACTAACTACCAAAGAATAGTGATTACATAGTACCTGATCTTCTTCAACCCTTTTGCAGGGCTGCCAACTCTCACTCATTGAGAGTGAAACTCACTCATTTTGGTCCTTTCTCACTCTAAAACTTTATTTCATTTGCATGCATTTCTATTGATCTCACTCATTTTGACTCCTAAATTATAGCATTGGCCTATGGGAGTCTCACTCTCAACTAGTTTCCAATGTTGGCAGCACTGCCTTTGTGTCTTAATGGCCCTCCTGTTGGACTAAGGCACATCAGTCATCATTTGCAAAAAGCATTGAGACTGTGTATTGACAGGAGCATATTAATACAAATGAACAATGCATTCTGTTTAGTTTCCATTGAAAACTGATTGAGAATAGTATCAGTAAATTAAATCTTCAGAATGGAATCTGCATTTTCTACTTGCAAACATTTTACAATGTACAAATATGACAGAAGAAGTGTTTTTACCTTTATTTTGACTGTTCAATACTAGCTCAGGTCAATGTTCATTACAGATACATTATTGTATATAGAAAGAAATGTAATCACAATGCAAATAGTCAAATGATGGTATTCCTGCACAATTTCAGACTGTGAAATGTGTGATTACTGAAACTATATGCACCCCCACACCCACAGGAAAGCATGCCACCTTTTGAAACCGTACATATAACACATGGATTGATGACTGTATCTTTCTGCAGATAAGGGGCGTCTTTGGAATCGTCAGCGTTCCTGAGCGCGCCCGTGAAAAAGCTCTGGCTTTGGACAAGTCACCTCTATGGAACGACGGCAGCTGTCGCTACAACCCCGTGGCCTCGCTGTACTACCAAACCCAGGAGTGCGAGACCAAGTACAGCCACTGTGCCTTCATAAATGACACATGCATGTGGGCCAGGACACCTTCCTACGAAATCTGCTACAAGGCTCGCGAGAACATCTGGCACCGCCGCAAAATTTCCCGGAAGGTCTCCCCCCTGCGAAGACGCCTCCGCTGCAATCCCTCCACGATGCCATTCTTGAATCGCTGCATGTCGGCGAAGGAAAGGCGCCAGCGTAAGAGGTTGGAGGCCCAGGGCTTAGCGGCCCATGTGCCCACTCCCGCACTGCTGACGATGCTCGGTGGCCAGAGCTCAATAGCGCCCTCAAATTTTATGCCGGTAGCTGGATCCTGAATGACACCTATAACAGGAGCAATACATTAAGACTGAAGGCCAACAGGTCCGCCATCTTCCGAAGACACAGGTGTTGATTGAAGTTGAGTTCATAAAAAAAAAGAAAGAATTATATGTTTGTTGCTGAAGAATAAAAAAAAAAAAAATGAACAGTCTGAAAATAGAAACTTAGAAAATTGAAACTAGTGGCATACTGGGATTGAATATTGAGGGGCTTACACGCACACTTGAATATTTATCAAGTCATTTTGAATTAACGCTTTACACAATGTATGCAGGTATGAATGAAATGGTAAATCAAGCTGTTGCTTTTTTTTTGGTAAAACTTATTTTGCCTTTATTTAACAGACTTTATATGACTTAATCAAAAAGCAAAGATGACCCAAACATGCAAAAAGGAAAACTTGTTAAATGATATGTGAAATAGCATGAATTAGGGATGGGTAATTGATCCATTGCCCTGTTGAAGACTAGTCCTGTGTATTCTTCGGCTGAAGTAAATGGAAGATGTGTGTTTTGGGAAAATCAGTCCATCTTCAAAGGGTTAAAAGGGGCATCCATTGATTAGGACAATGAACACACTTTGTCAAACACCAAATAGGAATGACAGTTTACAAACACATCAATGACTATTAAAGAAGTAGCATCAATGGTAAGAGTGATCTTTGTTCTTGGTCACAGTACTAAATAACGTGTGTTTCTGTCTCCTCCTTTTTTATTATCAAAAAGACTGCTGCTGCACACTGCATACACTATACTTCCCATGTATGATATTTGGACCTGTGACCAGAATAGTGCAAGTGGTTGAATTCGTGACTGAGAACAAGAACAATGTAATCATATGGAGGAAAAAGCCAACAGAATTTCCATTTCAAGAGAAAAAATGTCATTTAAAAATGTTATACAATGCATTTCGTACAGGAGACAATGCTTCCACAAATTGTTAGTTTTGCTAGTATCAGGCGACTTGAAACATTCTTACCACCAAAAATTCTGTGAATTATATGGCATATCCAGTATTTTTGTTAACTAATTTATATTTCCTAAAATTTGAAACACAACTATGTATGCTTTCAATTAAACTTAATGTGAACAAGCTTTGTAATTAATAGAAAGCAGCTATAATATCAATATATAGGGTTTATACATTTTTTTTTCCTTTGCATACAGTTTATATTTTTTGAAAATTATGTTATTATATGCAGCTGGTGTCTGATGAAACATGTTTGAGTGTTCCAATATTCAATGAAATATGGAAGGTACAACAACATTGTCAAAATTGTCAAATAACGCATGAAAATCTAATCTTATGTATGATACAGCACAAAGGTGTAGATGCTGCATCTCTGTATGTGTCTGCGGCTGAACCACAAAAATCTGTTTAATGCATCAAATACATAAAATAAATAGCAACTTAATGCACAAGGAAGGCTTGTGATTCCAGCAGAATGTTAACAAGTTACCATCATTCAAGCAGAATATTGCAGGAAATTTGATTTGCTTTGAAAGTACAAGTGCTACAGAGCAGTAAATCAATTTACCTTAAAAATAAAACCAGAAATTTTTCAGGTATGAAACTTTCACATATTTTGATGGGAGCAAAGATTTGTAAAAGTAAAATACATGCAAAACTGTTTGTCTACACAATGCACTGAATGCCATGCAGTGGCAATCCATAAAAGTTTGATCTTACAGAAATGGCCATCGGCTTCAATTTGTGAATATTTTTACAGTTATTAAAAAAGGGTCAATGACACTGTTTATTGGTTGGTGGAAAATACCTAAAATGACTGACATCATTAGAAAAAATGATTTTGACGCTTTGTGCTCTGAAATGACATAGTTTTGTATACAATAATGCTGTGTAATTTGATAATTTATTTCATTACTCAAATGCAACTGAACTGAATGAGTTAATCAGCTGACAGTCCATTAAGACAGACAAATTATGCAATTTGAGCAGTCAACTAAAAGAGCTCTTGATGGTATGGGCACTTCTGAGAAATTCACTGACAAGATGTGTCATTTTATATATGTGACTAAAATAAACTGAAAAGTGTGTTTTCAGCAGTTTTTCTGCAACACGTTTTTATGGGAGAATAGTGTGATCAGGTATGTCTTAGAGGTTCCTTTTATTTCTTGAAAATCCTTTGCACACTCTTTACTCTCAACTCTATAGCTTTCGAAAGGATAATGCTACTGCTTTGAAAGTTGGCATTAATCATGGACAGAATGTGTTGATAGAGCATCTTCAATTTCAGCTTAATGTAATAATCCCTTCATTATTGTTGCAACAGCAGTTTAAATACTGGGTTTTTTTTTTTGTTTTTTTGTTTTTTTGTCCCATTCATAGCATAGCTAGCAAGGCTTGGTAAAGATTAAGCACTTGAATAGACACTGTACTTCAGGGCCTATTTTCTCAGTTCTCACTTTTCCAGAGTATGTGCTGTATTTCCAGTATTTAGATAGGTTTATAGGAGATCCCATTTGAATTGAGTTATGCATTATTTTAAAGCTTAGAGTCTGCTCTTTCAGAATCAGCCCTTAACTAAAAATGCAGCTCTGATGGCTTTTTGTTGGTTTTGTGATGCAAGGTCACATATTGTCTGCTATGCACATAGTTGTAATATTCTTACTTTATAAAATTCAAGGTCTGCCAACTTTCAGTGTAACAAATGCTACCCTTGATGTGTCAGTGTTGACTACTGTAGATGGATACCACAGGAAGCCCATCCTGCAGATGAAGATGTTTTAAGATAGTTGCCAAAAAATTGTTACAGGGAGAGCCAGAACTTCAATGTACTTTGTAAACAAGTGAGCAAGTGCAGCTATCATGGCTTCTGCATGCAGCAAAGATAAGCCAAGTGTGGTGTCATTCATGCATTATCCATGTAGATTTTATGGATACCTGTGAAAAACACAGGTCTGCCATTTGAAAGGCAACATTGGTGAATAGTCTAAAATCATCAATATTGCCAATTGTTGTGTATGAAATGTATTCATATGCAAACATACATGATCACACTGTTATACTGATTGACTCTATGAAATAAAATAAATGCTCATACTCTTACACTCTGAATTAATTTGAAAGAAAAAATGTTAATGGTGAATTTTATGTGCAAAATGTTGCACTTTTACATCTTTTTTTAAAGTCACACGGTATCTTTATTAGTTTAGTCTTTCTTTCTTTCCTTATCTATTTATTCATTAATTCATTTATTTCTTTGTTTATTTATCTATTTACTTTTTTTTTGGGGGGGGGGGAGAAGGGGTCAAATAGGGTCCTGTGATAATGTAACACACCTGCGCTTTGTTTACATCATGACTTTGGTCCCCAGGGGCCTGGTTAAGGCAATGAGAGTAACAAAACATGCCCCTTCAAAGGTTCAGCAATGGTCTGTGTGTAACTTTTTTTTTTTTTTACCCAGCAAGAATGTTGTTGTTTTTTTCTCTGAAAAAAAGTGCAATTCACAGTGTCTGGCACATAGTGCAAGTAAGTTTATCATTCATGTGCTGTTTTGGTTGCTCATTATAGACCTGAAACAGCAGAAATATTTTTAGTATCTTGTTATGAAAACAAGTCTGTAAAACACTAACAACATAATCAATGTTGTCATAGTACAAGTTTGCTATGCATCTACTATTCGTGTTACATGATGGAATGTACAGCAAACAATCACTTTATGTCTCATTTAGTCAACTTTGAATAAATTATTTGTAAAAATGAGAGCATTGATGTGAAATACACTTTCAATATCTTCGTCTCTTACTCTGGATCAAAGTGTCATTATAGAAGAACAACAAACAAGAAATGGGGTGTACTTGGAAACCAAACTGACAGTGATGCAAAATAACGAGCAGAGAGGGATGCATTATTGATGGAAAATACAACAAAATCTTCTGAATGTGATGAGTAGATTTCTATGGTAATGCATGCTCTTAATGGCATTTGCTGTGGTTTGATGATCCGTGATGATGATGTCAATGACTGTTGCTAGAGCCTGTGAAGTCAATAATGCTGTGGAAAAGCATTGATAGTGATGATGATGATGATGCTGATGGTGATGATGATGGTGGTGATGACAATGATGGTGGTGGTGATGATGTTTGTGGTGGTGCTGGTGGTGGTGGTGATAATGTTGGTGGTAATAATGATGTTAGGATAATGGGGGCAAAAATGAAAATGGTGTTGGTAATCAAGATTGATGATAATGGTGGTGGCGGTGGTGATGATAGTAGTAGTGGTAATGGTGATGATGATGGTGGTGATGATGGTGTCAAAATATAGTGGTGGTGGTGGTGGTGGTGATGATTGTGAAGATGATGCTGATGATGTTGATGATGTCATTGGTGGTGATAATAGTGGTATTGATCATCATGAGGGATGTGGATGATGATGTGCAATAAGTGAGTTTATGTGGAAGAAATGAGCAATAAGTGAGTTGATGTGGAAGAAAAACTTGTTAATAAGTGAAGAGATACTAAGAGCAAGCAACAGATTCTCAGACACACATTGCAATGACAACAGTACAGAATTACAGAAAACAAGTAATGCACCTAAATACAAAGGTTGGAGAAAAAGAGTACAGAAAGGGAGTAAGGAAGAGAATGGCAGCTTAAACAAAACAAGAAATCAAAGACAAAATATTGTTGAAGTGGAAAAATGATGAATAGTCTACCCATTCTGCTTTACAGCTGAATTCACACACACTTCTATCAAATGCTTTCCCTGTATCGTGAAAGCTTCTGAATACACACTTTGATGTTGTGTTGAAACTTTGTTGCTCTTAGCATAAGCAGGCACAAATTAGTTTTCATTATTGCTCATCATCTTGATTAAAATTCAATTCAAGATATAGATTTGATGTTCATGCAGATGTGAATATCAGAAAGTAGAGGATCTTTAACTTCTAAGTCTTCCCTACACAAAGACATACAAACAGGTGGTTATCAGCCAAGCCCACACAGTAGCTGAGTGTAACATCATAGTTCTTTCTCCTTTGCAATCGACACATTACTTTTCAAATCACTCCTGTCAAAAGAACCAATGAAACCACTATGAAACCACCATGCCCCCTATTCAGTTACCAAAAGGTCCCATGCCCCCCAGCGGCTGTGCCGTTCACGTTGCCACCTTCATCCGATGATGTGAACTGGGATTGCAGCTGTCGGGAAGTCCAGCTGTGAGAGAGTCATCGTTTTACAGTCTCGAAAAATTTGTCCGGTGTAAAAGCCTTCTATCTGTGAGGTGACATTAAAACCTTCTCGTTCTTCCCCGTCAGGCTCCTGTGGGTGGATTCGTTCATCAATGTTGTGATATTTGTTTCAAAACAATCACACCATTTGCCATTGGGGATAACTCAATAAATAGGGAGACATGATTTGATTTACCACTTTCCACAGACTTGAACATTTCAGCCAGTTCCTCTTCTTTTTCTCACTTTTTTTTTCCCTTTCTTCCTTAATGTGCGCCTCTCTGGCAGGTAGGACATTGACTTTAAACATGAGACAGATACCTCAAGTCAGCAACTATCACGACAATTTGATACATTTAGAGAACAGAATTGCTTTAGACATCGCGAAGGGTAAAAGTTACTACATTATTCAGCAAATATCACTAAAGAAAAAGCTTGGTGGCATTTCCATCATCTATATCATCACCATCAACATCAACAACATCATTATCATTATCATCATTATCATATCTTTATTTATTTGTATTGTTTTAGGGGAATTTGTGGCAAGATGTTCAACTTTTATATATTTCATATCATTTAAGCAAGAACAATATATCATAATGTACAATGGTGTTTATAGTTTTTTTTTCTCTCTCAAGTAGAGTTAAATTATTGTTTGCACAAACAAACAAAAACAACAGCATGCTATGCTACAACTGACCAATTCCACAAACAACACTGATGATATTTGAATGCTTAGCCAGACAATTTATCAGAGCAAAGTGGGCTCTTGACTTGTACTCTTGGGAATCCATATTAGCAGGATGTCTACAGGTACACATCAAGTAGACAAAATTTGGATTCCTCAAATCTCCCAAATGAAAGAGAAGAATATGGCAAAGAAAGAATGAAAGAAAAAAAAAAGAAGGTTGATCTTGAACATCAGCACTTTTATAGAACTGAAATTTTGGTGTAGCAAGCATGGGGTTATTCTCCATGACCTCCATCAGAAGACGGCAGTGTCTGTAGTCTGTCTCCTGCATACCTCAACGACTAGAGGCTGGAGCCCGATGAGTACTCATTCGGGAATCATCAACATCAATTTCTGTCAACCCATTTTTCTCTTCTTCGTTTTTTTTTTTTTCTACTGCTTCATCTTCCTATCTTTTTACTCATTCAGTATCCCATTTCTGACACGTGGCATTCTCTCACCAGGGATCCGCTCATAAATAACTGGATGGAGTTATGAGATTGACCCATTTGTGTATATGCCAGAAGTGAGACGTGAATACACACAACTTCATATTTGCAGGGGAATTCACCAAATTAAACTGTCTGAAAACTAAGATGTTTCATGAACTTGTATCCCTGGCAAGTATTGTATGCCCCATACAATTAGCTAGTCTTATTTTCACAATTCGGGACTTCCCATTAGCGGCAGTTTCGCAAGTGGTCAAATTCACAATCATTGAGTACAACGATGGATGGAGAAATGTACATGTGCCCGTCATTTTGTTGGGATCAGATTTAATTATGCATGTTTTGGAATTCATGAGTAGCATTCGATTCACAAAATTCACAAGAATAAAACCTAGCGAAATTATGAATTCAATACTTGATTCAACCGGGATTAACCCATTGAGGACGAGTCCCGAGTATACTCGGGCAGGTGTCTATGGGAAATGTGTGCTGTAGCAAAATCAATCTATCCTCAACGAGTTGACATAAAAGAAGTATCGACAGCTGAGAACCAGAAGGGTGCCATTGCATTCTAAGATTTGAATGTATTAACAAAACAATCAATTTTCAAGAAATAAAAAGTTCATTTAATTAAAAGTGGGTAGATGAATAAGTATTGTTCCAAATATCGCGTAAAATAGCACCTGTGTGGTTTTGATTTTTAATATTTTACTGAAAATGAAAACAATTTAAAATTGAGACTATAATATTGAGGAGATCACACTTTAAAACGTGATACCAATAATTCAATATGCCCTAAACAGTAATAACGGGCTTGTGGTTCTCAGCTGATGATATCAAGAAAATTCAACATATTTTCAATTTTTTTGTCGTAATGAAAGAGCACTTGACTTTAATATCTCTTTCAGTAGACACAGGGAATAATATTACCCTTAACATATGCCAGTAACAAGTCAAGGGAATGTAAATTTTTCTTAAAAAAATGAAATTTTGTTAAAATTTCCTTATATTTTCCTTATACCATTTTTCCTATGTGACTTCGCAAACTGCAGGAGTCTTCTCATCCAGCGATGGCTGCATTGAAACTCAAAAAATTTATTAATTTTGAAGGGATCATCTAAATTTCACTGATATGTTCAACTAATATTGTTGCATTCACTCAATCTACATGTATATTTGGGTTTCATTACCCTTTAACACATATCAGGTAAGAACACTGAGAGGGTGAGATTGTGGCAAGTGTGCCCAGCATGTGCACGTTTCTTTTGCTCTCTCAAAAGTAGGTAGGGTGAGAGGTGTCAAAAGTCAGTGATCACTTGTTTTGATTTTAACATCTGTCTGGTCCATGTACTTTTCATGTTCCTCATATCCTTCTTCTTCTTTCATCTTTCTCCTGTTTTCTTCAGTAAATTTCTTCTTCTCCACCTCGTCTCTCTCTCTCTCTCAGATTTTTTGTTATCTGTTGATTAGACATCTTTCTTTCTCTTGTAAACTGCTCTTTTGATGATTATGTTGCCTTTATCTTACTCTTCCCTCTCCCTATCTCTAATTTTCTCTTTGTGGTATATGGTATGTCTCTCTTGCTCAGTATATTTTCATATTTCACTGTTCATCTATTGACAGTTTATCTCTCCTGCATCCAACACTACCCGTCTCTTTGTTTTCCTATCTCCCTCCCAAGTTTGTCTTTTACATATTGTTCGTAGGGCTTCTCTTTTCCAATAACGATTTTGAAGAAGTGATTTCATATATATATATGTACATCTATATATTTTGGTATTACATTTTTTTTTTTTTTTTGGTTAACTGGATCAGACAAAATGTGATAGTGAGAACAAAATTTGAATTCAACTAAGTAAATTTGTTTTAAAACTTTTCTAGCTGTTGTTTTTTTTTTTTTCAATACTGTATCTCTCCTGCTGTCTCCTCTTAAATTTGTCCCTTTCTGTCTCTTTACCACGATTACCTCTCTGACTCTGTATATATTTCTTTATGTTCAATCTCCCTCACTCTTTATGTGTTCCTGTTGTATTTTTCTTGTTGATCTCTTTGGCCCTGTCTGACTGTTTGTCTGCTTGTTTCTCTCTCTATCCCTCTCTAACTCTTCTTGTCTCTTTGTAGGGGTAACATTACAGCTTCATGTGCACATCAGCACTGACTGGTTAAAACATCACTTCAATTTGCCACCTGAGAATCTCTCGAGATTATTTTGTGAAGCAGCAAAATGTAGTAACATGAGCAAATTTGGCGAAATTAACTTACAAAAGATCATCACCTTTTCTGTTTTCAAGCGTGCGAGTCCACGTGACTCCTCCTCTTTCTTTCTTTTTCTCGCTCATTTTATATTTTTCTGCTGCTATCTAGAGACTAGATAACTTCCTCCTTATACAAGTTACCCTTGACTTGAGCTAGGTAAAGACATTAACACACACAACAGCAAGACATAAGGTGAAGTTCAAGGACAACTCACTCGGTTACATCTACCAAGCACGGTCTGACACCAGTTAATCAGATGAAATGTTACTTTTCACTCGAAAATGTGACACCCATTTGTTCTTCTCACCCTTTCTCAATATGTGTCATGACAGTATCCCATTTCTACTGTAAATTGTTTTCTCCTTGCATTGTTTCATTTTCCCCATACACATTGCCCGGTTCTGGGTGCAGGGATGAAACGAACTATAATCAGCAAATTTACTCTTGGAGGAAATTGTATCCTTTCTGAATCATTGGGGGGTGGGGGAGAAGAAAGCTTTAGCTACATGTTGTACCAAACCAAACTGATTCTCAATCAGATAACATATGTGATCATACAGTTTTTTCTTCCCTGTAATTGTAAAAACAAAACTAAACTATGAATACTTAAACAAAAATGTATGTAACACAGAAATGAGGCATACAATTTTTGAGACCACACTCATGTACAATATATGTGATGTTACATTGTACAAGGGCATAAGGTTGGGTTTTTTTCCTTTTTCTTTTTAATATGAATGTTCATTGATAAGTTCCCCACATTAGTTTACAGGTATAAGCTTTATTGCAGTGATAAGTCAGTATGAGACTTGATCAAAACATATACCAATCCTCCTAGATTCCTCAATATAAACATGGTAACTAAAGTATTATTAGCAAATACAGCAGAATGAAAATCATGGTCCAGAGTCAACTGTGGTTTTTGCTTATGGTGATGATGCTATCATATCCTGGCGAGATCTCATGCCCAGGGCAGAGTGATTCCTGGACCTGCCGGGCCAATACATCCATCTAGTGTCGAACAAATGATTGAAACACAGCGAGAGACGCATGCCGCCCCCTGACACAACGAGACATCATTGAGGGGTTGCCTAGACACCATCAGACAGGCGGCTGACAAGCAGCGTGTCTGCCGATCCTATACCTGCTCACGGAGCCAGACAGGTAGGTATGGGTTAAATGCAAGCAGCTGTGTGTCACTCTTGCAAGTCTCAACAATATTCTATGAAAAGTTTGTCTGGTCTGGAAGACTTCAATTGGTATTTCAAAACAATAGCAACAACAGCAGCAACAAATCACTACCAAATATCCGAACTTTTTCAAAGCAACAAATCAACCTTGAACCCAGGCTATTAGGTCTCAGAACAAAGAGTAAAAAAAAAAAGAAAAGAAAAGAAAAGAAATCTCTGAGAAATTTGTGGAAATATTCATTCACAATGAACAAGAACATTGAACTGAACTTTCAGAATATTCTTTAACATTCCTTGATACAACTGACTGTGAAAGTGAAAGTCCAGTTTGTTTATTTGTTGTTATTGTTTTTACCATCATGCTATAGATTTTCAGGGAATGACATCTTTTAAACAAGCCAAAGGTACAATGTTTGCTTTCTAACTAACTAAAAAGTTGGTTGAATACAAAAAAAAAATAATGTTTTAGTATGTTAAATTGGCATATTTTTTCAATGCTACGTAAGCAATAAAAAAAGGAAAACACATAATGGACTTTTTGAAAGTATGTATTCTTCATTTTTAGTGTGAGTATTCTAAATTGTTAAAAAGATCATCCTTTGCTTAGAATTCAAAATCAAACCAAACAGGAAAGCTGATTTAGACTTTATCTTACATATTTCAAAATATCTTCATTTGCCAATTTTTTGACAAAACTTATGAGGAAGTCTGATATCATGGAGGACCTGTTACATGCTTTCGACAAAATACTCAATGTCACAAATATTTGAACTGATTATATTCGAAAAGGGAAATAAGTTTTTGCACAAAAATGATCTACACCACAATATGTAATAAAGTACCAAATTTTCAGACCAACTGCAACGTAACTGACAAATGAAACTATTAACCTTTGCATATTCTTGAATTAGTTGTACATTAGTTGAATTAGTTGTACATTGGAGATATCAGTAGTTTGGTTTTTGTTTTTAGGATTTTGAGATAGCTTTTCCTTTTCTTTTTTTTTCTTTTTTAGTCAAAGAGTATCTTTATGTGTGTGTTTCTGTGTGTGAGGGGGAGGTGGTTAGTCCTTTCAACCTTTCTTTCCATGACCAATGTAATGTCATCTGAACATCTATAGTGAGATTCCTGAGGCATAATATGGTGATGTAACTCATGATATTCATCGACTTTCGCTCAAGTGTTCATTGATCAGTCATGTTTTCCACCCTGCACTGATGCCGTTAAAAAAAAAAAAATCCCTCTGGTATTTTCTCCTTTAAATCCTAAATTGCCAAGTAAGGGCCGAGTGGACCCCTGAGAGGGGTGCTGTCTACGCTCCCAAAGTAATCATGTGGGTGTTGTTTTGGTAAGAGCGTCTCCTGTCCCTGCTAGGGATTGCTAGTCACTGACCACCTTCAAGAAGTATACAAAACTTGGGACGTTGCATGACATTGAATACTTTACCCATTACACAGCAATCTCTAATGCTCAATTTATGAAGAGGATCGCATGGAAATGACACTCTGCTTTATGTGAATATGCCTCGCTCTATGAAGGCAATATAGGCCTACAATTCAGAAGCTGCAGTCAAACTGGCAAAACTGTTTCTCAAGGCTTAAAGGACAAGTTTACCTTCACTAACATAAGGATTGAGAGAATGCAGCAATATTAGTAGAACACATCAGTGAAAATTTGGGGAAAATTAGACAATCAATGCAAAAGTTATGAATTGTTAAAATTTTTGCTTTGGAACTGCTGGATGAGGAGACTACTATAGCTTGTGATGTCATATGCGTACAACAGTATAAAGAAAATGTAAAGAAAATTCAACATATTTTCATTTTTGTCGCATGATAAAAGAGCACTTGACTTGCCTCTTTCCAAAGGCAGGGGGAATAATATTACCCATAACATGTGTCAGTAACGAGTCAAGGGAATGTGTACCTTTTTCAAAAGATGAAATTTTGTGAAATTCTCTTTATATTTTCCTTATATTGTTGTACTCATATGACATCATACGCTGCAGTAGTCTTCTCATCCAGCGGTGACTGCACAAAAACTTCAAAAATTCATAATTTTTGAACGGATTGTCTGATTTTCCTCAAACTTTCAATGATGTGTTCTACTAATATTGCTACATTCTCTCAATTCTTATGTTTATGAAGGTGAACTTATCCTTTAAGTTCTTGAAGTTTTGCCTTTGTGGCTACAAACTTCACTCTAAGATTAGGAAAATTTCCCAATTCCCCACAAATTTTCTCAAAGTTTATGTACATGCTGCTGAAACATCACAAAGTGTGTCATGTGACAAGTCCAATTTCTGTTTGCAATGTCTACCGAAGTGCACATTCATTGGGATGAACATGTATGCATCATTGACATAATAATCATCAGCTGTCAGACTTTCTCATTCATTGTGCACACCCACCCGTGACCCAAACTTCCAGAAGTTTAGCCGCCAGTCTGAGCTGATGAGCAAACTTCAAGAAGTTTTGCCATGAGTGTGACCATGGCTTGAAAGGGCAATAATGCGGCACCTGATACCACTCCTTAACCTTCCCAGTCCCTTCACCTCAAAATGCTCTTAACCTCATGTATAACTAGTTTGTCATTGGTAATGACCAGTTAAAGTGTAATATTCTCCATACATTGTTCACACGGATAGAATGATAAAGGATCCATCAAAATCATAGAAAATTACAATGTATGAAAATATGGACAGTTAAAGGAAATTTTACAGTTTAGTTTTATATTCATTTTGTTTGATTTTCTTGTACTTTTTGTTTTGTTTTGTTTTTGTTTTGCTTTTACTTTATGCAGATATTAGTTGCAACCATATCATAAAACCAGATACCATCAATTTACAAATCTCATTTTGGTTGGTGCATGAGATGTTAGTAAAAAAAAAAAAAAATCATGTCTATTGAATGGTGATTTAATCACTACAAGGCCTGCAGGTTATATGCACTAGGTTATAATCTGCAACACAATGGAGACTTGATCCAAATGATACAATTTTTCCATTCTGTGTGAAAGAAGAAAATTTGGTGTGCATATTTGTGTACAGGTCAATAACAGACATGTAAGGCCATGACATCTAATCATTCCCTCATCAATTTTGCAATATAAAGTTGCTACTAATATCACTGTTTTGTGGGAAAATGTGAAACACTGAAATTTCATAACTTTCTTATTTTAGGTCTACTTCTGATGAAACTTCCACCACTCCGCCTATTTGATCTTTTCTTTCTTCATTGAAGCTAGCTTGAACACAGACTGACATTGTAATTCAACAAACACAGCTTTGTAAAGTTATGATGCTCGCCACATTCTCAATCGGGATTTTCTCTATCTGTATATTGCTGTCACTGATTTACATAAGGCACTAAAGATAACTTATGCACATTTTGACAGTAAACAAGTTGCTTGCTTTTAAAAAAAGAAAAGAATCAGAATTACGGTAAATGAGGCTGATTAAATCTAAAAACATTTATGATACTGCCAAAAAAAGATCCCAAATTGGTCTTGTCTTTATTCTTTAGCTGTGACACACCCATATGAGAGAACTTCCACTTTCATCCTCTTCTTTGGAGGAAGCTTTTCGTGAAAATTGTAAAACACACAAACAAACAAACAAACAAACAATAAACTAAATTAAACAGACAAACAAACTTGTTAAGAAAAATAAAGAAGAAAATGAGGGGTGGGTGAATGAAGTCCGATGAGTCATGCAGTGACAAACTCTCAACTGATTTGTTGAATCCTAATGGACAGCACACAAACCTTGAGCCTGCTAGGATACAAAGGATGCGCGACCATGAACTCACAAATTTGCCAGGCACAGCTCTCGGCTCACAGACAGCTAGTTTATGAGTCATGCAATTCAGAGGTTTGTGCCATCAGTTTTCTCTGAAGCCAAGACTTCACAACAGGGGTAGTCAAGATACCTGGCAGCTGTATCATCCATGTCATCTGGTTGCCATGGATACACAAGAGCAGAAGATGCCTAAAAACACCATACCTCTGAGATAGTGTTATTTTCCGTTGACTTCAAATAATGCACACTGGATGTCTGTATGCAATGAGTTAAACTGAAGAGCTTGAGTGCAAAACAGGTTAAGCACGATTCTGTAACATTTTAAAGTCATAAGTCCATCATCAGATTAGACATAATGAAACCTTTTAAGTGATTCCTCATTTCGTCCCACTTTTCACGAAGTGATGGAAGCCGCACGGTTTCTGTGCGGCTTTCCATCACTTTGTGAAAAGTGGGACGATTTGTAATATATAACATGGACTAATCTTGAAGTTATGATTAAAATTTTCCACATTTTCTTCTTATTTTCTTTGTTCTTCAGCAACCATAATCACAAATGTTTCAAATCAACAAAGATGGAGTTAATTTGTTTTGTGTTCAAACTCTTCAAATATACCCTTCTGACAATATGATGAATGAGGGGGTGTATTATGATACAAATGAACTTACTCTATTTTTCATACAATTTGTGTTGTTTTTTTTTCCTCCCTCTCTATTAATGAAATTCGAATGAATTAATTCAACAGCTTATTTGTCATTATCAGTCTCATGGATGATTGCTGGGCAAAGCACAATAAAAAAAGGATGTATTCCACATCAAACCTATGCAGAACTATTCCAGTTGTGCATCAAACTGATTTCGTCTTCATCAATCTTTCCAACCTTGTACTCTTTTCATTCGACATTCAAGAGATTAGCAATGATTGAACATTGCAATAATCACAGTTGCTATGACTCTTAGCCAGGAGGTAACCAATCAGAGAGGAGTACTGGCTATTGCAATTCAGAACAATTCTTAACAATAATTTCCAACATCTTAATGAAATGGACCACAGTTGCCTGTTTCATTGACAGAAAAAAAAAGTCATCAAGGTCTTTGGACAGCCTGTTTGGCTGTAAAAAGTTCATCTAGTATTTATAATGCATGTCAGCATTCCTATACATTCCAAAAATGTTATCCTGCAAACTGCATCACACTGATTTATCAATTAGTCATGACGTATATGCACATGCCACATTTTTCAGTGTAAAACTAGATGACCTGTCAAATGCAAAAACAACACCTACAATTTTTGAAAATGGTTTGCAGAAGACACTCTTCTGTGTAAGCTTCCTGGAAACATTAACATGTCAAAGAACATGTGTGATGGTGTCTTTATTTTATCAATATGCTAAAACTACAGATATCATGAATTATAACATATTCATGACATTCTGTCTGTTTGATTATAATCACATTTGCAATTAAGTAAAATTTCTCATAAAATTGTATCCAGCTTTCCGTACATGATTGTGAGATAAAGCATGATATTTCATCATAGGTGTTGATTGCTGGTAATATTTCAACAAGGTGAAAGAGCCCTTTGATGAATAAAGACAATTATAATGTGTTGGGAGTTGGTTTTCCCTAACTATACATAGGTCCCAACTTGACCAGTATTGAGAAATTTCTCCCTAAGAAACACCAGTGATGTGTGTTGGTAGAGGCAGGGAGGTGTGAACACCTCCCTGGTAGAGGTTGAAGCGTACATGTACTTTATACTGATTAAACAATTGAGCAAATACTTGTAAAAACAAACAGCCAAATAACAATGAACATGATTTGTACTTCTTCAATGGTTCAATATTTTCTCTTCATTAAAATCATCCCCATTCCCCAAATAGAACCTTCCACCCCACCCCCACCCCCAATTCCACTGGAAATCACACACACGACAATGTGTGCTTTTGGCCACTCCCACTTTGAACAAATAAGGCAGCATTGAACCAAGTCTCCGCCTTCACTATCTCCACGAGGTTACAGTTCACAGTACCAAATATGGTGAGTGACTGCCTAGTGGTGCTGGACAATGACGTACATGGAAACAAGGCAGCAATAAATCTGCTCAGATTGTTTCGCCACATGTGTGAAGTACTTCCTAACAGGAGATACAAGCCTTGTACTGACGATTGTTTGCTGTCTGGTAGAATTGCTAGGCATTGTTACCATGACAACTATACACTACTGGGGTGAAGATCAAGGGCATGGACAAATGGGATTAGAAAGTCCCCAAGTGGACATTTTTTTTTTCTCCATGATCTGGACCAAACTTAGGTGAAACCAATTGAACTCATTGAGTTTGCTCACGGGTTGTCATGGTAATGGTAACAAGATAAAAACAACAGAAATTCTAGATGTCTAAATATAGTTTCGGCAACAAGGGAGAGTTGTCTGACATTTCAGTGACCCGTGAGAATGTTTGTGATCAGAGATTGGGAATCTGTGATCTTGAATAGAATGCTTTTGAGCTATAAAAATGATATGAAATGCTCTAATTTGTAATTAAATAAATTTGAATATATATGATATTGGCATATTGGTTTTCACGCAATTGACATTCCACAAAAACCACTTTTCAGTACATCACCCTTTTCCATCACCACGTTTACTTTTCCTCACAATTACAAAGTATGCATTGGTTCTATTTGTCATATGTATTGCATCATCCATTACAATTTGTATTCCTAGCTAATTGTTAAAAATATGATATCTTAAATGTATACTTTGTATTAGTATTTCCATTTGTTGGATGGAATTAAACTACAATTTAATTGATGAAATTGATGAAGGTAAAAAAAAATAATCACAACTTTTGGCTAATATCCATTACAATACTGACACAGGTAAGTCACATTTGATTTAAAAAATACAACAACAACAACAACAACAACAACAACAACAACAACAACAACAACAACAACAACAACAACAACAACAACAACAACAACAACAACAACAACAACAACAACAACAACAACAACAACAACAACAACAACAGACAAACAACCACAAAGTCACAACATTTTATGAAACAGAGTCTTAGCAATGTAAACATTGGTTTGTTTTATTTTGTTTTATATATCGGCTTGTAGCTTAATTCATTATTTGCTGTCTTGTGAATATTCTGAGGGTCCTATACAAGCTTTGCTTCTTAGTGGGACCCTCCATTTCCATCCCCATCCTTAGTTCACTTGTATTATATATATGTACATATTAAAAAAAAAAAATACACAACTGTTTTCTTTATCTGCAACTCATTTTCATAATATTTACTTGTTAAATCACATTTTGCAATTATTACAAATATCCTCAGCATATGCATTGTACATAATTTCTCTGTTTATTTGATGGAATGAAATAAATTTGATTCTTGAATCTTGAACTTGTGAAACAAATATAATCCTTTTGAGTGACTTGCACACAGAAGTCTTCCACTGGTTCCTGTGTGCACGTGGTATTTGGTAAGCTGCAAGAATTGCACCCCCTCTCTACAACAATGACAAATTAAATAGGAATACACAAGTCTGAAGAGTTTGATTGCAGAATGGGTTAACTCCATTTCTATCAGTTTGAAATATTCTCACTTAAAGCTGCTAAGAAAACAAAGAAAATGATAAGAAAATACAGGATATTTCTCATCAAACTTCAAGAGTATTCCATATCATTAAAAATTGGTTGTGTGGTATCATTAGAAACGTTTTATTTTGCACGATCTGATGACAGACAAAATGTTCGGAAATGACACTTAGCCCATTTTGCAATCAAACCATTTCATCATGCTTATGGAAGTGTAGCTTGTCTTGTCACTGAGATCCATGATCTAGATCTCTACCTCGCTGCCTAATAGTATAATCGAATAAGAGTTATTCTGAAAGGAAAATCTAGTGTCATTGTCCTTTTAATATTGAGATAAGAGTTATCACAGGCAATTCACCATAATACCTCCTGATCCAATGTTAGGCACCAGCAATCGTGGGTTATGTTTGGTACAGTGTAGCGATGAAGAGAACGAAGTATTAAAAAAAAAGGACAAAAGGGAGTATCTTCACAGTTCACACTCATTCAACTCCTACTTTTCCAATAATAAAAAGGGATAAGAGGGTGTATATATTTTCACACCGTTCACGCTCATTTCATTCTTACATTATTACACCACACTTTTCCTGTCCATTCAACACTTTGCTGCAACACTGGACCACATAGCACTGTATGTCTCTGAACTGTAGGTGGCGCTAGTCATCTCTCACACACAAGGATGGAGGTAGGTTCAGTGGGGGAATGACTTCCTCCTAGACCAAAAAGCAAACAGCACTCTCTAAAGGCAAATATGTCTCTAATCAAATGCACAGGAAAAAACAGCAACTACATGGCACTGTCTCCAATAACTTACACACTTGAAAATAAAATCACTTCAAATCAGGAAAGCTGTATCCCTTGTGGGTTGAACTCTTGAACATTGGAAACATTTATTTAGTAGAAGTCATGAAGTCCTGGTTATGGATAGTACACTGTACAGCATAGTGGTGTGTGTTTCAGTGAGCTGCAACTCTCTCTCTCACTCACACATACGTATATTATACTTTAAAAACTTTTTTTTTTTTTTTTTTTTTTTAACAACAGTCTTTTGTAGCACAGTTACCAGTTTCGGATAAGGCATTTTTGTTTACATTTGACATGTAGCAAAAATAAATTAGAATATAACAGCCTCACAAATAAAACAGACTTTTACTGACTTTGGTAGACATCAAATTTGAAAAGTATATTCTTTCAGCAGTTTATTTTTGCAATGGCTTCTAGGACCCCGTTTACAGTGCGAGGCTCGGCTTCAGTGTAAACGCGCAAAAGGCCAAATGCGAGGCCAAAATTGGTCTCGCATTTGGCCTCGCTCTGGAGGTGGTCTCGGCCGTGGCCGAGCCGCGGCCGAGCCCTGCCTCTTCTTGGTGTAAATGCAAACTGGGCCAAATGCGCGGCCAATTGCGCGGCCAATTTTAGTCTGGCTTCCAAACCCTCTGCCTGTATCTTTCGCTATTCAGGATATTAACCCCCTCAACGTCGAAAACTATTATAGTTCAAGGTGGTTTTGTCCTGCAAAGGATTTTTTTTCCTTCAGCAAAGGCCTTTGCCCGAACGGCGACTTCGTCGCCACGGAATTCATTTGGCGAAGGGTCTGAAAACCAGACAATACCAAATTGCGTTTGTTTACAAGCAGAGCCCCACTACGACAAAATATTGAAAGGTTTGAATCAAAAGCGCGGCCGAGCCCAGCAGTGTAAACGGACAAAATTGCGAGGCTCGGCCGCGCAATTGAGGCCGGACTCGGCCGCGGCCGAGCCGAGCGGCCGGCCCCGCACTGTAAACGGGGTCTAAGTAAAACATGTTTGCTCTATCAATTTATAACAAAAACCACACTAACCCCTTGTGGTCTACTTATTGGGGAGAAAACCCCCACAAAGCACATTTGATATAGAGAGTGCATATGAAATGATATGACAGTGAATCATTGACAAGTATAAAGGAACATGTACTTGAGTTTAAAAAAAAAGAGAAGAATGAGTCTCATCACTTACCTTTTGGTTTCATCCATAATTGTTCCAGAAAAGGGCAGCAGACAATGAGGCAGCGTGGTGTAAAGAAATAAGAAGATAAAAGGAGAAAGGGAAAAAAATTGATTGGATTACATATCATGATGCATGAACATAATGATTACTGTAGTTAAGGAGAGGTACATATGATCAATAGTTTTCTCCATTATGCTGTGAGGGAAGGAAAATGAAAATGGTCAAAGACCAAAGAGGCAAGATATTATAAAGACATGAAAAGATGAGAGGCTATTAACCCACTGAGGTCTAGTCGCGAGTATACTTGGGCAGGTGCCTACAGGAAACATGTGTTATATCAAAAATGAGCTCATCCTCAACAGGTTTAAGAGTGACACACAAAAGGCCCTATCTCATCCAGATATATTGTAATATCAAAATTGTGATGCTTGATAGGGCCTATCCTATTCATAATGCAGCTGAAAATATAAAAAGAAAGAAAAAAATGTTAGTTACAGAGTTAGTTATACTGCAAGTTTGTGCTTCCACACTATTAACTATGTGCTATTGGCTTGCAAATTTTATTCATGCATGTTTTCTGAAAGGATGAAGAGAAGAATCCTTAAATCAAGTGGAAGTTAACTGGCAACTGTCAAGATATTTCTCAGGAGAGAATTCTAGCAGTAATGTGTGACAGCAAGCTTGAGAACAATCAATTATGCAAGTCCTTTTTTTTTTTTTTTTCTGGCCAAGTTTTCGATGGACTTGGCACAGTTGCCTGGCAATTTTCACAAAATTGTCGAAGCGTTTCTCATGTCTGGATTAGGAAACAATGTGAAAATCTGAAGTTCCGTCTAAATTACGTAGAAAGCATGATGAGAGAGAAACAGAGACTGAGAGGGAGAGAAAAAGAAAGAAAGAAAAAACTAGAAATGTCGCTACGGCGACTGATGCCTCCGCCATAATGCATGATTCTCCCAATAGGTGTATAGTACAATGTCTTGACAATGTGTGATGACAGTTTCACATAACTGGCAAAATATCGAAATAACAGGTTTGTCAGAAATATCTTGAATGTTCACTTTCCATGAACTGGGTTTGCTATAATTGTCTATTAAAGAGTGCAGGTACACATATTTGGGGAATTGAAAAAATTTACTTGACTTCTGACCAACCTTATTATAAGTTTATGCATTGAGTATAATTTTCAAGGTATGAAGAAAGAGTGTAATTACAGTACAAAATATTTTTTTTTTCATCTAAACCTGACCTTTGACCCTTAACCTTTGACCTTTGACCTTCTGGCTGGAAATTTCCAAGAGAATTTCCATCAAGTAATACATGTACATATATTAAACACTTTTAAAACTAATAATGCAATCATTGCATATACTAGTATACATGTATGAGGGAAATACAGTAGTAACATTTTGAGTTGACCTTGACCTTTGAACCCCTGACTATTGACCCATGACCCCTAAATTCCCTAGATAATCCCTGCCAGTCAGTACATGCATATGTACCATGTTCCATGAAGATACATTGAACCATTTGCGAGAAAAGTGATATTGCAACATTTTCACCTAACCTTTGACCTTTTGACCTTTGACCTTATGACATGAAACTCTCTCTGGAGAATCCTTCTGCAGTAGTACATGTCTACACTAAGTTTCAAGAAAATAACTGCGGGCATTGCATAGATATGGGGAAATAGCAACATTTTTAGCATTTGACCTTGAACTTTTGACCTTTGACCTCTTGTCAATGTCACTAGAATCTACTCAACTAATTGTCCCATCATACATCATCCTTGGACCAAGTTTGGTGAAAGCTGCTTCATCCAGTTTTGAGTTATCACATAAAAAGATAAATTTTAGGATTTGACCTTGATCTTTGACCTTTGACCTCTGTCCGATTTCACTGAAAAACTAATCAAGTAATTGTCCCATCATACATCATCCTCCAACAAAGTTTGGTGAAATTTGCTCCATACAGTCTTGAGTTATCGCGTAAACGGATACAATTTCACGATTTGACCTTGACCTTTGACCTTTGACCTTTAGCCGATTTCACCCAAAATCTTATCAAATCGTTGCCCCATCATACTTCATACTTGGACCAAGTTTGGTAAAATTCCAGTAAATATTACTCAAGTTATCGCGTAAACGAAAGCGGACGGACGTACGGACGTACGGACGTACGGACGTACAGACGTACGGACGTACGGACGTACGTACGGACGGACGGACAACCCGAAAACATAATGCCTCCGGCACCACTTCGTGGCGGAGGCATAAAAATAGTAGAGAAGGAGATAGATGGACAATCATGAAGTGATTGGTGATAGGTGGTAGGCAATGCAATGTATGTATGCCTGTCATAATACCTGCAGAGTTACCCCAAAATACCCAATGTGTCAGCTAACCCAGCAGGTGCTACCCCACCTACGATGAAAGCTGGTCAGGGTATTTCACATTTGTACAGCAAATGTAGGCTTACAGCAAATGCTGTGGATACAATTTCCCACAAAGACATTATTTATCCTTAAGTCATGTGTGAATTACACAATTACAGGCTGTATGTATTAGTTTGATACAAAATGGAATAATTATTAGACTGCAATTCCTGAGATATCAAGTTTCTTCTTCTTCTTCTTTTTTTTTTTTCCTCATGAGAGAGTGTATCCTTTTTCCTCCCATGGAAATGTTCTGGAAAATGATTCTGAAAGCCATATAAAGATAATTTTCCTCTATGAAAAAAGAAAATAGAAAAAAAAAGAAGAATTATTATAAAAGATCCACAAAGTTTGATAATGATTTAAAAAGTGGTAATTCTTGATTATGTCACTTTATTTCCTGATGTGAAAACACACAAACTAAATAAATGAGGAATGGATCGGAATGGATAAACTTGCATTTTAATGACTGGGACAAATGTGTTCTGGTCCCTGTTTTATAGAGAGTTGAAATTGATTATAAAGTTGATTCCTATGATAAGTCTATGGCAGCCTGTGTGTTAAACACATTCAAAATCGATTTTATTTTTTCATAAAGCAGGGTCCTGGTGGATGAATCGATTCAGAGTTCTCAAAAGGAACTGACCATTATATAAAGTAATTGAATGCCAATTTTTGCACACAGGTGTGAAAAGTCTGCTGTGGTGCATGTGGATACAACTTGACACTGGTTAGAGTGACTCTTATGTATGTCTTTCTTAAACCCATTTGCTCACTGGAACCTGGAAGAAAAATGTGTAGGTCTACAGCCAATGGGGATTTTGTAATCATAGGGAATGACCATGCTTGCCCATTTTGTCAGTGATTTGTCGTAAACTGAAATGCAACATTGAAAATTAGTTTAAGTCTATCAAAAGAGTGTCCTCACAAAATAGTTTTGTTGAGCTATACAGATGATGATGGCAAAATGATAATAATGTTGTATTGCAATACATATATACATGTATATATATACATATATATATATGTGTATATATATATATGTATATATATATATATATATATATATATATATATATATATATATATATATATATATATATATATATATATAATATATATAGATAAAACATGTCACATGAATTCATGTTTTTATGACACTCTTCAAAGTAAATAAGAAAGTAAGGTTAGTAAAAGCAGCTCATTAACATTGGTCACGCAGTTGCATACGCAAATCAGCTAGGTAATAATATCATAGCCTCAAAAAATCTCCACTGATTTTTTATTTTTTTTTTAAATAAACTGTTAAAGGGATTGTGTACAAATGAAAAAAAAAAATGCCTGAGAAAGCTCAACCTGGACATCACTCTTCCTGAATAAATCAGTCACTGACTTATTCAGTTTATAGTCACTTCAACCAATTGCTGAATTTACCCAGTGGCTGTAGGTAGGAAATGTACATTCATCAGTTTCTTCAAATGTCAATAGGATACGACCTTTGCTACCAAATACTGGTAGCAAAGTTCAGGGATTCAAACAGAAAGGCACAAGTTCAAAAATTTGAAAGGGTCTCTTGAGAAAGGGTTCTCCTGCTGGGGCTTTCCTCTGGCTGTTGGTTGACTCTCACTAGCATGACAACCCTATGCCAGCTTTTCCTGTTCTTACTGCAAGAGTGAGAGAGCCTTTTACAGAAGGCGCATTCTATTCAAACGAGGTGAAAATTCTTCTGAATAATCATGATCGAAACATTGATATTCTTTTGGCAAAAAGAACTGATACATTGTGGCCTTAAAAAAAAAAATGCTATTACAACCCCTTGAGGACAGACTGATTTTTCTGCAACACACATTTCCCATAGACACCTGCCAAAGTGTACTCGGGACTCGTCCTCAACAGGTTAAAATACGAGACACGGTGTGAAGCAATCATTGTGATCATTTTGGAAAAATTGCACAAATAGTACCTGTAAGATTTGGATCAAAATTATTCAGCTTGCCAGGCATTCACTCAACAAATAAGTGAGATTTGGATCGTGATATAAACGTCAACATTTGGATTGCAATTCAAATGTAACTCCCAAACTGCCATGTGAACCCCCCCTCCCCTTAAAAAAAAAAATAAAATAAAATAGAATAAAAGAAGAAGAAGAATAAAAGAAGAAGAAGAAGAAGAAGAAGAAGAAGAAGAAGAAGACAAAAAAAGAGAGGGTACTCTGCTGAAGACCATTGTGGGGGTTTTGAATTCAGAGAACTGAGGCATGACGTTCATGGAAATTTGACAGGTGCAGGATGTTGGCTATTATCTTGAAACAAAATGTAACTACACAGAGAGAAAATGAGATGATCCCCCCTGTTTTATGCATGTAATGTGTCATTTTCCAACTCTTTTAATAATTCCTCAATCCTGATGCTGGACAGTATTAGGGGTCACTTGGACAGTTTGGCATCTGGTGAGGCGGTGGTGGGAGTATCCCTCGATAGATTCACTGACCACAAAGGACTGCTCAGCAAACAGTCCAGCCCCAGTGATGTTCTAATAAAAAGGCTTTGTTTCTAGTCACCATGGCGACAGGACCACCGCCAATAAGAGAGGTCACTGTGTCATCATGGACCTTGATGATAATGAGAAATGGGTTTGGTCTGTGGACTGAACTCATCAAAACTGGCACCTGCTTGACGACTTTGGTCAAGCTGTGGTCAACCATATTAACTATGATGGTCAGACTTCTGACAGTGACCAACAACACTGAAAAAGCAATGTGGGCTGGCTTAATATTTCTTTAATTAAGATTTACCAACCCCGAATGAATCTTTCATTAGATGATTACATCACAGGATGAGATTATTGCTATCTTGATCTATATATCTCTAGTTATGGAATTGTTATAGATATGTACAACATATCCATTCACAGTAATTCTAAATAAATGATTTCTATCATCAGTCATAATGAATATTATCAAGGAAAGAGCAAACAGTTACATAACATGGTACAAAATATGAATGTATAAATAATATCTTATTTTGCATAACAGTGATATCAAAGGTTTTATTTCACTTCTTTCAACAGAATGTACAAAAAATATAGATTCGACATACGTTTGAAGGAATGATACATAGATAGCAAAGGATAACATTTGTCAATAATCATTACAACTTTAGGCATTTTTCATACAGACATATTTATACATTCTGCCAAAAAAAGTGGAGGTACCCACTCAAAAGACTATGCTTGTACAACGTGGGCACCTCACAGGAAAAAAAAAAGTGAAAACTTAACTACAAGTGTGCGGGATGAAAAAAGAAGTGGAAAAGGGGAAAGGGAAGAAGCATAAATACAAGTAAAGAGACGAGACAACTAAGAACAAAAAGCCTAGATCAATCGGTACATTCAAGATCAAACCAACAGAGACTATTAGCCATATTAGAAGTGTAGAGCATTAAAAGCGACGAGAAAGTGATATATACAATTGTATGGAATTGCTGATAGCAGAACACATTATCTGTTCTGTGAAGGCACGTAAGTTTGCAATAGGAAAAACAGGGGATGCGATGCGGAATTCCGCGAAAGACGCGACCTAACAAGTCTATGAAAAATCAATAGCATACTGGTGCTTACAATACCTACTTACTGAAAAAGATAAACAAACAAAATTAATTCCTTTCTGTTACATTATAAGACTTAAGAAGGAATGATTTCAATCTTTTTTTGAATGAAAACAAAGAAGGAGCATTTTTTATGTCTGGACTAAGGGAGTTCCAGAATCTTGGGCCTGTATATATAAATGTCTGCTGAGCTAAAACCGTTCTAAGCAGGGGCAAATGAAATTCATTAGACTGTCTTGTTGGGTAACTATGGTATGTCAGGTTACGAGGAAACATAGAATCGAATATAAACGGAAGACAGTTATTATTATAACTATACATAAATTGTCCTAAATGAAATAAAAACAAATCCTTAATTTTCAGAATCTTGTTTTCAGAAAACAAAGAAGCTGTATGAGAGCAAGGAGCGGCATTACAAATGATTCGAAGTGCCTTCTTTTGTAACAATAAAACCCTATCTAATAATGTTTGATGCGTGTTTCCCCATGCCAAGATTCCGTAATTTAAATAAGGTAGTATCAAAGACGAATACAGTATGAATAATGAATGTTGGGGAAGAAACAATTTGAACCTGTTAATGACGCCTATATTGCGCGAAATAATTTTACAAACATAATCTATATGAAATTTCCAAGAAAGTTTATTATCTACTGTGATTCCAAGAAATTTTGTATATGAAACACTTTCTAAAACAGTGTCATCAAAATAAATATCCATATTCAAATTATCTAAAGTGTTACTAAAAAACATATACTTGGTTTTATTGATATTCAGGGACAGCTTATTAGCTCGTATCCAATCTCGTAAATTTTGTAACTCCGCATTTACTGTGTGCACAAGAATATTTGGATCTTCATGTGAATAAAACACATTTGAGTCATCGGCGAAAAGTATGAATGATAACACTTGGGAGGAAGCACATAAATCATTAATATAAACAATAAACAACAACGGCCCCAATATACTACCTTGTGGCACGCCACACATTAATTCTCTCATATCAGAGTTATAATTGTTTATTGAAACATATTGTTTACGATCAGTTAGATAACTCCTGAACCACTCCAAGGCCTTCCCACGTATACCATAGTGGGACAACTTATAAAGCAATATATCATGATTAATAGTGTCGAAGGCCTTGGAGAAGTCCAGGAAGATACCGATCAAATGAGAGTGATTATCTAAAGCATGTGCTACTTTATCAATAAAATTCAAAAATGCATGAGAGGTGCTATGCTTTTCTCGAAAACCAAACTGGGAGTTTGTCAGAACACAATGCGTCTTCAAAAAATTCATTGTTCTTTTATATATAATTTTCTCTAAGATTTTTGATATACAAGATAATAAAGAAATAGGTCTATAATTACTAATATCCAGATTGTCACCATTCTTAAATATAGGAATAACTTTTGCTATTTTCATTTGTTCCGGAAACTGACCGTTTGACATTGACAAATTGAAAATATACACCAAAGGATCCACAATAGAATATATTGCTCCTTTTAAAATCATATTGCTTATATCATCATAACCTGCACTTTTTTTATTTTTCAAACCAGAAACAATATCAATAACCTCATACCTAGTGGTAGGAGTGAAGAATATAGAATGTGTATTATACTGATTCAAAAAATCAGTAAAATGTTTATCAGTATTGGGAATTTCTTGAGCAATATCTTCTCCAATAGTTGTAAAATATTTATTGAAAATATTTACAATATCTTGAGAATTATCAATAATCTTGTCATCAAATCGAATTTTTGATATACCAGAGATTTTGGTAGATGTATTCATAGCTTGTTTTAACACATTCCACGTACTTTTTATATCATATCTATATCTCTGCAATTGCTTATGATAATACTTTTTCTTTTCTATACGTAATATTTTTGTGAGGGTATTTTTATATGATGTGTATTTCAAACGTGCTTGCTCAGTACTTTTCATCTTAAATGAATAAAACAATTTATTTTTTCTGTTAATAGATCGCAAAATGGACTTTGTAATCCAGGGAAGCCTTGGTGTTGTTTTATAATTCCCCCGTTTGTATTTTCTTTTGGGAATACATATATCCAAATGATTATTCAAAACATCAAAAAAATTATTCAAAGACAAATTAATGTCATCTGTATCAAACACACATTCCCAATTAGCATTATCTAAAGAAGCACAAAAAGAAAACAAGTTTTCTTGAGTTACTCTACGCCTTTCCTGACGAAGAAATGAATTAACATTAATATGATTATACTTAAAATGCGTCATAACAGGAAAATGATCAGTAATATCAGACAAAATTATGGAAGAATCTGGGAGAGTTAAAACATTACAAAAAATATTATCAATCAAAGTAGCCGAATGACTAGAAACACGAGTTGGTTTGGAAATAAGGGGTAAAAAAGAAGAGGATAAGAATGTATCAAGGAATTCACCCGGTATATTGTCTGTTGTATGTTTTAACAAATCAATATTAAAATCACCGAGTATAAAGGACTCTGAGTTAGCAAATAAAGGATCTGTGAGCAACTCGGTGAGATATGATAAAAAATCTTTGTTGTTAGAATTTGGAGGTCTATAAATGATACCTATCACAATATTTTTACTACCAGGAACATTAATTTGAACAAAAAGGGACTCCACAATGTCATTCATTTTACTCAACTTTTCACAAACAATACATTCAAAACTGTTTGAAACATATAAGGCAACCCCACCACCAGAACGATCGGGTCTGTTATTCACAAAAACATTATATCCTTCAAGCGAGAAAGATCGTTTGGGGCATGAAGATAACCACGTTTCAGTTAGTCCTATCACAGTAAATAAAGGGTTATTTGGATTATCCAATAATAACTGTAATTCATCAAAATGCTTACTTAAACTTCTTATATTCAAATGTATCAACGAAAATGTGTCTTTACATAAACCCTTACGAATTTCTTTAAATTGATTCATAGTAACATAACTACATAATGAGGCTTGGGTTAAATCATCAAGATCATACTGCATTTCTTCAGCTGTTGAGTTCATATTATCGGCAACTAACTTATCATAAAAAGATGTATGCGAATTAGAAACATCACCTAGGAAATCAAATTCTGGTGTAGTAGGTCTAAATAGATCAATAAACTCATCTTCCAATACGGAACGAAAAGGCGCATTTATCCCCTCAGCCATTTTGAATGAGAAATTCTCTGACAATTGAGCGCGCAAATGATGCTAACAGGAAGAAACCAGCATAGGCATAACAGCAAAGTCGACGCGGCAGATACCGCACCGGATTCTGCGCAAAGTGAAAAGGTAGGCTGGCGCCATGTGTGACAATGAACTTTAAGTGCCTCTCACGGGCATACAAACAAAATGTTCGGGCTAGTTGGCTGTCAGCAAAACCAGGGGTACTAGAGTAGATATCAACTCATAAACTAATAAACAATTAAAGAGGAAGTCAAAGGAGGTGCCTAGATTTTGTTCCATATGGTAAATTACATAAATTCTCACTTCATCTTTTCATTGCCTGCCCGACAGAAGGCCCTGAGGTTTGCATGCTCTAAAACTCGCTATGGTAGAGCCCTAAGGCTTATATGCTCTTAAAGCTTACTCAAGCCCTTCTGCCGGGCAGGCGACATTTTTAGAAGCAATTTGATAAAACAAGATGGTGATGCCTGGGCGTTTAAATTACTACTGAGAATCACAGGTGTATAGCATTTAGGGATAAATAGTTATGATAATCCTTGTGTACTTAGCAAATTTAAAGACACTAAATTATATTAAACTGTTAAATGTGTGACCCAGAATTCATTTTCTTATCTGCACTATCGTTTGCATAATTGTTTATTGTTTTCTTCCACATGCTCATAAAATGCACCAAAAGTATATCAAGACCTTTTAAAGTTTATATTTATCAGGTTGCATTTTTAACAGTATACTACGAAATCTGTTGCTGGAAAAAAAGACAGAAATATGAAGTTATTGAAACACAGCTGCAATAATTGACACACAGACTGACATACAAAAACCATGAAAAAAGTTTCTAATACTTGTCAGTAAATGTAAGTGCTTATAGGTCTACAAAAACTAGGGCTGACTAAAGCGCTTAAAGTTGCATAAGAATTTGGCAGAAAATTACTGACATCTGTACATCTGTGATGGTGTCCAACACGTGATCCGCAATTTAAAGATGTCTACTTCAAACTTGGATATAATTACTCCTTTACAATGAAACAGTAAATGGGATGACTGAAAGACAATGGTATCAATCAAAGAAGATTTCTATCAGGACCAGGGCAAATAGGACCAGACTACTACATTCCACCTTTGGCCATAAAATTGTGAAGGTGACTTTCAGCCAAGCACACCATTCATGATTTGAGTGGACGATGTATGAAGATGAATGAGGAAAGGTAAGGATTGATTATCCAATTGTTTCTAGGATTTGGTAGAATGAAATCACACCATCAATAGGCAGCAAACAGTCTATAAATAAGATTTAAGAATGGGGTTAACCGCAAAGCTAATGTTGACTGCCAAGATAGTTCTCTGAAGTAGGTTTTTCTTTATTTTTTTTTTAAGGCACTGAAGAGCTGAATGATACTACTTCAGCAATGTCATTCTACTGTTTATGCAAGTTTTATGGGAGATTTATCAAAGTGGCTTATGTAAGGCCTCTGCGGTTGAATTGATTCAGGTCTCTTCTATAAATGCAAAGTCATTGACCTTTTTTTTTTCTCTCCCCTGACTGCAACAGTTTGCACGTAATAGTACCTGCTAATAAAGTATGACAAGATAAGTTTGAAAGAAATAAAGAAAAACAAAGGCAATCCATTACAATTAAGAAACATGATATACAACAAGTTAGACAATATGGAAGGAAAGCTTCCAGTTACTGATTGGTAATTTCCATACCTATCTTACATAATAAAAGAAAAATAAAATAACTGCAAAAAATGATAAAAAATAAAATAAAAATCAATGAATTGATCTGATGTGATGTGTTACCATGCTACAATGAAAATTTCCCAAACATTGAAGCTGAAAACTATACACAAATAAACTGTAATAGAGTATGTCCCCCCAAAAAAATTACAATTGGATTTTTGCATGGATAACACCCAATATGATTAAACCATCTAAATGCTACTTTAGGGTCATAAAATGTAATATCTTAGCTCTATTTTGCAGAAAACCCCATTCAACTTTGTTAAGCAGTCACAGAGAAATGTGGATTGTTTAAAGCATGTCATGAATCTGATTCTTCCACGTTTATCACTTGGATGCTCTTGGAACTGAGTAAACACAATAGACAGAACTTGGAGGGAAGGGATTTCTGACATGCTCTACAAAAATCCCCATTTCTCTTTGACCACTGAAGTAAATTGAATGGGGTTTTCTGTAATACCCCTTTCATAAACTCATCCTCCTATTATCCGCATAAGAATAATGCGGACAATTCAATAAAAAATGCGTTCACAAACTCTGAAAATAATCCGCATTATTTTTACGAGCGCCCGTCCTGAAAAAGGCGGATAATCGTCATGGTGACTGCACACGTCCCTCCTGCGGAAAGACAGGTGACGTTTGACCGCACCCCGGCAATTATCCGCATTATTTGGGTTTGCGTTCATAAACTCCAAATCTGGTCCCGATGCTGCTATTATGCGGATAATGGAAGGGTCGAAATAAAGCGCATTATTCTTTCCCTGCTCCGATTTTACGACCAAATGTTGCGGATATTATCCGCATTATTGAGTTTATGAAAGGGGTATAAGATATGGCAATGAGTTCTAGTGTTATACCCTGAAATTATGGTTGGATTGATTTACTATTTTTAAAGTTATCGTTGCGGAGGGTACCATTGAAATTTCTTTTTTTGAACATACGGTGTAAGAAGAAACTTTTTTTTTTACATTCGGATAGACTATTCAGGTAGACTGTTTTGAAATTAGACAATTTTCTGTTAAACTATGTTACTTCAAGCTACTATGACATTTTAAGTGACCTACAATACTGCATCCAAATAGGAGTGCATGTAAAATGTGCAGCTGATTTCCTTGAAACTATGCTTGTCTGGCAGCCAGCTTTCCTAAAAGTTTGTCTTTGTGTTCTTGTTTGTTTGTTTTTCCTGTTTAGTGGAAGGTTCTTTAGTTCTTATTTATGGGACAAAATATGTATCTATGTCACTGGTAAGCCAAGGGTGTAGGAAATTTGATAATATCAATATTGGAAATTCGGAAATCTTAAGTAAAGTTGAAACAACAAATCAATGTTTGGGGATTTCATTGAGCTTTTGAGAAGAGAGGTCACAAACCTTGCATTCATGTAGTAATTGAATGTGACAAGAGTTTGAGGGAATTTGGGCATTTAAGCCCTTTTTACACTTATGTTTCTTAACCCCATACTTTCTCTGACCCAGGACTATCGTTAGTCCCGTACCAATTTGTTCAGCTTTTTACACTCGCCAATAAATCCCGTACTAGGTCTTGTCCTGGGCTAAGGAGAAAACTGACCTTTTTACACTTGTATTTCTTAGTCCCGTACTTTCCAAACCACATGAATATTCATGATTATGCTGTGCACTGTACAAGTACACGCACGCACCGGCAGCACTTGATTACCTCGTTTCTGATTGGTCGGTGGGGGGTCGGACTGTTTACACTCGCTTGCTTGGCACCGCAATTGCGGTGCTAACCCTGCTTTTTTGCAGGGCCAGATAGTACGGGATTATCGGTGGGGCTAGCCCACTTTGGCAAAAACAAGTGTAAACAGAAAGTGGGCTAAGGAAAGTCCGGTACCAATGGTGGGGCTAAGGCCCCCCCCCCTTAGCCCCACTGTTGGTACGGGACTAAGCAAAAACTTGCAAATGTAAAAAGCCCTTAAGGCTACTCTTGCTACCAATTTTGGAGTACATCCTTTTTTTTCTCCTCCCTCTTTGTATCTCTATCTCTACTTTTGATAGATATACCAGCAATGTTGTCATTTGAATGCATGCTGAGCCCTTGGTTTGACCTTTCATATAATATAGATGTAACCTTCTATTCTCTTGATTAGTCTTTGAGAGACCTCAACCATTTTGATATCATATCACTATAACAATGTCTTCTTGCAAGTGTAGTATGTTATCACAGCCTTGATTTTTATAACGTGGGAATAACTATAAACAATACAATGCCTCCTACTTTGTTAAAGGTAGATCACCTATCACATCTTTATTTTATCTACTTATTATGTACATGGCTTAGTTATGCCCATAGAAATTCCCTGCACTCTAGAAGGCTGGAAATACATGTACGCGTGTAACACTGCTTAGTCTTTGAAATATTACCTAGCTTCTTTAATTTGAATTTGAATAGAACATATACTTTCAGAGAGGAATACTGTTATGCAAACTGAGAAGAAAAAGGAAAAATATGATCATAATGGCATCAAAATGGTAGAAACATGCAAGTATTTCCAAATTCACATATTTTCCTTTTATTGTCACTGAACTTCACAATTTTAAATCTGCCTGTTAATGAAATAGCTACAAATATATGAATTCTTACAGTTGGGATCTTTGAATGTCAGTGTCTCAAAAAGACAGAAAAAGACACACACAAAAAAAAACCACCCCAAAAACAAATGTAAAACCGAGAACAAGGATGCAAACTTTAGGAGACTTTTTATTTCTTCCAACCCATCTCACTAATAAATTAAATATGGGTAAATGAAAGAATTAAAAAAGAACCAAACAAAGAAAGAAATTCTTGTAACAATAAGTAGTCTTCCAATTATTGTCAGAACTTTTGGGCTTAGTTGATGTTCTTCTCTAACTGACACTAATGCAAGACATATTTGGTTGATATGAAGTATTTTTTTTTTAAATAATGATGATTAGTGCATTCAAACAAAATTTTGACATCATATTCCTCCCAATGGTGTTTCCCCAATTCTGTGCATTATCTATGATTATATGGTAAGATGTTTAGTCTAGCAAAAGCAATAAAAACAAGAACAAAAACAAAACATGTAAAGCTTGGCAAAAGAAGGTGTGATACCTTGAAAGACGTGTTTAGTTATGATGAGATAGGATATCACACTTCAGTGCTAGCAGGGGGTGCCAGATTGACTAATACTGGTATCTACATAATTAACAACAGGAAACTTAAGCTGATAATGAGAGAGAAAAAAAAAATAGTGCTGCTTCCCGGACATCAAGCATGCCTGTGATAGTTTCCTTTCATACAAATTTCATACGGTGTTGCAATGCGAGTCAGACAAATTCTTTTCTCTATGATTTCATATGAGGGAGGAATCCTAGTGAAGATAAGTGTGCATAAGTCAATGGGAAAATTGTGAGGTCAGGACATCATCACTTCATTTTATTTGCAATTTTTTTTGAAGAGATTAATTGTAAAATGATTAACCCATTGAGGATGGACTGATTCTGCTGCAACAAGCATTTCCCATAGACACTTGCCCGAGTATACTCGGGACTCGTCCTCAACGGGTTAAAGCACCATATATTAACATTTTAAAGTGAGTCCATCATCAGGTAGAGCCAAATAGAACCTTTCCAGTGACACCTCACTTGTTACACATCAGAGGATACAATTGTATTCTTGAAGTTATTAAGGCTATCCCATACTTTCTTAGTATTTTCTTTGTCTTCATTTCTTTTAATAGCTTTAATCACAACAATAAATGAAAAAGAATGGAGCTAATTCATTTTGCAACCATACTCTTCACTCACAGTTGAAACTAACATCACAGTTAAACCTTTCTGTAATTTGTTTGCTGAGTGGCACAAATGTTTGAAAACTATCTGTCAGTGAAGGGGGATTACCTAATCCCCCTGATTCCTATAGTGTCAATAGTTACGTGTTCAGATGACAAGCCCTAACCTCGAGGTTAGGAAACCTCGAGGTTAAGCTCTTGCACCCTAACTTCGATGTGCGTCCACACGACGAATCTTAACCTCGAGGTTAATTCCTTTGAGTGCGCTGATTTTTGTGTCCACACGGTGTCCACTATGAGAGGGACCCCCCCCCCCCCCCCCCCCCCCCCCGGCGGCTCGTGGTTAGAGCACTAACCATAAGATTTCTCGTGGCTCTTAACATCGAGCTAACCTCGAGGTTAGCTAACTACTTCACGGTCCCTAACTACAAGCTCTTACCTCAAGGTTTCCTAACCTTGAGGTTAAGGCTTGTCGTCTGAACGTAACTAATATTACCTTCCTGTTGGTTTGTGGCACATTGCTTCAAAAAATACAACACCATGAAACCTTTCTTTCAAACAACCCTTCATTTCATTTGGGACAAGGCACCTGTTACAATATTGGATTCTTTATCCATTGAGTGCCAGCAAAAACAAAAATGCTTATAGTGTCACTGCAAAAAACAAAATAAAACAAAATAAAACATAACAATACAGGAAAAAAAGAAAACAAAAAGAAACAAAAAGGTTACAAAAGCATCTTTAAAGGCATGTTTAGTTATGATGAAACAAAACAGGACATTACTGCAATTAGGAGCATGTCAGGTGGATAAATGCATGGAAGAGCTCACTGATCCCCGACAGGAAACTTTGGCGGCCAAAGGAATTCCCTGGCTTAGGGGTGGACAATCAAATATTTGATGTGGTGATGTCACCGCTGTCGGGACACCAAATGAAGCGTTGGCATGGCTCCACTTCAGAATGTGCCCGATTCCAGGTAATTACGATGACTAGCATCAGTTTGTGTGCATTTGTGTGTGTGTGTCGGCGTGTCTGTTTGTCTCGCGAATGTTTAGTGATATGAATCATGTTTTAATAGGCACAGTCACAGGGCAATGACTTCTTGAAACCAGGCTAGTAGATCAAATCTGTTTTAAAGTGGATGATACCTGAAATTAGCCCAAGCTAGGCATTTCTATACTTTATCTCAAAACCCTTTGAGGACAGGCTGATATTGCTGCAACACGCATTTCCAATAGGCATATGCCCAAGTATACTCGGGACTTGTCTTCAATGGGTTAGATACAACTTGGTCATGCTAAAAGCTATGGAAGAAAACAAAGCCCTATTCTTGATTAGGGTAGTGTAGAAACTGAAATAACTGTGAAAGATGAAGCTTGAAGATGATCCTTAATAGGGCACAATGAACTGACAGTTACTTCACTGAGTAATCCACTCAGGTCCACAAATTTCCCTTACCCTTTTAAGCTGGTCACAGAAACAAAAAATCACAGAACAATCTACTATCTGTAATAAGGCAGTATAAAGTCACAATGCTCACTGATATGGTTGGGAATGATAAAACATATAGAAGTAGGCCAAAATGTGGGAAGAGTTACATAACTGATGATGCTGGCACTATTTGTAAAGACAATGTGGTCATTTTATCAGTAAAAACATTGACGTCACACACATAGGCCTTCTTTTCTCACTTTCATTAATCTGTAATATGACGCAGGCAGATGTTTCAAGCCTGTGGGGTGTGAATCTATTGATGTCTATCGACATCATGTGATGAAAATGGCACATCAATTAAGCCGTTGAAGAAGAGCCCCGAGTATACTCGGGCAGGTGTCTATGGGAGATGCGTGTTGTAGAAAAATCAGCCAATCCTCAATGGGTTAAAGCTGAATATTCATCATAAAAGGTCACTTATTCCTATTTCAGGAATGTTCATAGTGGACTGTGTTTTACTTTAAACCCATCGAGGATGGGCTGATTATTGCTACAACATGCATTTCCCATAGACACCTGCCCGAGTATACTCGGGACTTCACCTACTAACAGCGGTAGTTAACTTTTATTTGACTGCTGCTACGTGTGGAAATGTCACACTCCCTGTTACCTGCTGTGTCTGTCTGATAGTGTTTCCTTCCATAGTGCAGCTGTTTTTCCCATTGCTGGCTTATCACAGCAAACACAACATAATATGTGACATGTGCATCTCAACTCGGCATAAAAGTCACAGTCTCCAAAGTCAAATATGGCTAGAGTGGAAACATATAAAAAGGAGAAGAAGAAGATTTAAAAAAAAACTGAAATGTAAAGAGTGTTTGCTATGATTACATTTATTCACTCTATAGGACCAGCAAATGCCAAAAAAGAAATTAAAATAAAGAAATAAATAGAAACTACAAATGCCATGATGCATATAAATGTATACAAAGAAAACAATTATTAAAAAATTACAGTAAGGATACATTACAATGGTTCATGAAGCAACGAAAGTGAAATAATTGTCAATACACATTGTGTGAAAACTGTTGTACAACTGCAATCTTTCTATCTTGAGATAAAAAATATGAGGTAATATCCCACATAACAAGCAAAAGCAAAAAACAAAAACAAAAACAAAACGTGACATGCCTATTACTTTCCACTCTTACAGTATTGCGACACAAACATAAACATACAAATACTGAACAAGTAATTATCTGATGTGTCAGATTTTCCTTCTTTGTTCCATGCATTGCTGAAACTCATCTTCTCTTCCAACTTCAGTTTGCCAAGTGTAATCCCGTGCCCAAACAAGATAAAAGCAACAGAAAGAAAGAAAGAAAGAAAGAAAGAAAGAAAGAAAGAAAGAACAAAAATGCCACTAGCCTGGCTGATTTGAGCCAAGGGTGGAGGGAAGAGAAGTTTCGGAAGTCAGGTTCCGGTGTAGCTTGTATGAGGTCACCTTTAATCAGATTGGTCAATAGTTACTGACAGAGATACCGGCCGACAGGCATTGGAATGGGTGTGGGCCATTCCAAACAGTGTGCGAACACCCCCTTTCTTTTATTCTCACAGAGAGGTTTTCACTCCCTCAGAGGAACTGGCAAAACTTTATGTAATAAGAACAAAAGCAACTGACAATTAGTTATAAGAGTTTGTTATTATTTTCATAGATGTAGCAATCAGGTATTAATGAAAAAAAGAATACTTTTTATGTCACTAAATCATCACGAACTTTATTTTGAGTCTTGATGTTTGAAATCAATTGTTTGACAGGGCAAAAACAAATGTTATTTCTGCAAGTGGAAGTGCAGTGTTTGTATGCAAATGAAAGAATAATGTTTTTTATGTAGTCTGCGTGGGAGTGTAACACACTCTTGTAAATGCTGATAAGATGGTCGACCACTGTCAATGGCAAACTGAGAGGGACTGTAAAGTTAATGGGGACATGAGAATGGACTGACAGTGCTATAGGGCCTATTAGATTACCAGCATATTTTGCAACAGTTGGCACAAGAAATGTATAGTTATATGATATGTCATTACCTGAAATATGTCACATCTAACAAAATTCTCACACTTCACCCAATATTTTCTCATTCTGATAATTAAACCTCAAACCCGAAACTAAACTCCCCCAAATCCCCGATATTTCAAACATTCAATATGCTCAAATCCAAAGTTTGCAAGTTTCCTGCAGGCGCACCTGCTCTATTCATGTGCTGAAGTCATGACTATTAAACTTTAAGTATGCACCACTTGCACCATTTAAAATGTAAAAATGTCAAAGCTCCCTACCATGGAAGGGGGGGGGGGGGGGACACTCCCTCTAGTCATTTGCTCCCTTGGAGTTGGTTGCTCTGCTGCTCAATGCAATGTCTATTTCTGAACTTTTACTCAAGGTTGGCGGCCCTAATCTTTCATGATTCATATATTGTAGACATAAAATTAAATATAAATAAAAACAAATCTATCTTCTTGTACATCTTTGTGTCTTAGAGTTTACTCACAAGTGAAGATGAGCAAAACATGGGAACTCTTCCCCCACCTCTCTTTCTATCCAATCTCCAATATCAGACCATCAGATGAACAGCATACTTTTTCTCAATACAGCATTGTGGAAGGTATGAATACCATATTGATGAGCTTATAATATGTCCCAACTTTTCAATTGCAATATGCGGGAGAATTGCTTTATGTGCTTGGTTTTATACAATTTTGAATGGAAAAGTGTGTGCCTGCCAATGTCCAGATTATAGAGAGATCTGGAAAAATGATGGCCGGACAACTGAAGTCGGACTGTACTTCAGTGAATGGAAGTATTTGTACATGTGTAATGGCCTCTCTTTTTCAAACTGTGCCTCCGTGACAATCGAACAATGCAACAATCATTACAGCCAGCTGGCTTGCAAGAAAAAACAAACAATTCATCAAAGATGAACAGACATTTTGATTTACAGAGAGAGCGAGAAGAGAATGGAGAAAGAGACTTAAAAAATGAATAAGAGTGAAAGGGGACATTGAATTTTACAATTAGTGCTCACTATTGTGAATCAAAGTCTAATTCCACATCATGTTGTTCAGCTGACTTCGACAAATAAGAGTAGAATAATAGAATAACCACAAATAAAGGTTTAAGAAGATCTGGCAGAAAGTAAGAAAGATTGTAGAAAGTATATAAGTTTTGCATGTTATTTTATTTGCACACTAACAAAGCTTTGGAATAATGAATCCTGCTTCATTTTTGGATTAACAAACTACATTTCATTTTTGAATTTAACAGACCTTTGCAAGGACGCTTTTAAACTTCGGATTAAAAAAAAGACAACTTTTTTTTTTTTTAATTTCATATTAATCAACATCTAGGTATTGGGAATTTGCATATTTCAGAATAACATTATTTCATTTCCAGATTAAGGAACCTTCAAAATAACAAACATCACCCATGTTTAGTAGTTGAAGGCTACCTCTAGCTTCTGGCAAGAGCAAGGCAATCTACAGAAGCCTTGAAAATATTCTGAAAACATGCAAACCATGTAGACTTTTATAGGAACAAAAGAAACATCTGATCGCTGGTAATTCACTTGATTACTATCTACAAGGAACATCTGTCTGGAGTGACAGAAAAAAAAGAAATAAAATCAATTCAAATGTTTTCAAGCAGTCCGTACATTAGTTGCAGCATGGGAAAACAATCTATCGCTTTGGTACTAGCTATTCGCATTCAATACATACTATAGGGTCTAAGCTGAACTCTGTAGAAATAACTTTTTCCTGTTGTCTTTGGTGCTGTTTCTTTTCTTTTCCTTTTTTCCTCTCTGATGTAGGAAGGAAGAAAGCTTTTCTCTCTACACATGTTTTCCTGGAACATTTTCAAGGTTGGATTCTAGAGATGGCATTGTAGTTGATGCAAATCTAATAGCTCGGCTGTCTGTGAACGAGCAGGTGCATGCGTAAGTCCCTATCAGCCCCACAACTCGGTAAAGAACCAAGTCAGCTCCCTAAGGGAGAGCCAGAGAGAGAGAGAGAGGGAGAGAGAGAGGGGGGGGGGTGGAGACTAAACACAAAGTACACCGACACTTCATGGATTTGGGAAAGCCAACAATAGATATTATGCAATTCCCTGCAGAAGGGAGTGCCGATACTCGTTTGGAACAGCCCAGTTGATACTACAACTCTTGAGGTTACTGATTAAACAGGCAAAGTCAGTGGAGTATTCAGGAAGCGGAGTTTAAAACCCCCCTCGGTTACCAGAGCCCTGTGAGAAACGTCACAGACTGATGTCGTCGTCGCTGACCCACCACGCTCCAGGAAAGTCATTTGAGATCAGAGCCAAAGAGTGAGCAAGACAAACTGGAAACACGGAGATAAAAATTGTAGCAGTTACGTCGGTTCATTTCCCCTTCCAGAGGATCTCCGTGTGGTGGCTTTTTGGAATTCACTCCTCTGTGTCTCTAGTTATACTCCTCTTGGATTATTGCTGCTTCACTTGGCTTTACTCGACGACGGGTTCCCTACAACTGCAAGCATGGCCGTCTCAACACAGTCATTTTCATCTCTCTTGAGAGCAACGTTGTGCCTTGTGGTAGCAATATTGCCAGCAACACTTGCCTGCATGTGCTTGCCGACTCACCCACAACAAAAATTCTGTCAGGCTGACTATGGTAAGACTCATTTTCAATTTTCCAAATCCTGTTCTTGGGTATATAGGCCTATGTATGAAAATACACTTGTCGTAGTTCAGTTGTAAGTTTAAATAAAGTCTACACATACGGATTTTAAGGTCTTCAAAACTGCATTATTTAATCAATGTATTTTTTAAGTTTAATCACTTGTACTACTACGTAGCATTCATCAAATGGGAATTTTTAGTTCCCTCTCTAAACACAGTTCCTCTGGCATATATGGGTGAATGTCATTACACTAACTCTACAGATTGCATTGCATAGTCATTCATTCATTCATTCATTCATTCAAATTGCAGTACACTATTGCTGGCATTATAGTGTAACTTCTTTCTTTCTATTAGTTTCAAAACAATAGTTTCCCTTGTTATGAAGTGACAAAAAAGGTGCTAACTTTCAAATGACACATGAACCCATAATGGTTTCAAATATTTTCATTTGTAGTACTAATATATAAAATGTAACATACAACCCGTTCACACATGCCAAAAAATAATGATTTTCAAAGACAGATACTGGAAACATAATTCATTTGTGTTGACTCCAAAAAAGAAAGAAAGAAAGAAATCATATTGGGATTAATATATTGAGTTCTATTTTTGAAACCCTTGCAATAATACTTTCATCATATTTTGTTTAATCCCATAATCCAATTTGCACACTTATGTTGGGGTCATGCTCCAGTCACTGTTTGGGTATGTGCAGTTCATGTGTGAATGTGCCTATACATTCATGGAGTTTATCATAGCGGGAAAGAAATTCATCATCATGAAGCTTCAAAGCTGCAGTTCTTCAGGGGCTACACCATTGTGTATCCACTGACTGAATTGATACAGTACAGTAATGTCCCCCAAAAAATTACAATCAGATTTTCGCATTGATAACACCCAATATGATTAAACTGTCTAAATGCTACTTCAAGGTCTTAAAATATAACATCTTAGCTCTATTTTGCAGAAAACCCCATTCAATTTGGTGAAGCGGTCACAGAGAAATATGGATTGTTGTAGAGAATGTCATGAGTCTGATTCTTCCAAGTTCAGCACTTCGATGCTCTTGTGTGTGGATACAATAGACAAAACTTGCGATTCCTAACCATGTTCATGAACTTCAGCTTTGTCAGTAAGAGAGATTCCTGAGGGAAGAGATTCCTGACATCCTCTACAAAATTCCTCATTTCTCTAGAGGGCTTTTTACACTTGCAAATTTTTGCTTAGTCCCGTACCAATGGTGGGGCTAGGGGGGGGGGGGGGGGGGCTTAGCCCCATCATTGGTACCGGACTTTCCTTAGCCCACTTTCTGTTTACACTTGTTTTTGCCAAAGTGGGCTAGCCCCACCGATAGTCCCGTACTATCTGGCCCTGCAAAATAGCAGGGTTAGCACAGCAATTGCGGTGCTAACCCCGCAATTGCGGTGCCCAGCAAGCGAGTGTAAACAGAACGAAAAAATCATCCGCGGCTAAGCGATGGAGACAAAGTCCGACCCTCACTGACCAATCAGAAACGAAGTAATCAAGTGCTGCCGGTGCGTGCGTGTACGTGTACAGTGCACAGCGTAATCATAAATATTCATGTGGTTTGGAAAGTATCGGACTCAGAAATACGAGTGTAAAAAGGTCAATTTTCTCCTTAGCCCCCCACAAGAGCTTACTGTAAAAGTGGAAATTTTCGCAGTGTTGAAATTTTCGCGCATTTCGCGCAACTAGAAACTAGCGCGAAAATAAAAGCCCGCGAATATTTTTGCTTGCCATATGTTCCTGTGCGTGATGTCTAGATTCCGCGGAATTAAAAAAACGCGAAATTCTTCTGACCCGGCCAAGCGCGAAAAATTAGTCGCACGAAAATATCCACTTTTACAGTAGTACGGGACTAATTGGCGAGTGTAAAAAGCTGAAAAAATTGGTACGGGACTAACGATAGTCCTGCGTCAGAGAAAGTACGGGGTTAAGAAACACAAGTGTAAAAAGGGCTTTAGACCACTGAAGCAAATCAAATGGGATTTTCTGTAAGATGTGGGCTATGAGTTAGAGTTTCATTCTCTGAATTTGTATTTAGATTGATTCACTATTTTTAAAGATCATTGTGGAGCTCCCGTTGTAATTTTTTTTTTGGACATACGGTACAGCCTTAAAGTGGCTTAACCCCTTGCCTCCACAATATTATGATTCCTGCTTGGATGGTACATATTGTGCATCTGGTACCTGGAAGCCATGTCTGAATTCTCAGCTAGATTTGAAACCAAGTAACTTTACTTACATTGTAAAACCAACGTGGATATAGTGTGGAATCGCACTTTCAGTTTGTGTGCTGCAAGTCAAAGTATACAACGTGTAGTAGATGCACACACTGTGAGATATTTTTTAAAAATTCATAAATTTGCATTAAAAATGAATTTACTTAATTTGGGTTCTTTGCATGTCTCATTAAAATCCCAGTTTTGGCGGGTCACGTCTTGGAGAAAACACGAGTGACCGACAACCGCCTGAGAGGGCGCTTTGGCCAGTTCGAGTACATCGTCAGCATCGACAGGGTATTCAAGGGGGAGGGGATCCTGGGAAAGGGGAGATCAGCCCTTGTCACCATCCTGACTTCCCCTGGAGACAGCCTGTGTGGGCCTCTGGACATGGAACTGGGAGACAAATATCTCATCACAGGTAAGATAGAATCCCATCTCTCCTTCCATCCCATATCAGTCACATTCACACAGACAAAATACTGTATACGCCGAATATTTCGCGAGATTACGACTCTCATCCTACATGAATGCGACGTACATGCATACATTTCTCAGTTCAATACTGGGTACTCCACGATCGTGAATTTGACCATTCACAAAAATGACGGCAAGTCCCGATTCGTGAAAATTTAGACTCTCTAAATAAATGACATATACAGGAGTGGGGTAACAATTGCAATCCAAATAATGAGATTCTTTGTGCCCATTCAGATGGACTAAATGTGACCCGCGACAACAGTTTCAGGCAAAAGTCGCAAGAGCAAATTTCCTCCTAGGCGGGGTACAAAGATCTTTACCATTATTTTTGTCGATTTGCGTTTTTTGCAGAAATCGAATCTTTGATATGTTTTCTACATCTACACTAAATTTCATAGCATAAGACTACCTTTTTCCTATCGAAAATGGAATTTTAAGCACCCTATGTTGGATCGCACTCGTCAGTTTCGAGCTTCTTTCGAACGCCGCGCCAATATATCTTCAGCGTTGCTACGGCGCAAGGTCTCGCATGCGATTGGCTGGTGCGTCACACACATTTACATAATTCGGCTTTCGGAGACACCAGTTGCAGCGTTTGGGGAATGCTTTGTCCACGCATGCATGATTACATGCTCCATTGTTCTTGCTATGTGGTTTATACGCTGTAGTGCGTGCTCTTCGTTTGGCTTTCTATCCAAACTATTCTTCCGCAATGTTCGACAACGGAAGTGAAACAAATATCATTTAGCACGACATAATCGTGTGAAAAGAAAAAAAAAAACAATAGTCTACTTGTACATGCAGTAAAAATTATGACAGCAGACTGACTCAAGGGAAGGTAGATGAGAGGAAAGGAGAGGCCAGATGAAACCAGTTATATTCAAATACTACACATCAAGATCGCACGAAACTAACGAGTCGTGTTTGTTTGTTTTAATATAATTAACACCACCGAACAAGGCAACATATGCACGGCTTGTAAAAGCAAAACAAACAGGAAGCGTGACCTTTGCCAGCACTGGCATTTTTCTGCCCACAAAAGGGTCGTCAATGATAAAGTCAAATCAACAACAATGAAAACGCGATTTGTAAATGTGTGGATTCGCCACCCGCTCCTGTTACATGCACATGGTCATGGCGTGTGGATGCCATTGCGTAATGCATACGCCCATACACATGTACACCATACGTGCAATTATCGTATCCGCCATCTTGAAAGACGTAATGGTAAAACAAACCCGAGCGAACCGCATTGTGTTTCGGCTCCATACGCTGAGCTCCAAGGAAGGGTGCCCGGGAAATTTGACTCTCTCAGTGAGCCAATCAGAAGGCGATGTGGTTGCTAGAGGCGGAGCTTAACATCGATTGGCACCATCGTACGGATGGGTGATTCTCACCTCGCATCGCCGCTCGGACATTGTCTTTGAGAAAGAGGTGAATCTTCAAAGCCCGTTTTCTCGCAATTTTGTCTGGCTAACAACTTAAAAAGTGCATTTTATTTCGCTTTCCATGCCCACTTATGGTGCCAAAGAATGCAAGTGTTTTATATCAATGCAAAGCTTAGGAAATGGGCAATGTGATTCAGTGAAAAAATGAATTTTCAAAGTGCCCGACTTTTGCCTGAAACCGTTGTCGCCGGTCACAAATATCCCGCTAATTGCTGAACATGATAATTTGTGGACCAAATTATGCATGCCCCAAATCTACCAAAGTGGTAACCCTTACCCATGTGGTCATGCACTGTTCAATCATGTGTGTTTTGTATGATGGGATAACAAAATCTCGAGATTTTTTTGGTCCAGCATTCAGGCACTTGCCATGATTTCTCATACTATTGCTATATTTGCTGAAATAATTGCAAGATTTCTTTTGAATTTGGCTCACAATGCTGATCGTACAATTTAGTGGGATTTTTAGTCTACAGAGTTAAAAAAAAAAATCATGCGATTTGGATCACAATAATGCAAATCTCAATGTTTGAATATCGCTAATTCACATTAGTGTGAATTCCTTTATTGACTGATATATCTGCCTTCAGATTGCAATTATTTCTTGTTTGAATATTACATTTCTGAAATGCACTTCAAATCGTGCCTGGAATTAATACTGTGTTTAGAATCCAGAAGATGAGTCTAACTGCTGATGAAAAAAAAGTAAAAAAACAACACATTTTGTACAATATCTGTATTGCAAGCTCTATGGCCTGTTAACCTGTTGAGGACGAGTCCCGAGTATACTCGGGCAGGGGTCTATCGGAAATGCGTGTTGTAGCAAAATCAGTCCGTCCTCAACGGGTTAAATGTACTCATCATACACATACTTCTATGTAGTCTACTGTTTGTAAATAATGGTGAATAAAGGTCAATCTTTGAAGCTTCATCTCAATTAACCCGTTGAGGACGAGTCCCGAGTATACTCCGGCAAGTGTCTATGGGAAATGCGTATTGTAGCAAAAGCAAACCATCCTCAACGGGTTAACACATTTAAGATGTCAAATTGATGGGTCAAAAACATGCAAAAATTGTTACAAAAAACAGCTCTGGACAAAAGTTGGCCAGACAGGATATATGAAATCTGATTCTAGTTTGCTTGATAGACACACATGCAAACACAAATACATTGATAAGCATCAAATGCATTTTTTAAACACGTGGTGCAACCAAATTTTCTGCCATTTGAAATTGATGCCCACATTCTCTCTTTATGATATGTCAATGCAAACCGTTAGGCCTACCCTTCGAACACCTGCTTAGCACCTACTGACTTGATTAGGAACAATCTGTCCAGGCGTGTTGACAAATTCCTTTTAAACATCATGGAAAGATCACCATGCATCCGACTTCATTGGCTGAGGCACAACTGATCTACACCTTTCCCCAGCCTTTCTTTCTGGCCGAGATTCAGTGCTGACCTAAATTGACCCTTGCTATCCCAATGCACCTGAGACCTCATTTGCCGAGTTGATCTATTGGCACTCACCCACCTCCCTCTCAAGATTTGGCTCCACACTTCATTGAGACAAACCAAATCAGGTGGAGCGACAGTGACTCACACGAAGGCCATTCTGACACAATAGGAATTAATAGAATTATGTCATCTCTAGCTATTCAATGACAGTTAAACCCAGGGCACCTGTGGTACTTAATTGGCAAAGAAAGCATATGATCAGACAGAAGGCAAAGGGTTTCAACAGGTCACACATTGCAGTTTATGCATAAGATCTATTTACCCATCAAAAAAAATCACATCACTTTTTTTTTTTAAAAATCAAGAGAGAATCCTGTCCTCCCATGAACCCATGTCAACCAAACAGGTGTCTTGTAATACTTTTTCTGCCATTCTATAAGGGGTGGATAACCTCCAAATATCACAGTGAGATTCACTGATAATCCTTCATGAGACACTGCGGTGACCTCCCATGAACCAGAGGGAAATTGCCGAGTCAGAAATATGCATTATTCAGAGAAAACACCCCGACATCAGACCTCTTGAAGTTCCAAAAAAGTGATTTTTCTTTTCTTTAACCCATTGAAGACTAGTCCTATACTCGGGTAGGTGTCCAGCGGAAACGTGTGCTGTAGCAAAATCAGCTATTCCTCATTTCAAAGTGTATGCTGATATGCAGAGGTTGCTTTGAGAGCAATATTTTAAGAGAATCTCACTGCTTTGACTCTTTCTTCATTATGGCAAAAAAATGGAGCATCCAGTGCTTAGAAAATTTGGTTAATGTTGGCAACTGGTGCAACTTTTCAATGTTGTCTTTCCAGTCTTTATATTTGCTATGTAACTCAGTTTTCCTCATGAGCATTCAGAATACCAAACAGTGGCAAGTGAATAGTGTTCTAATACTGATCAATGATTCAATTCATGCAATAGATAATGGAAAATCTTGTGATTCTTAGTAATATGTTCCACCAGTTTGTGGAATCTTTTTTCTTTTTGCATCAGAATACTGCTCTTCCATCTCCTCTTTTCACCTGGAATAAATGAACATGCAGAAGTTCATGTCTATGTAGTTCATACCCATAACAAACAATATTACTGGACAGTGGCCAAAGATGACAGGCAATTCTTTTGACATTTTGGCATTCTTCTTGCTCGAGGGATAAAGGGATGTTGCAGTGAATGGGATGTAGGTATTTAAGCTCCCTGTTAAATCATTCTCAATGCTGGACTGACGCCATATCATTTCATCCAAACACAACTCTTATCAGTGGGGTAAATGACTCTTCAAGGTCCATTTTGGCAAAACTGATGGTCAAAACCCTGAATGTATCCAACTACTTAAAAAAAATACATATCTCTCTTACTCTGAATCGTTATCTTTTCCAAACACAGGAAGCATAGTGGAAGGAGAGCTCCAGGTCAGCTCCTGTGACTGGACGGTAGAGTGGAAACTCCTGTCGCAACAACAGAAGCAAGGGGTTAAGACCTTCTATGGCAAATACTGCACACAATGTAGGGTAAGTCACTCACTGTTGACCTACAATGTAACCTCAATGCCAATGAAAACATAGTTTAACAGATAGCCTGTGCTATTCCATAAAGGGCTTCATAACATTCTTTCCTTCCTTGTCATGTCCAAAAAAATATATATAAGTCATCACCACAATCAAAACAGAAAAAACATCAACAAACTTTATGAAATTCAAACTTCCACTTAAACCAAAGTAAGAATTCACTGATTTTCCACATGAAAAAAATTCTTTGGTATGAATGATGACACTGGAAAATTCAAATGGACTCTCCTACTGGATAAATTAACCCAAAGTGATGAAACTGATTATTCATTCTGGTCCTATGGTTCACATTTCTTTAAATAATGAAAATAGAACAAAAATGGGAATAATTCAAACATGGAATCATTTTGTAATCTTGGCTACTAAACATCTCATCAACATATTATGCTTGTCCCGAATGATAGTTGCTCAAACCTGCCAAAGCTACATTAAAGTATTTTGAATGCTTCTAAAGTTTGAATTTGTTGTCCCCACCCACCCCCCCCCCCCCTTTCCATAGGTCCAGTCAGAGATGCGGGCATGGTCGACAAATAGTCCCTCCAGCGGGTGCATCTATGACCCCTACCCCAGCCAGACATATGGGGCAGAGGACTGCCAGTCCCTGTATGCAACCTGCCTCATGCAAGAGAACGAGTCCTGCCAGTGGTATCACCGTGGCAACGCCTACCAGGACTGCATCCAGAGGAACCATCCTTACTATCAAGGAGTTGAAACAGCTCAGAGTGTCAACTTTCCACTCCAGGAGGTTTAGCAGCCAACCAAGGGCTTATCAGCAAAAAGACTTCAAACCAAAAAAGGGCAATTCACAATATGCCAGCCCATTTCTCTCATGAATTTATTCTCAAAACCTCAAGAGAAACTAATAATCTGCATGAACTTTGAACTTCTACTAAACCATCATGTAGCATTGAACAGTGGTTTGCTCTTAAGAATTGCATTTCTCTGTATTGCCCTAATATTTGAGCAGAAGTTTCAGGCAACATCTCCAGCTTGAACCTTTTAAGACACTGTTTTTACCTACAAATTATAGCTTTTGGGCCTCTTTCTCCTACATGAGACTGTTATATGGTGGACAAATAAGTCTGTACTCTATTGCATGTATTGGGAAGTGCAGGTACCAGAGAATTAACTGTAACTCTTGCAGTTGATTGGGTGTTGCACAAGTGCCATAATGGAAACTGCATATCACAGCATATATGGGTGTATACTGCATGATGAACCAGGACTCAGATATTTTAGAGACAGCTGCACAGATTTAAAAAGAACTGTCTCAGGAGTTGGAGTGCCCAAGGCATCTTTCATTAATACAAAACATACAAAATCAAAAAGCCAGTTAGAATAAAAATGAAATATGGATCTAGTGACAAAATTTCATTTACTGACGTCTTGAGCCAGAGAGTGAGTTCAGACAATCATTGCTTTTTCATTGTTTTTCTTCTTAAAATGAATTTTAGTTAAACATTTATGAAGACATCTTTCAGAATTCATCTATTTGTAAACAAAAGAAGCTATTTATTTTCCAATATATTAATATATCTGTTTCCTTAGTTCAAGATTTGTTCATTTTTTGATAAGCTCAAGATTCTAACTGGATATATCCATTTAGCTTGTCTGTGGGAATGAGGCCATGAAGCTTGCCTGCTTCTGTATAAGAAGCCCATCTTAGTTTGCTGTCATTTGTACGTTTCAAGGAGAAGTAGGCGACAGAACACCTATTCAACTTAGAAGCAAAGGGCATTAACTCCTTACATCAAATATGATAAAAATGCTTAATTACTGTTCAGTTTGCTTTGCTGGCTCCTGAAAGGACTGTTCTCCAGTAAAGTATTACTGTACACGACAGTTTCAGTCACATAGGTAGTTTTTATAGAGAGCTCATTATTTGTTTTGTGTGAATAAGAAATATGAAATATCTTGCCATTTATTTTTTGCAAGACTAAAAATGTATATAATAATTATATTTTATTGTGGTCATTAATATATTGCGACATGAAACCTTTCATATTGTTTAAGTTTTTGGCAGAAAATATGTTTTTAAGAGGCTTGGTTTTTATAAGGATATAATCCACATATTTTTTTTTTTGAGTCTCAACTCTAATGAGCTGCCAGAGATAAATTTTCTGATTCAAGTGGACCATAGTTACCCAAGCCCAGTGTTGAAAACACAGAACAAAAATTCTGTGCCTGTGACAATTTTGTGAAAGAAAATCCATGAGATTCTATTTTTATGAACATACCTAAAGAAGGGAGACTGGAGATTTGGTTTTAAGGGTTTGAAAGCCATCAAAATGCTGTCCAAAATAAACATACCTGTCTAGCAACATGACTTAGTACCCTAGAGTGATGTTGACCATGTGCACATTTTTACGAGAATGATCCAGAATATTCCTGACCAGGGTAATTTGTCATTTTTGACTCACATTTCTTGGTATCAGTGTTTGATAAGTGACCTTCCACTATGTAAGATGTAAATAGATCAGTGTCTTCCAATTATCCAATGTGGCTTGAGAGATGTCTTTGCAAAGCCATTTATTGACCCTGTTTCTGCTATCTGAAAGGTGCTGCAAAGATATACAAAATCTTCAGATTACTAACACAGATTTGAATAAATTGGCACATGAACTCTTGTACTATTCTTTTCTTCTTATCTTTCAATTTTAATGATGAAATAAATACAAAATAAATCCCAAACTGTTACATTTGATTGTCATTTCAGCAATATCATGGACTGGCTACATCACCATATATTTTTATTTCATTATTTATTGATTTATTTTATTCTTCAACCATCCTATCTGCTGGTAAATCAACACAATACCTAAGCACAAAAAATAATAATGATAAATACATTTTTATTGAGTTCTTTTTTTTCCCTCAAAAATGAAAACTATGATGATTTGAATAATCTTTATGCAATAATCTTTCACCTGATAAAAAAAGAACCAACAGTTTTTGGCAACAAACCCATCAAAAATTATGATGAGGCAAATACAATATATAATGTACAGCTACAATGTACTATGCTTTTTTGGCAGATAAGCAGTGATACAAGTTGAAGTGCAAACTGCAAAGGAAACTAAAGTCTATTCAAGAATTAGGCTCATCTTATTCCAAACAACATCTCATACTAAATATTTTGTAGCATACATCTAATGGTCATGACTATAGCAACTAAAGAGTATTCAATGTAGAATTATATCAAGGAAACTGGATGAATGTGAAAAATCAAAAGGAAATAGAATAACACCTCAAACATGGGTTCTCCTGCCTATGGCTTGACTTTTGGCAAGATTAGGTCGTATTTCATCACTTTCTGCCAAGATATCATGTACCATTTTCTGCCATGTGTAGAGCATACACTGTATATAGCAGCTTTCAAAGGGATGAAGAGGTACAATGTGCATTACAATGTAAGTCATAAACACAATGTAAAAGATATTTGGGTGTACTATAAAAGTGGAAATTTTTGCAGTGTGGATTTTTTTAAATTTATTTATTTATTTTTTTTTTTGCACATTTCGCATGACCAGAAACTAGCGTGAAAACAAAAGCATGCAAATAGTTTTGCTTGCTTTATGGAACGCAATTCAATGTTTTGATTCTGCGGATTTAAAAACATGTGAAATTCATCTTACCTGGCCAAGCATGAAAAATTAAATGTGTGAAAATTTCCACTTTCACAGTATATGCATATGCAGATATACCTACAAACGCAAAATGAAATAGTATATCACATCAAGTGCTCCTCTATTTGAGAACGATGTTTTTTTTTCTCCTGCTGGTAAAAAGCATTTAGGTAGCTAAGAAGCATGGTAAACAGCAAAGTAGATTCATAAAACAAACTTAGCCTCTTTTCTTCCTGAAGAAACATACTTATCCCATATTCTTTTCGTGAACTTGGTGATCGTAGACAGAGTCTACACAGACTTCGGAATTTATGTCAGGAATGTGTTAGATTCATTTGAACTCCTCTGTGACTTATTCATTGTTTCTTTATATAAGTCCTAGAGTTTGTCACCAAGCCTGATGTACTTGTACTGAAATGTCTTTATAGTTCATGTTATATATGTTGAAAGCTTTATCACTTATGTTTGATATGTTTTATTCATTGTAGATATGATGAACATCACTGCAAATAAATTTGCTGAATTTTTACATAGAGCCATTACATCTTGTACACAGGAAATGTTGTACTGATGTACTTAAACTGTCCGGTTGTTTCCGTTAGAATTGAGATTGATTGGTACTTGTGGTGTGAACCTAAAGAAATTATATGACAAAATATGCAAAAGAATTCATTATATCATTCACGCATGAGTCATGGTGTGTGTGTGTGTGTGTGGTTGTGTGACCGTCAATGTGCCAAAATTCCATGCAGCAGTGTGAACTATGAAGCAGACAATAAGGGCGCCATCTAGTGTTGAGTGTAGAATAGTGTATATGCTGCCAGCCAACTTTTATGCACCTACCAACTGTGCATGTGGATTGAAGTATGTTCTGTTGCCAAAAGTTTGAAATTCATTAACCCAGTTTAATGTTAACTGAGACTTACAACAGGCATGTCAAGAAAGAGAGCAAAAAGAAAGTGTTCTATATATGAACAATCAGTCACACATGCAAAATGCACACACACGCATACACACACACACAGACACAATTACTTTCAACACATAATTCTGAAAACAGAATAGAAAAAAAGGCACTTATCTGATTCTGGATTCTGTTTCCTTATTTCAATAAACCTATCATACTTTGATATCCATTTCAAATCCATTTGATACATTCTAATCAAGAAGGGGAGAGTGATTAGCTCCTTTTTAAAAGCTGGAGTGATTGATTACACTCAAGTGGAGAGAAAACAGATGTAAGCCAGGAATTGTCAGGCAGGATAAAACTAAATGTTGCACAGCCAGTCCCATATAAATCAATGTTCTTTGGAGCACCCTATGGACTGTGAAATGTGCCAATTGGTAATAGAACACGCTTGTGCTCGATCAGCAGAAACTCAATATTAAGATAATCACTTAAAGACTCCCCATTCATATCCAAATACTATTAAAAGGTGATGAAAATGACTAAAATCATGAGGGAATAAAGCGTTTCCATGACATTTGCTCCTGTGACAATTGCTTCCATGAAATTTTGTGAACTAAACCAAACATAGATTCTACCTACAAGCATAACACTAACCTAATCCTAATCCTTACATCAAACTAAACCTAAAACCTTATCACAAATCAAACCCTCACCCTAAGTCCTTGGAGAAATTAAGACAAATGTAAGAGCAAATGTTATGTCACCGGAGTAAACACATAATTGCTGTCTAACTTTGTCTGAAGTATTCTTATTATCAAGTTAAAAATGTATAGATTAAAAGAAAATTAACCCAATAAGGACGGGCTGATTTTGTTACAACACACATTTCCCATAGACACCTGCCCAGAGTATACTCAGGACACATCCTCAACGGCTTAAGTAAATGTCATTCGTGTGAAATTCAACAAAATGATAGGCATAGATCCAAACAGTAGTTGTCATCTCATCAGACATTGATAACAATTTTCCAGACATGGGGGTTCCCTAGTCATGCTAGCAATTCTAATTGAAGTCTGTCAGAGTAAATGTTTTACACGTTGAAGATTAGTCCTGAGTATACTTGGGCAGGTGTCTGTGGGAAACCTGTGATATTGCAAAGCTGTCCTCTACAGGTGAAGTTGAAAAAGGGGGTATTGCAGTGACATTATATAGAGAGATTGAAAAGCCCAGTAACCAATACCATGTAACATTTGTGAAGCATATAGGCACAAAACTACCATGGCTGTGCAGCAGAGAGGGACACCAAAGTTACTGAGTGTTTCCCTTGTTGCCTAGCAGCCGACAAACCATGATACTGCAAATTTGACTGATACTCTAAGTGGAATTAATCTGACTGCCAAAGATTGTGTAGGTGCGTGTCCAAGCCAGTACCTGTATCTGCCAATGTAACAGAAAGATTCACATTGCCAGACACTGGATTGATTGGTCCCGTGTAATGCTATTTTTCAATTACATTCAGGCAGACGATGTGACGACTCGGATGCATTCCATTTTCTAGTCCCTTCTTATTCCAGGAAATAGTCCACCATCACTCAATACAAGCAGAGAAATGATCTGTTACACTTTTCTTTTCTCAGGATAATCTGACTAGCAAACCCTTGAAAATGTACAATTTGATCCAAGAAATGTTTGACATTTAACTGCATACAGACTGAAACATGTGTATACAGGGGAATAGAGCCCAAATATACATTGTACATGCAAATTGAGTGAATGCAGACATAATAGTAAAACACATCAGCAAAGTTTGAGGAAAGTTAGACAATATGTACAAAATTTAAGAATTTTTTAAAGTCTGGTGCTGTCATCTCTGTATGGGAAGACTACTATACAGTTTGTGACATCACATATAGAAAAAAAAAGTTACAGAGAAGATATGAAGAGAATTAATAAAAAACAGTTTGTTTCATTTTCCTGTGACTTGTTCCTGATGCATGTTAAGGGTAAAATGATTCCCCCTGCCTTCTAAAAAAGGCAAGTCAAGTGCTCTGTCATTCCGCTAGAAAAGTAATAATATGTTGAATTTTCTTCACCAGTATATTTTCTTTATATCACTGAACTAACATAACATCACAAAGTGTTGACATTTTGACATCCAGCAATGGGTGCACCAAAACTTAAGTTGATAACTTTTGTATAGGTTGACTGATTAAACTCAAGAGAAGAATGAGAGAAAAAGAGCGAATGAGAACTGTTATCAGGCTTCTGACACATCTGAGACAAGAGCAACTGAAATGAGCCACATAATATGAGTGTGGGTGGCAAGGGCCCACTGGAAATCCTGTCAAGCAATCAAATCAAAAGGAATTGCAGGGACAACCAACTGATTGGTCCAGGACATCACAGGTTAGATTTCATTGACTGTCAGTTCTAATACCCTATTTATACTGGGAGTTAGCTCAGACCTGAAGCAAGCTAATACCCCTTTCATAAACTCATCCTCCTATTATCCGCATAAGAATAATGCGGACAATTCAATAAAAAATGCGTTCACAAACTCTGAAAATAATCCGCATTATTTTTACGAGCACCCGTCCTGAAAAAGGCGGCTAATCGTCATGGTGACTGCACACCCCCCTTCTGCGGGAAAGACAGGTGACGTTTGACCGCACCCCGGCAATTATCCGCATTATTTGGGTTTGCGTTCATAAACTCAAAATCTGGTCCCGATGCTGCTATTATGCGGATAATAGAAGGGTCGAAATAATGCGCATTATTCTTTCCCCGCTCCGATTTTACGACCAAATGTTGCGGATATTATCCGCATTATTGAGTTTATGAAAGGGGTATAACTCTCAGTATAAATGATCAAAAAATATTTACCCGTGCTGAAGTTAGTCCGCTTTCAGGCCGGAGCTAACGTCAGTATAAATGGTATCTCAATTTTAGCTTGGACTATATTCAGTGACCCATGAACCAGAAGTTGTGTGTGCTGCAAGACATAAATACTACTGCTGTAGGCCTAATGGAGATCTGCATTGCACGCGCATCTGGGGGGGGGGGGGGTGGTGATAATAAGGTTACCATGACAACTACTCTGGTCTCACATGCAACTCGGGTGGTAAGATAATAGCAGTATACAGTAGAATGATGAAGCGCAGATATATTTTGTTTCATAAGCAATCTAAAGTTATGTGCAGTGTAAAAGGGGTATGAGTCTTGAAGGGGGTAAGATATATGAAGGGGGAGGGGGGATAACCAATGCCGATGAGTAGAGGTATCAAAGGGGTAAAGTGCAATCCATGGCTGGACTATTGCTGATCATGAGGTCAGAACTAGACTCTAGTGTGATGAATGCCAAGTTTCTCTTGTCTGAGAAAGACAATTGGAGTTGTCCCCTGGAATGTAGCAAAGTGACACCACTTGTGTTGTCTGCCAGGCCAATCATCTCACCACAGGACAAAGCCTGCTTCAGACTAGTCAAAACCACTTGGTTAGAAACCTGTTTAGAAACAGATTTTTCAAAATGTCAAGGAGCAAGTATAAGTCACATTTTACCAAAACTGGTCCAACAAAGATTTCCAAAAAAAGTTCAGCTAAATTCTGAGTGTGCTTATGTAAACTCAATGCCCTGACCTCTGAAGCAAGTTCCAGGAAACAGAATTAAATGTAGCTTGACATTCTTTTACGTGCTTCACATTTCAAATACTGCATGTTTGGTGTGTGCACGTATACACAATGTATTGCATAAGCCCTTTCTGTGCTGATGAGTAGAATTTGTACAAACTTTCATTCACATACCAGTGGACAGGAAATCATGGTGACATGCAGACGGTTACTCTAATATGGCATACAAATTGTTTTATTCACACGCTATGGGGTTTGTGAGCCAGTTTTTGCACTGAATGTCCTCTGCTGCGTGTCTGGAAACTCCATGGGTGTGAACGCAATTGGACATGCATTTCAAAAGCTTGATGGTATGTAGAAAACTTTTGCAGTGCGAATTTGAAAAGTAATTTCTTTTGCTCGCTCAATCCTGACACTTGAATCACTCATCCCCATCCCCCTTGAGGGGGTCCCATTGTCTCTGATGATGTAGTGATGGTCCTTGGATCTGACATCGCCTTCACGTCACCTTCTCTTTTCCATGATGCGATGTTCTCTTTTGTCTCAAATCAAGCCACCTGTCGCTTCTCATTCATTCTCTGCTGAGTGAGATCGCCGAGAACTTCACTTACACTTCTATGATTTATCTATGAAATGTGATGTCATAATTTGATTTGGCTGCAAGAGTATTCCTGCAGGATATATTGCACATCATGTATAAAAAAAAAAAAAAAATAAAAGGATGAAGACCATATCGTATTAGAGCCATCTTGCTAAAATAACATTGCAAGACTCTGTCACAAATCCGCAAAGTAAGGAATGTTTGATTCCCACTGTAAAGGTTAAACCAAAATTTACAATACAGACTGAAGTGATGCATTTTTGTCAAAAATTGACAGTTTCATAACGTATGTCACCACATATCAATGTCATGCTATAGACTATCCAGCTTTCCATCTGTAAATGCATTTGCATTAATTTTGTCAATTCCATCTGAAAGTTGTTTGCATACAATACTAATCACATTTTGAGCTGATGGCTCTCAGGGGGGTTTGTATGTACTGTAAAACCAGAAATATTTTCATGCATTTTGATTTCTGGAATTTTGTGAGATAAAAATGCACGGTAAAGTTCTTCGATGCTATATGCATTGAATGCCAGTGGCAATTCACAGAAATTTTTTGCTGCGAAAAAGACAGTTGGCACCAATTCGCGAAAATTTCATGCTGTGAAAATGTCTTACTTTACAGTATGCACAGGCCTAAGTGTGAACATCACTTGAGCCCCATTCATACTGTAAGCCTGCCCGCTCTGTCCCTGTTCCTCCAAGACGATTTTCTAACACAAACATGGGATTGTATTCCTTATTAAAACACAGAGTATTCAAAGGTGCAAGGTATTTTCTGTATATATACCAGGGTCAAAAAAATTCTCATGTCCAAGCATGATACTACATCAATGGAAAGAATTGCCTACTGTATGTTGCCATAATTAGGCCTATGTCACTATAGTCAACAGAGCACCTTCACGTAGTTGCATATACTTGAGTACATGCACATTCAATGTGAATGCAACACTCTTCACCAAAAATCTTTGATTTTCAGTATTGTTTTCACTTTAACATCTCATGTCATACACAACCCAATGTGTCATCTGCCACTGGGAATGAGTCGAACTGAAGAGGCAATATGAGATGCTGTGCTGCCCTCTATGTTGAAATCTGTCACACTGGTTAAGTGTGTGCCTGTAATTTCGCTGAGCTGATATCCCAAGGGGAAGCAAAGGATTCTTTTGGACAGTCTTTCCCCCTAAAATTAGGCAAAACGAATGGAAGCATGGTGCCGATTTAGACTCATGCTGGATAGTTTCAACTCTACATATGAATTCCCATGGGAAATGAGTCAACAGATTAAATCCTGCCCACAACAAATTTAGAGGGGAAGTATACTTCATGGCTTCTTATTTAATTTATTCTCCTAATCTCCTCCTCCCCAATCAGGATGTGAAACTGCTCAAGGATCAGCAACATTTAAAGTAAAATAAACAATGATTATCAGTAGATGAGCCGATTTTGCATGAGCAATATTACAATATTGATTGAGGAAAGGACGTAATGCAGAATTGAGTCATAAATGACATTTATCACTAATCCACTGCGATGTAAACAGAGGCCATCATCTCTGCTGTCATAACAAAGAATTAGGGGGATACTGAGGGATTTGTTTACAAGGTCTGAATTATCCATTCTGTAATGAAATATTGAATACAAATTTGATTAATCAAAGTTAAAATTCTGTCATAAATATTAACCTTGCCCCAATGAAGCATTTACATACTCGTGATGCGAATCATCATGGTAATTCTGAAATAATCGCAAGATTTCTTGGTATTTGAATTGTGATGCTGATCACATTATCTAGTTGGCTTTTATTTGAGATTTTGATTGCAATTCAAATCTCAAGATTTGTATTTTGCTTATTCATGTCAGAGTGAACCTCATCAATGATAGAACAATTGCAAAATAATGGCTATATGATAAAACCAATGCATTCCTCTTCTTCTCATTTTGCTTTCTGTTTTTGTTTTTGTTTTGTTCTGTTTTTGATGTGCTTTTGAGATTATTTGGCAAGAATTCCTGGTTACATGCAGACAGTCGTCTCATATGTCACTGTAAAAGTCACCTGGAGGAGTCGCTCGCTGACGGTGAGCCCTCATGTGGTCAGGAAAACTTGCAATAGCAAAGTTTCCTGTCCTTTATTGTTCTCTTCCAGACCTACTGTTATCCAATACATTGAGTTCCCAGAGCTCCTGCGATGACTAAGAACGAACAAGAAGAGAATGCGAACAAATAAATTTTGTCTGATGACAAAAATACAAAACAAGACGAAATCAAACAAAACTTCCCAATCTCAAGTTGATTTTATAATCTCACTTGGTGGGAGACTGCTACAAAAAAAAAAAGGGGGGGGGGAAGTCTGTCTGTTGATCTGGGATATGTTTTTCAGGAAATAGGTATTATGGTAAGTGATATGAAATTGCTGTGACTCAAGTGTCAAGATCTTATTCCCCATCATTTTGAAAACAAATCTTTCAATATGTATATGTCCATATATTATTGTAATACATTGTAAATTTTGTTTACTTTGAACTTGTATTGACAACAAAACTGTGCACATTGGAAATACAATTTCATTTGAATTGAATTGAATCTGATGGCACAGATAAAGGGAATATGTTAGCATTTCAATGCAGATCTGACCTAAGTACAGAGGGTTGTAAACTTGATTACTCAGCAAAAATATTACAAAAAACATTTATTTCAAAAACTCGACAAACAGAGATAAGGTTTCTAATAAAGTGGTTCTTGATTATCATGAGAGTTGTTCATGTTTGCAGAAGTTTAGAAATGGGCATAATTATTTTCATATTTGTTCTGGTCCATATTACTGTAAAACGAGGAATGTTCACATGCATTTTATTTTTGCGAATTTCACGAGAGCCAAGATTCGCAAAATTAAAATGCATGCAAAAATTCTTGTCCACACGATGTGCACTGAATGCCAGAGGTAATTCATGAAAAATTCATGCCATGGAAAAGGTTGTTGGCTCCAATTTGAGAAAATTTCATACCATAAAACTATCTTGTTTTACAGTAACTCACCCAGTCAAGTATGACCTATACTGTGCCATTTTGTGAAACCAAACACTTAACCCACATTCAAATCTGTAACATTAATCTGTGTCTATACCTGGGTCCCTTCCTGTATAACAGATAGTTGTAACCTCAAACCACTATATCCTGGTGAGATACAGATTAGATATAATCAGATTTTACCAAATGGAACATTTTTTCTTGTGAATATGATCTGGAAATTTGTAAAGAAAAAAAATTCCTTATTGTTGCCAGATTTACAAAATTGATAGTGTGAGGGGAAAGCTTTCAGACACCATTTGCAAATTCACATTTTTTTTTTTTGTGTGTGTGTTTTTAGCTGTATGCAACATTCTTGCATGTTCCATCCAATTGCCAAGGTACAAGAAGAAGTGTCAGACATAGATAAAGTCCATATGGAAAGGTTGTCTCTTTTAATACACACAGAACACGCGCGCGCGCACCCTGTGTTATAACCTATGGAGACGCACAAGCAAAACCCGACTTACTGTCATTAATGGAAAAATATCATAAAGTAAGTAATGTCCGTGGACTTGTGGCTAGCGGATTTCTAGTCTTAGGACATTTTTCTGTAGAATACTAAAATTAGAAGATAAATGGATTTCTAATAACGTCGGACTGGCTGCTCAAAAACAGCTTTGTGAGTTCACTTCAGAATAACTGCCCCATAGGATTGTACACACTTCCTGAAGTATTCGCCGTGTGATGCAGTGATACCTCCCTATTTGAAAGGCTGTATCTCCGCACCCGAATGGCACATGAAGCTGTGGCTTCTACCATATTACGCGCCAAAAAATTCTCTATCATATATGTCAAACTCATTGTGATTGGATTGTAGGTCTTGTCGGAATTGGCAAAAAACTGAGAAGGTCCCGTCCTCAATCCAATCACAATCAGCGACTCAGAGAAGCTCATTATCATATGAAACATGACGTCACTGTTTATTCGTGGCTGCATTTGGACGAGTTATGATTTCATATACCGTGAGTTATAACGTAAATTGGATATGTATTTCTCATTTCTAAGTTTCCTGAAGTCAGCGGTGAACCCTTGTATTAACTGACCACCTACTGTACCAGTTATGACTTTATATGTTGCTGAGAAGCTATAGAAAACGGGAATTTTCTTCTTCGATGATGTTCGATGATCATATCTTTCTCGGCAAGCACATATACGCAGAGTGCACCATTGTGTAATGGGGGTGAACGTGCCCAGGTAACCGCGAGTGGAGCATGAAGCACAGTGCAGTGCAGTGCTTGCCTAGTACCTCCTTGGTGGAACTTGCAGTGGTCAACATTCCAACATGATTGTGAATCTACACTACATCAGCTTTCAGTTTCTATTTGTGCATCTTTTAGAGTGTACTTGGGTTTTGCTATTAATTTACTGAAGTTGCTGCACATGACCAGAAAGCGACTGTCAGCAATATAAGATTGATACCTCAGTGAGTGTGTGCGTATATGTGTGTGTGTGAGTGTGTGGTCAGTTAAAAAGCAGATAATGTAAACAATTTCATGAAAAGCATGTAATTCATGTTGTCAATGTAGATTTAACCCATATAATGCTATGTTTATGACTGCCCCTATGTTGTTTCTGCAGCATTTTACCCATATTCGACAGTGGACCAGTCCGTATCACTGCTGTGTGCACGACGTGTGTGGCAGACCGTGTAGGCTCATGAATAATTCAAAGCGTGCACCTTGGCGTTCTGTGTGTGCGGGCAGCGTGCGCTCTCAGCTGTAGAATGATTTTAGTAGACTTTTGGCCAAAAACCTTTCCATATGTTTTAATTTTTCACAGGCATATTCAGTCCAAACATTGTGTTTACGATGTTGATGCAAATTGCTATAGATTATCATTTGTGCTGCTCTTCTCTGATCAAAACTGTAAAACAGTTTAGTCCTGCACTTTTACCTGTAACATCTGTACCCCAACAATTTTACAATCCACCATTTCATGCCAAAAAGAAGATGGACAGCTCAGTGAAAAGAACCTGTACTCTTTTTCATGTTCTCACTACTGGAAGATGCCACTGACAAGGAATTCCAGATGAGTCACAAGTTAGTCTGAAAAGAAGGAGTACATTTCTAGAAGCACAACAGTGAAAATAACACACACAAAAAAATGGAAAAAATAATAAGGGAAGTTATGAAATTGTGTTGGTTTGCTAATGTTCACAAAACAGATCTTAAACAGTCCAGATGCATATGGAAATGAGTGAGCTAATAGGGTCATCACCTCACAACTTGCCATACCATTTTTACACAAAAACCTGAAATTTCCAGCATTTTGTTTGAGGGCAATAATGCCCAAATCTCAAATCTTAATATTTTGGACTAATTGTTATTTTAGAAGCCATCCAGGAATAACATTATGTTTTACACTTTGGCGGTAGAAAATTCAATTTTCAATTCTTTTTTTATATCATTAATACAAAATTATGAAGTGCAACAGTTCACAAATGAATGAAAGAATGAATGAATTTCATAACTTGTGTATTTCTTAACCAATATTGATCAAATTTCCACTATTGTGCTTATAACATTTTTTACCTTTGATATATTCTTATCAGACAAACTTTAAACTGGCCTGGATTTCTCCTTTAAGTTATCACAATTTCCCCTCAACGCCAAATTGCCGCCACTGGTAGTTCATACTTAAAAGGATGGTATAGTTTTGGTTGAGATGGGTCTTCAGGTTTTCAACATATTTTGAATTTTTTTTAAAGATAATGAGAAACCTCCTAGGAAATTTGTAAGAGCATATCAGTTAAAGAGGAATTTAAAGTTTATTTGATGAAAAAAATGGTTTTGAAATGGCTGAGATATCCAAAACAAAGCTATCCAAATAAAAGGTGGGACCCACTTTTTATTAGGATCATTTTGTGTTACCTTTTTTTAATTGATATCTCAGCCATTTCAAAACCACTTTTCATCAAATAAACTTTGAATTCTTCTTAGAATTGTATGCTCTGTAGCATTTCATAAGTGGTTTCTTTTAGCATCTTGCAAAAAGTTAAAAGGTAAAGCCTCATCTCAACCGGTAACCATTCCTTTAAACCATTATATGTAGCACCATTTGCCATACAAAATGCAATCATCGCCTTTCCTGTAAAGGATTTGTTCTGTTTTGTTTTATTTTATGTTCTATTTTTGCCAACTAGAGAGAATGTCTGCCTTTGTTGGAGCTGAAGACAAAATTCTGGGAAACATGATGGGGGAAGTAACATCTACCACCTGTACATTTTATCACACTCTTTCCTTTTCAGTTTGAATTCCATTCATGCTTCATTCGCTTTTGCACGTAGACACCAGACAAATATAAAAACAAAAAAGAAAAGAAAAGAAACAAGAAGTGGATGAAATACTACAGCTTGTTAACAAACTGATGCTTTGAGATCATGAGATTTATTTGTTATACGACATTCCATCAGTGATCATGAAATAAACACTTCTTTTTAGACATATGCTAGTTTGTGACTCATGGCAGGTTGAAGATGCCTTTGGCATTAAAAGAAAATAATGTGGAATTCAAGGAATGTCGTAATAATTCTACAGCCAATGTCCCACGTATCTGAAGCTGAAATTTGACATAATATCTCTCTGAGGAAAATTGCGCACAGTTAATATTTTTGGGATACTGAGAAGCCTTAGAAAGAAAAGGGAAACTGACACTGTAAGACCACAAAATTTAATGTGCATGAAACTTCTGTGAATTTCAAAGAGCCAAGATTCGTAAAAGCAAAATGCTCCTATAGGTTTTTTGTCTCCACAATGCATTAAATGCCAGTGGTGAATTACAAAAGTTTCATGCTGCGAAAAAGGCTGCCACTTCTAAGCAGTGAAAGTTTCATGCTGCCAATTTTTTTTTTTTTTTTTTTTTTTTTTTTTTTTTTTTAATGTCTTACAGTATGCAAGCAACTGTTTGGCAGTCAACTCATACAATCATCAAAATGTACTTTGCATTTGGTGGCATATTGAATTTAATGTCAAGAACATCTTTATCTATAATGATCACAAGTATGAATACATTTGCTGTAAAACAAGGAATGTTCACATGCATTTTAATTTCGCGATTTTGCGAGAGCCAAGATTCGCGAAATTAAAATGCACACAAAAGTTCTTGTCTACACTATACTATATGTATTGAATGTTGAGGCAACTCGTGAAAATTTTATGCCACGAAAATGACTGTTGGCTCCAATTCGCGAAAATTTCATGCCACAACAATATTGTGTTTTACAGTAATGCCATTACATCATGACAGCAGACAAGGAAATCCTTTGAGTTTCCAACACAAATAATTCTAATTCAATGCAACAAATGTCTACATGCCTTACATGTACGTATATACTATGGAGGGTGCTTTACAAATACTGATGTGGCGAGAGCAGGTTGCACAGGTGCAAATTGGCAATGTACCACTAATATGTGGATCATTTTCCTCTCACATCTCTCAGCCTTGAACTCTGGACAGACATTATTTGTCGCCCAGCCGCTGGGTAACAAACTGATGCAACAAATATCCACTCTGTCCACTCCGGTCAACATTTTCTCCAACACCGTCAGAGGTACACACGTCCAGGTCCCTTTGATGGACATCGCAGATGACCGCTGACATTTGTGTCTGGGGACATGGACACACGTGTGTGTCCATCCGACAGGTCAGACACAAAAACAAATTATCTGGGTGGGAAAGAGAAGCAAATGCGACACATCCTGAAGCCATTTCAGGCCTGCTGACCGAAAAACAACCATAAAGGAACAAGGCCAAAAAACTGACACACAAGATGGTAATCCTCTCTAATTTGTCGCACGTAAACAGAGCGAAAAACGGCAACTGCTTCGTCTAGCTACTTCCATGGCATGCATATCTATATTAAAAACATCCTTTTGTGCAGTTGGACTTATTTTTCTTAAAGATATTTCCATGAGACTTTGTTTGGTATATTCAACCGCCTCTAACATCTTGAAAAGTAAGTGTTTCAGCTGAAAAGATAAAAGGTATTTTTTTTTAATCAAATAAATTATCATCAATGTAAACATCAAGATCAAAACTTTTCAAGATCACTGTGTATTAAGTTATCTCTTTCCAGCTGTATTGATACCACTAAAAAGTAAGAATTACATTGCTCATGTGTCTAAGATTGTTTAATTATATGCCTTTGTACCAGAAAGCAACATTATTGCCTTCAAAGGTAATATTCAAAATGCCATATCCATGAAGTCTGAAAATGTGAGAAATCTTGCACAAAGGTTAAATGAAGAATTACTGTAGTCAATATGAAATTCCCCCTGAATCAAAATCTTGGAACAACATTTTTTCAATCTTTAACTGTGTGCAGATGTGATCAAAAAATTGTGAAAAAATGATACCACGCAACCACCCCCATGGCTTAATTCTTTAGACAGAGCTGCATATTCTACTAATTGTTTGTTTGTTTGTTTGTGTTTCTTTTTTACTTATTCAATCAATGTTTTCAACGTTACAAAATTTACTTTGAATACACAATGTATTCAAATTCTGTGTGTGCTTTATTCATCACAGTTGCCCATAGCAACCACAATGTTTTGTTGGAGGCTTGTCCTTAACAACAACAATGTTGATTTCTGCCTAAGAAACCATAACAGAATTGAACAGGTGAACTAAATGGCTCTTTACTAGGCTGTAGGAAAAGGAACATCCACGAATTGTAATACCTTACAGAAACAGTCTATCCATGTGAAAACTTTTCTATATAATGATAAAGTGGGTGGACCCTTTAATCATCACGGAGGGTAGGGGGAAAAAATGATACCATGCAACCACCCCCATGGCTTAATTCCTTAGATATGCTTAGCAAACTTGGAGAACAGTCGACCAATTAACCCCACTTGACCTTAACATTCCTCTGGCTTCGTTGTTGCGACTCAAAGTTCCATTCAGTGGCTGCGTATTCTTTCCCCTGCGATTGCACGGGAGCCAAATATGTGTGAACTCCGGCACATTGCGTCATCTTTATGATGTTGTGGGGCTCATTCACCCATGCTTTGAGATAATACAGTCCATTATAGTTCATGTTAATTTCTGCTCAGTCCAAATGAAGAAGGGAAATGAAAGAGCTCTGACACTATTGATCAGTTTGTTCTGACCTGCAGATGATAAATGCAGCTATTTATCATTCATGCTTTGTTTCTTAGAACAAGAGCATGAGCATGGCCTATTTTGTTACAAAAGAGCAACACAAACATATATTGTAATATTAGCAACTCAAGCATACATATTCAAATGGGTCTATATCAATATCTTCAAAGGAAACATCTGCTAGAAAATCAAAGTTCTGCATTAGCATCACTTCGAATTTCAAATAGCAATTACTCCCTCATTTTAGTAACAAATAAGAAGAAGAAAAAGTCCCCCAAGAATTCCCCTACTTCAATGATATCATATGTTTACAGAAGAGAGAGAATATATGACCTGCAACATATGAAAAATGGAGAGCCTGACATTCCAAAGATCAATTACACTTGCTTCATCATCGTGGGAAAGCTTGGGCTGATGGCTCACTAGGCGGCACATACTCCGGCACAATGAATGTAAGTTGACTGACATCATTACGGTTTCTTCCGCAGTGCATCTTTAATGGTAAAGAATTTCCTGTTTGGGGGATAAATTCATGCCAGAACTGCTCATTTGCTCAGATTTCAAACGAGTCCAAAATCAAATTTCAACATAATGGGGGGGGGGGGGGGGGGTGCATCGGGTGTATATGGTGGATTGATACATTTTTGTGCAGTTGTTTCAAGATTAGTCAATTGTTTATAGAAACTTGGTGTGCCATGCAGGAACCACGTGGAGTTACAGAAACTGCAGAAATCAATTGATTGATTGTGTTTAATGTTTTTGTATCAATGTCCCAGTAGAATTAAAAAAAGAAAAGGAAATGTGATGTAACTACTGCAAAATTGCTACTACATAAATTATGTAATATCCTTGTTCATGACTTTGCATTAATTTTTTTTTTCAGTTGTTCTTTACTGAAAAAAAAATGTGATAAGACATTCTAAACAGCTACCTGTAGTTAGCATTATCTGATAGAGATTACATACAACCTGTGCATACAGGGATACGCAAAAGGTAACAAGTGTCAAGTAAACACAGATGCATCTATTGAAAGATGTTTACTCAACAGCTGAATAAACATAGCCTACAAATTTGAACTCTGAAATTAATGTCATTTGACACGATGATAAGACACCTTTTATGTCGCACACTGCAATATATAATACAATTTGCCACCAATTGATTCTCATCAGCGTAGGGATCACGTTTTGGGACAGGAACCAGACATATAGCACATGCCAATTCATAAAATTATGATTCACTATCTGCATTTACACATTCTTCCAATAAATACATGCCAAGTGACTCATTTACTGAAATGACTATTTAAAGGGATGATATAGTTTCGGTTGAGATGGGGCTTCAGGTTTTTAACATTTTTTGATGATGATTTTTTTTTTTATATAATGACAAACCTCTTTTGAAATGGTAAAGAGTATACAATTCTAATAGGAATTCAAAGTTAATTTTGTGAAAATCAGTTTTGAAATGCCTGAGATATCCAAAATAAAGCGATTCTTATAAAAGGTGCGACCCATCTTCTATTAGGATTACTTTGTTTCACTTTCTTTTTGGATATCTCAGCCATTTCAAAACTGATTTTTGCAAAATGAACTTTGAATTCCTTTTAGAACTCTATGCTCTTAAACGTTTCATAAGTGGTTTCAAAGTATCTCGCAGTGAGTTGAAAACTGAATCCTCACCTTAGCCAATACCATATACCATCCCTTTAACCTGTTGAGGGTGGGCTGATTTTGCTTCAACATGCATTTCCCATAAACACCTGCCCGAGGATACTCAGGACTAGTCTTCACTAGGCGTGTCTTCATCAGCCCGAAGTTTTAAGATAGCGCGCTATCTTGCGGTTACCAAACTAGTCCGATGTCAAAATAGCGCGCTATCTGTGTAGTGAAGACGCAGATAGCGCGCTATTTGATCGGGAAAATTTTCCCCAAAATCTTGGTCTAGTTCGTCAACTAGAGCGCTAATTCGTGAAACAGCGCGCTATCTTGAGTGCGTCTCCATCAGCCCGAAATTTTCTCGATCCCTCCACGCTTCTGGTTAGTCAGCTGGCAATGGAAAGCGCATGTACAAGCAGCTAGTGATTGTGTATAGTACATTACACGCACGGTGTATTCAAGGATCACATGTGTGTACTATAGGCCTACTGTTGTTGTCATCTTTAAAACCAGGGAGGTTATTTCTCTCACCTCCCTATTAAAACTCAGTGCCGTGCATGCCAGCTGTTTTTTTTTTTGTTTTGTTTTTTGTTTTTTGTTTTTTTTAACTTCTTCTATTGGTCCACTCTATTCATACCTTAGCTGAAGATTCTTGCAGATTGTGTGCATTTTGGATTTGTTTAAACATTGCAATTCGTTAATTTCATATAAGATGCCTCACTGGACAGAAGAAAGAGTAGCGTTATTAATATCCCTTTGGAGAGAATTTGCTGTACTGCTCACCTCCCTGGTTGTAGAATCGTACATACGGTGATATAGGAGATTTTGAGCGGGGAAATCCACTTTCGAACCGCGAGTCAGGCAGAGTAATATTGCAAAGTGCGCATGCGTCAATTTTCGGACTAATTTCCCGAAGCAGGCTGTTCGAGCTGATGAAGACGCACATTCGCTGTATCGGGCTATTTTCTAAGACCGCAAAATGTCCCGCTAGTTTGAACTTCGGGCTGATGAAGACACGCCTTCTGGGTTAATATTTGAACTCGATAAAGCTGATCATGGTAATCTTTGATCCTCATCTACCAGGTGCTCTACCCATTTGCCTCTGAAAACCTGATATAGCTCCTGTGCTAATTCTATGAAGATCTCAGAATGTTGTAAACAGCAGGCATACTAATGCCTACATCACTTAAACCTGTTATGGATTGATTTAAAGGACTTAACTTCACAGATTTGTAAATTGTTAATAAGATATGACAAAAGCTTGTCTGAAAAGGATAAGAGTCCTACTTAGAAATACGGATTCCACCAATACCTCTTTACTTCAAATACCCCCTTGTAACTACATTGAGAAAAACAGTGCAAAGATAGATTACATTTCTTCTTGAATGTTGACTTTTCCCACATACCTGAGACATCTTTGCATGTATGTCTATGATAAAAATCCCTTTATCTCCTGGTTTTGTTCTCTTTTGCTTTGTTGTTTTTTTTTGACATCATGTTGCTACTATGAATATATCAAGTGCAGTGTGACTCCTGACACTGATAAAATTCATCTCAATTCTTTTTTTTTCTTCGTTTTTTTTTTTTTTTTTTTTCCAAATGATTGTAATTTCTGGCAAGGAACTCCATATATTTGTCAAAACAAAACAAAAATAGCTCACTACCCCGGGCTTCAGTTGCTCACAGGAAGAATAACAAAACAAGACAAAACCAACATAATATATGGATGCTGATTCCCATCTGTATACCTGTTATGAATCAATCAACATCAAAGTGCTGGTAACAAAAACCATGCTCACTTCTCACTTCCCAAACGATACCAGGATTAATACTCACTGGTATTCTTTTTACGCTGAGACAATGCCACCCTCTCCTGATGGCACAAGTCCAACTGCAAATGGTCCCCAGGAGGACACAAATAGCATTCATTCCATAACCATGACAGCCTGGCAAAAAAAAATAACAAAAATCATAACAAAAAATAGGCCTCAGTTTACTCTATTAAAGCTGTGATTTACGACAAGGTTAGATTAGCAATGATATCTAGGAAAAGTGATAGCCTTATCTTCTTCTTTTTTCTAGTAGGTTTTATCATTTACTTCACACATTAGATTATTATTTTTTTGTACATAAATTGAATACTAATTCTTTGAAAACACATCATCCTCATCATTCAGCAGATAAAAACACTGAAAATCAGATGAGTCCTGTCACTACATAATAAATTCTTCACGCTGCTGTGAACTGGAAATACAGAGATGCTAACGGTCAAGGGACAGTAAAACCAAACACTTACCTATTCAACGACAGAAATAAACATTTCAGCACCAAAAACCAAAACAAAGAAATAGAAAGAGGAAAAAAAGTTTGTGACATTGAAAGCTTACCTGTCACGAAAGCTCTGAAAAAAAAGTAAAAATAAACTAATCAATAAATAGATCTAGGATGTAGTGGTCATTACTCTCAATGAGAACGGCAAGTTCCTTCCTAGATCTGTCGGAGGAAGGACGAAAAACATCAGCAAATGGTTTCCTTTAGGTGAAGCTGCCACCACAACATTTCCCTTTGAACGTTACTATATATTCCCAGCCTTGATTACCAGTGGAATATTACATCCTGTTCTGAGAAACCTGATATGCATTTCAATTGGCGAAAACCGTATTTTCTTTACCACAGAATATCTGAAATTGTGTTTTGGTAACCTGTATTTTGTTTAAACTTTTAATTCCCCTCAAAAAAAATATAAAAGATACAAAAAAAAAATGCACACACAAAAAACAAAAATAAAAAATACACTTGCGAGAATTGTGCACGTGAATGAATTTAAGAAACCTGTTCCTTCTGCAATTCTTAGAGAATTTCCAATGTCCCAAAAATGAAGATACATTTTGCCGATCAACACAGAAAGGACAGCTCAGTAATCCACCTGTGCGAAAGCAGTCAACGAGCCGACCGATACTCAGCCCAGGCGCTAAGAAGATATATGACGAGAGCATGTGGTAGACTCACAAATTCTTTTCTTATACACTATAACAGCATCCGCATGGGGTGGGGTCAGCAAATGTAAAAATCTATTGAGCTCAGCCTTGACTGTTATGTACGTTTTCATCAAGTTTTGCAGCAAGACAAGCAAACTACTATGATGGAAGAAGTAAATTACACAAAAACTCAAGAGTAATACAAATAAACTTGAATTTAGACCATGAATGCATACATATTTTGTGTTCATTTTGGGAACTGGATATAGCCAGCTCCTGGAAGGAACAGGTTAAAGTACTAAAACACAAAAACACAAATAAAACAACACAAATAATGATTAATCAAACAACACCAACAACAAATTATATCGTATATAATTTAAAGATGTACATTACAGACCCAACAGCAATCAGACATTTGTGAGGGTGGGGGGGGGGGGGTTGTTTGACTTTGTTGTTGGTCTTGTATCCTTTTTGTTTATCTTGTTTGTGTTTTTTAAGTATGAAACTTGTATAAATATCCTGCCTACGGAGAACATTAACGCAGGGATGGTCGTGTTTGTGTACATTATACTTCTTCCTCTTTTTAGAACCTGGCTATTTCAACCCTTCTCAGACCTATAATTTTGTATAGGATATTTGTTAGTAATAATGACAAGATTATCAGGCACTCCAGAAACTGTTGTCACTGTTGGAAGCCATGTTTCATCTCCGATACTTCTGTTGACATGTTGTGGGTCATAGTACATTCAACCTAGTGTTTGAGAGACATGGGGGTATACAACTAGGCATATATACTGTATGCGACATATATTTTGCAAGTCTAAATTTTCGCATATCGGGAATTCCCGACGACGATTGTGGAGTCCTGTACTGAACGGAGAAATGTAGACGTGTAGTTAACATTCTCATTGGGATCAGAGTCAATATTTTCGTGTGTCTTTAATTTTGCGAATAGCACCCGACTTGCGAAATTTGCGAAAATAAAAACCTCTCAAAATATTTGGCGTGTACAGTACACACTGCATCTAATGCAGTGGGCAAGTTCATCAGTTCTCTTTCTCAATGTTAAGCCGTTGAAGATGAATCCCGAGAATACTCGGGCAGGTGTCTATGGGAAATGCATGTTATAGCAAAATCAGTCGATCTTCAATGGGTTAAGGCATGATAAATCCCATTGTGCAAGACTGTAATTGCATGGTTGCAATATTTATAAGAGCTATTAGGTGATAATCACATATCTAAATGCGATAATTACATATCAAGAAAACAGAAAGTAGAAGCAGAATAGGAGAAAGAAAGAGGGGTAAGTTGACAGAGCAGCAGACAGCCATTGAATACAAAAAAAAAAACAAAGCAAAAAAGAGAGATGAATGATTGAGAGAAAAATGAAAAGGAAGCAAAATAATGAAAAAAGACTAAGAGGCAGAAGAAAAACAATGATCATATGATATACCACTGTGTCAACACTCAAAGTGTCATACTCTGGGGATTGTGACTGGTTCTATCACGCAGCCTTCATATTGAGACATAGCAGACATAAATGCTGTTTATCATCATGCATTGACATTGGACGAAAAAAAAAGAACTGCTGAGCTTTGGTTCCTACAGTTATAAATTACCTTGAGGAAAGTGCATGAGATTCCACATTCTTAAAATATTATTGATGGTTATGTCCTATATAACCTCTAAGAGGTGATAGTACATTGGATATCCCTCGTAAAATGGAGTAATTGATAGACAATCAGGAAATATGGCAGCTCCCAAATTTGTTATTCTTTTAAAGGCAATAACTTTCTAAGGAAACTTTGCTCTGACAGCCTTAAAAAAAAGAAAGAAAAAAGATTGAAGGTTGCCATTTGATATTGGAATCAAAAGTTTAATGACCAGATAACAAAAATGTTTTGTTCATCATGACTTTGAATGATGACTAGTGTGTACATACCTCACAACAATCATAATTACAGTGTGTCACTTGCTAAGGACATCCTGAGTGCTTCGCTATTCAGTTTGGGAGTTAACCCGTTGAGGACGAGTCCTGAGTATACTTGGGCAGGTGTCTATGGGAAATGCATGTTGTAGCAAAATCAAACCATCCTCAACGGGTTAAACTTTAGGATATGACAAAATTTTTTGGTTCTCTCTTGTTGTCAAACTTTGCACCACTAGGTGTATTCACATTGTTGGTGAATAACGCGACATTCCAAATACTGCAGTACTGTATTTTGTATGATATTTCGTAATGTAAATGCGGATGCACTGCAAAATATATTGTAAAATACTGTTGGTATTTGGAGTGGTAATTAAAACTTCGCATGAAACACACATGTAAGATTTGAGCATGTATCATGTCATGAAATACCACCGCATGTACAGCGGTGTATTTTTCACACAACAGAACACACTTCACATATTTCCCACTGGTGATCGACTGTGTGCAATGCTTACCAGAAATATCATGGTATTTTGTGAATGAGAATGGTACCGAGTGAATGACCATGGTATCTATAACTGTGACATGATATTTCGTCAATGAGAACGGTGCCAAAAGATTACTATGGTATTCAATACCATGGCAATTCTATCACGAATGCACCTCGATTGACAGTTTTTAATCACCAAGCATGAACATTCCTCCCATAGTTCACCTGTTAGAGTGACAAAGAGCTGCAAATAACAAGCAATTGACTAATTCATGCATACAATGTAAATTTCTGCAGTGCAATAGACATGAAACAATGAATGATTGAAGTATACCCTTTGTGCTCATGCATCATTTTCCCTTTTAAAAGAAATATCTATTTACACTGAACTGTAATTGAATGTCCTACCAAGGAGGTACGAGAGTATTTCCACGTTGTCAGTTTTTCTGCCCACAAATCCTCAGCAAGCTCTGTAATATACATGTATTTTTCCCCCATACTTTTGTACTTGTTGTCACATTCAGGAAATTATTCCTTTTTATGCCCAGGCATGAAATCCATTCAAACTTTACCAATTTATGATTTAATAGCAAGCTCACCAATGTGAAGCAACGTACCTTAGTCCAACAGGCACTCCTTGGTGACACAATAGAGATTGGGGGATCAGGTAATCCCTTTTCATCTAGTTTGAAGACATCCATGCCAATCGGCAAAGCAAGTACAGTGAGGGTGAAAGCTATCATTTTACACATTAAATTTTTCTGAAAATTTTGTGTCATCACAACTGTACCTGCCCTTTAACAACTCTGGGAATGCCAACGCAAACAACGACTGCTATTTTTGAACAGCTTCCAGAATCCCCTAAAAACACACACACAATTGTCATAAACAAGCAATGAATTTTGAAAACCTGCAACTGCAGTTTGCTGTTATTGCCTTTGTTTCAGAGTGCCTTGTTTGCACATACACATGGTTTGAAGGAAATTCCAGAAATAATTGAACGGTGCCCCTATTTTACATGTTTATTATTGGAGGGAAAACAACCAATGGAAAGGATGAGAAAAAAAGAAATGAGGTTGTTGAAAAGCGATGTCAACAGAAATGTGGAATTCTTTGAGCTTGTAGAGTTGGCAATGCTTGCTATAAGATTATCCATGTCGAAAAGTGGGAAATTAGGATGATATGAGTAACATGACATCATTTACTGACTCAAAGTTCTGGTTCTGGTGCCAAACATTCTGTGCAATACTGATTCGTGTGATGTGAATGTCCCTTGAGCAACTTGCAAATAAAAATACCTCCTGTAACAACGCTGCATGCACATCATCGCCAAGGTGGGAATTTGCTCATTTCGCACTTGAAAATGGATAATGCATACTTTTCCTTCTGTTGATGTGGTTTTTGGTTGCAAAGTCAACCATTCGCAAAATTATCTTTCTGGTGATGATTCACAAAATATTCTTTAAAAAACAACAACAAACAAACAAAACAACCACAACTTTGCATGCTTAGCATTCGGTTGTTTAACTTGATTGTAAATTCTATGAGATTCTGAAAGTTTTTTTTTTTCTTTTTTTTTTCCTGATAAGAAAACAAGTTATTGTTTTCTGATTTTGAAAAAAAAAAAAACTTATCATACTTTGCATTACATTAATTGAATTACCAGTATCTTATAACATATTTTGGGCAGACATCAAATTGTATGGGTGCTCCTTATATTGTCCTTCAATTGTAATCTTTGATCGGTACCTCTATCTTAGAATGCTCATGACACCAGGGAGGGAACAATACACACATTTCACCATGACAATCATGACAACAGAAATAAAACATTATTTAATTTCTCCTTCACAATCTTCCTAGGTTTACTAGAATAAGAAATTGTCGTGTAAACATTGGCATGAGCTGCTACTATCTGGATATCAAAGCTACAAAATGAAAATGAAAGCCACTTTGACTTTGATGACTCACCCAAAAATATGCTTTGTTTTTTGTTTTCTGAACCAGTGAAGACACAACATTGCAGGATATAAGTGATACACTTTTAGATTCATTTTTTTTTTCCCCTCTTGCACATTCTCGGCATGCCAAATGTATCCTAAATGTCATACTGCAAAGCAAGATATTTTTTGCAGTGTGAAATTTTCGTGAATTGACACTGGCATTCAATGCATATAGCATAGCAAAGAACTTTCACATGCAATTTAATTTTGCGAATCTTGGCTCTCGCGAAACTTGCAAATATCAAAATGCACATTTCTGGTTTTACAGTATTCTTTTTTTTTGGGGGGGGGGTAGTAGTTGTAGTGATTAATAGATTTGGTAGAATTCACTCCTTTAAAACCTTCTGGATTGACAAAATAAACATACACTTTGGAAAATGTTAGACCTACGATCCATTTCACTTGGCAAACAAGTGTGAACATGCCCCCTCTGGCCAGAGTTAGCCTTCTACTTCGAAGTAACCCTATTTATAGTGCCAGGGGGCTTCACAGAAGCAAGTAATAGTTTTCTCAGCTGGACACTGCAACCAGGAAATGCGAAAGGAGGAAAAAAAAAGAAGAAGGATAAAAGTATGAATATACTTGTCATCTTTTTCATACGGGTGCTGGATATTAGGAATGTCACTACCATGAGGTAGGGTTGACGTCAAAGTCACTGGTGGAGCCAAAAATGGCTTTCTCGTTAATGCCCACTTTTCAGCATTTCATAATCGCTGAGTTGTGGCAGTAAATTCAACTGGAGTGGCAGAGGGCTTTTGACGTACGCTTTTGATATATTATGTCCTCTTTGCAATGGGAATGGTGGAGCGATGTTTGGTCCTGTGAGCCAGCGCGGGCTATTTTTGGTCCCCTGCAGCATTTGCTCTGCCGTGTTTGGAGGTATTTCTAGAGGACGCAATTCAATCGTTTGATCACATAGCAGATGAGGCAATTACGCGGGCATTATGAACTTTGCGCTCGGATAAGCTGCATCGACTCTCACTTACCGCCAATTCGTCTGACACGCTTCTCTGAATTTGCACGTACTTACTGCAAAGCTGGTAGAGCAGAGCACTATCAAATTTTTATAGAATGGTCCGTTAAGTCACCTAAATATGTTGAGAAGGATTTTTTGTATCCCCATCTCTCTAAGATATGACCAAAATTGGGTAAAGATTCAAAGCAGCATTGTAGCAAGACACATTTGAAAATAAACTCACCCATATGCAATTACCCACCAAGGCCTACGTACCCAACAGATACTGTAGGTTTATCCTCATTACAATTTACAAGCAGTTTCCTGCATGTGTTGTTCTTTATGAAGATATACATGTAAAACAAGCAAACATGCAGATACAAGCACACACAACGGATACATTAGACAGAATGTAAAGACAGCACAGGTGCAATGACAAATCAAGAAATGAAGATGTGTTCAAGACGTGCCAAGAGAATTCAGAAGCCCGAGAGTTTTGTCTAATGAGGTAAAGTGAAATATGACATAGAGACCAAAATCATGCAAAACTGTGACGTTTGATGATACAGTAAGGTATACAATGACATTAATGACTAAAATCAACTGTTTATCTGTTTGAATGATTGTAGGTATCAAAACTAGATACAATTTAGGCTTTTCCATTGTCTCACAAATAGTTTAAGAAAAAAAAATGAAGTTGTATGGTCTGTTTATTTTTTTTCAACTCCCATGAACTGCTTTACCAGTGGAAATCAAATGAAAGGAAAGGACTGAAATTATCAAATATCAATAAGGTATGTTTGTGGGATTGATCTGCACAGCATTCAAAGCAAATAAGAAATTAAAGGGGGATATACCCCCAACATACAGGTTGATTCAGTGAATAAAAAAAATAATAGCAGAATGCTTTATTGAAATTTGCAGAAAATCAGACAGTCTTATCTATTCAAAAGTGATGATTTTTTTTTTCTCTTTTTTTAAAGTTTTGGTTATATATCTGCAAATCATTGCTGGTTAAGAAGACTACAATTTGTTTGTGATGTCACAGTAGTAAAAAAAAAACCAAACAAACAAGACACAGAAATATGAAGGGAATTCCACAAAATTTTAATCATAAAACAAAAACAAAAACAAAAAACAAAAACAAAAAACAAAAAACAAAAACAAAAGCCTTCCTTTGACTTGCTACTTGCATTTGTTTAGGGTAAATATTTATTTTCAACTTTTGAAGGTAAAAAAAAAAAAATAGAATAAAACTCTATTTCATTGTCCTAAAAATATGGAAAGGGGCTGACTTCTCTCTACATTTTCTTTTTGTCTTTGCCATACTGTGACATCATACATTTTTGTAGTCTTCTTATCTAGCAATGACAGCACAAGAATTTAAGCAAAACTTTAGAAATTCATAACATTTGAATGGACCGTCTGATTTTCCTCAAATTTCACTGATGCATTAAACTACATTATTTCTTTCACTGAGTTCACAGATAAATTTGGGGCAAGTTCCCCTTGAAATGAATGAAAGCAGGAAAAATAGTTGGAAGGAATGAGGGTTACACTTTGCTGCGCACTTTAATCTTGTGGGCAAGAAGTGGGGGGAGGGGTGGTTGCTGACATCTCTTTGCATGCTTCACTCAAACAAGTGAAACCAGGATGCAAATTGGGCCAGGAGAATTGGGAACTTACCTGATCTGGTCTATTTTTCAGAACAGGTAAGGAACTGCGAATGGTGCTAGGTCTCTACAGAGAGGTATAACAGAAGAACAGAGGATTGGAAAAGGGTTATTGTTGTCACTAAAAGCCAAGATGAGAAGAAATAGGAAGTTAAACTGGATGTTTGTTTGGGTGGGGTTTTTTTTCCCAAAAATTTGATGTCTATCATTTGTTTGAACGTGTTAAAGTTGCTCATTATTGTTCCTAAGCCAGCTTAAACTGTACATATTTGGTGACAAATCTGAAAACTCTTCAGTGTCTAAAAATTTCTAGAATATTTTCAATATTTTTACTCTCAATATCCACTATGGAATTGGTAACTCCATGAACTTGTGTCCTATTGCTGTGAATTTGTTTTTTGTTTTAAATCTGGCCATGAAAAGGATGTGGATTGTGAGGGAATACGATGACGTATGTAGACAAAACACAGACAACATGATGAAATATGTTTATCATATCTATCACATGAACAGGACAACAGGAACAGAGTCTAGAGATAGCAAAAACCACCGACATTTCACCCAACATGACGGAAATATGGGAGGCTGACTACGCCACAAAGCCTAGACAAAAATTACAAATACATAGCAAGGTTTAAGAATCAGAAGATGGTGAAAAAGAAAATTCTGCACATCTCCATCGGAAATACATTAGACTCAACACCATAATGTGAAGTTTTTCACAACAAATTATGTACCAAATTCATTACAACATTCAAGTTTTAGGCACAAACATGACACCAGTCTCGCATTTAGTATATCTTTTATCTGAAAGGAACCTCGATCTCTGCAATAATATATACAATGTGACAAGAAATTTAAGGACTGTCTCCTTCCTGGTTGTTGAACTGGAATATTAGAGAGACCAATTAAGAGTTCACTTTGTGTTGGTAAAAGACCCAATGTTGTCTTCACAGAAACAAACTGGTAATAACTGCACAAACGTGATCCCCTTTGAGTTTAGCAATACTGAACCTTATCACTCCCAAAGGCAAGACTGTTATGTACAATATCAATGACATTTTAAAACAGTGATTCTGAGAGAATTTATATAACTCATGGCAAACAACTACGTGGAGGCTACAAAAATCATCCATTAATAAATAACTGCCATTCTGTGGTAGTTGAGAGTAATAACAATCATCTACATAATTATCTTTCCTTTTTCTTTATTTTTTGATAGCTCAGTATGCACGGAAATGCACATCACAATAACTGGACAATTCACAAAAAGCAGCCATATTTCTGAGTCCAGAGTTCTGATTTTTTTTTCTTTTAAATTTTATCCATATTGACTGGGGAAAAAAGTGTCACCAAAGTGCATATTCAAAAGAAGCTGACATTGTATTCTACTGTCTGGGATTGAAACGGTCAAGCAATAAGAATGATTTCTCAGAATCAATCATTTTCTTTGCTTCTGAACTGCTGAGGAGGAAATCAAGTATAGAGAGGAAATGTTTTTTTTTTTTTTTATAACATGAATGCATGGAAAATGCATGCATATAATGTACAACAGAAAGATTGGTTAAAACGATATTGAGGACAAAAGGCAGTGGTGATTGCATTTCAATAAATCAACTCGCGTGGCGCCGTAAGGCCATTTTGTAGAAATCCAGTCCCATTCAGCTGTGACGGTCATTCAGCATGACCGGGCGTGTATCTCACAGAGTGAGCACAAAATTTCTTTGCAGAAAACTATAGGGAAAGATCTATACTTCCTTTTCGAGAGAGATGAATAAAATTTAAGTGAATCAAGTCATAAGGTGCCGCCCCCTAAAAATATTCTTTTTTTTCATAAAGTGGCTTCCAGTTGCACTGTCAATGAATCAGGAGACCAAAGGATTGTGTTTTGTATTCTTCTTTTTTTTTTTGTTCTCTTTGTGTGAAATGTTCAGGCCACTCAATAGGAACAGGTGTCCTTGTACAGAGACTCCAACCCCAAGTACCTTCTGATCTGGAGATTCTCCCGCCCGAAACCCCTAGCAAACGGGAGACTCCAAGTTGATGTGTGCGAAGCGCGAAGTTCCTAGGGTTCTAGATGTTCTCTGGTGCTATCTAAGGCTTATTTTTTCAACATACGATAGCAATAAGTAAGAAATCCTTTCCACCGGGAGACACAGAGCCAGGGCGGGAGAAATCAAATCTCAAACGGGAGAACGGGAGATTTTGCAAAAATGGGCTTTCGGCGGGAGATCTCCCGTCGAAAACGGGAGAGTTGGAGTCTCTGCTTGTACATCTTGAGCATAGAGCCACAGAGGAATACAAAGAGGTCATTCAAATTATCATACTGACCCTCATCTTCTAATATTCACCAATTTGTTGCTCATAGTTCAAGGCTTTCATCACTTATGGTTTTTTTTTCTTTTTAATTCTCCAGCACCATATAGCAACTATTAAATGCACATAATCACAGTTATTTACAGGATTAAAAATCTTGAAATTACCGCTTACTCCACTCCCTATCAGGTTTTGCCATCACGACAGAGAATGTGCACAGCACATCAGGTTCCCATAGGCAGTAGGTTATAGATTGTACATATTATGATGCAGATTAACGCTCAATTATAATTTGGAGTAAAGTCATTTATTGCTACTTTCTCAAAACAATTCACAGGCATCTGAATCATGTAAAGATCACAGAAAGTTATTCACATTAGTCTGTCATTCCTCTTTGCCAAAGTCAAATGTACTTGGTAAGTGCAATTTTGACACATGTACTGTGATGTGGCATACGATGTATCCTTGTGAAGAAATTAAATTCTATTAAGTATTTCACTCTTGTCATTTCAAGTTGCAATAACTCAAACTTTCTCTGTCATGTTAAAGGTAAAATGCTAGCCAATATCGCTTCCTTCCGTCAAAGAAATATATATTCATGAATGACCCACTAACATCCTGAAGCAGCAGCTACCACAAGTTCAGCTATCTTTCGATTTCCCTCTTATATCTTCAGTCTGCACGTCTAATAGTATGATATCCCAAGAATGTCTGGGCCGCTTGCTGTCTGGAAGGACACGTAATACACCCTGGCGGTCATCATCAACTGACCGTGGCATTCGTTAAGACCTGTTCTTTGTCAGCCCGCCCCCAACAGCAACATTGCTGGCTGCTGGCAAACTTCCAAGTTGACCTTCAACAAAAGGCTCTTGACATTTTCTCTTTCAATTTCTGAGAAAGAAAAACAAATCAGAATTTGATACCTGGGGGACGCTGCATCAACAACATCATTGAGAAGTCAGGGTCTCTTTAAGTAAAATGTTATCAGCATCATTATGATGGTGAAATTATTACTGCGGTACTGAAATTAAGCTTTGTCAGTTTATATTAAATCTCTGGTGATCAGAAAAAAAAAAAAAACTTTTAGTTTAGAGGAAATGGCTTAGAAAATCAAAATGCTCCAATTACTATTGGCTTGAGAAACTAACCTTTGACCCACAAACTGCTTTAAAAGAAAACATTGCCACTTCAGTACTCTATTATAGACTAAATGTCCCCGACATACCTGTGGTTCTTGATTTGTAATATGTTACCCTGAGGGGATATTACTCACAAATTTAATCAGACCTATATTAATGTGACCTTAGAGAGTGAACTACTTCGACATTGACATTTTTTGTACTACTCATCCAGCAGATGAGATTCAAGTATTTCAAAATAATGACTACTGAAGTGAAATATTTCTCATCTGTGTGAAAAAAAAAAATGAAGATGAATATCATGTAAGAGAGGAAAGAGATGAGAAAGGGGGGGGGGGGGGGGGAGAGATAAATATGGAAAGGGAGAGATAGCAACATACAGCTGATCACAAAATAGTGATAACAATCATTTAACATTGGCTTCATGACTTTGGTGTTTTCCACACTCTTATGATGACTTTCAAATTGTATACCACTGTCACTATAGAAAAAAGAATAAAAAAATAAAACAGAAACAGTAAGAATGCAGGTCATCAGACAAAGTTATGTTTCAGAAAGTTGGTATAACATTTTAATGCATTTCAGTGCAAAAAAAAAGTTGATTAACAACATTCATAGTAAGATATGCAAACCAAACTTTTGACTTTGAATAAATATCCAATTTCATATCTTGGCAAAATTACCATCTTATACATATTTTCATCTTTAATATCCATGTGCTTATGGCTCATATACATAATATATCTGACACTATATTTTGTTCATTTTTCCATCTGAGAAGATGGCTGGATAGCCCATATTCAGCTATTTTAAGCTGGTCTTCCATGGGGTCCAGTTGGATGTGAGGTGGGACCACTTCACTGGGTTAAACACCCTGCTCTTTGCGATGAATGAATGAATGAAGCGGGTTCTTTTACGTGCATGAGTTGTTACTCTCTCATACACGGGACCTCCATTTTATGTCCTATCCGAGGGATAGGACATTACATACATACATGATATATACATACATTTTATGTGCACAAGGATGGAACAAGATAGTCCATTCACAGTGATATGAGTCTAAAGAAAGCCCTGTTCATTCTACAGAGAAGTGGGGAAACTTAAAATATGAAAAGATGAAAGTGACCAGAAAGTGAATGAGACAGTGTGATAAAAGGAAACATGATGTCAAAAAAAAAAAAGAAGGACAAAGAGTGTGTGGGAAAAGAAAGAGAGGGAGAGAAGGGGGGGGGGGGGGGGGCAGTAGAAAGGTCTATGAACAGACAAGACAGGGGGCCAGGAATTGCAAACTTGAGATGTGGGTGTATATTGGTGACTAATCTTCCAAAGTCACATTGATTCTAACTGGTGGAAGCAGGGACTCTCTCACCAAGCACTCATTAGAGAGCTATATATGGCATTGGCCATGTGCACGATGGGGGTGACCAAAATATATCACTAACCGTTACCCCACAAGTAGCATTCAGAGTTCTGCATGGTAGACCAAGTATCCTTTGATGAAATGGGCGATGTACTGAATCTACAACCCGTGACAAAAATTTAATGGAATACACGTAGCAATAGCATTACCACAGATATGGTGTTGCAAAATGTCATTGGATACAAGTTCATAGTGCAGAAAGCTGTAAAGCCTGAATTGTGCGGAGAAAGAAATATTGAAAAAAAAAAATGGTCACAAAAACTTGGGTATTCTTGTATGTGTATCTAAAAGTTCAAATATCAGTACGTTGAACTGTGTTATGAGCATTCTCCTTTTTATGATTTCAAACAAAACATTTCAGTCATTGATTGAAAAGCTTAATGCTTGGTGAGACATTTTTTTTTAATGTTGACACTTCACTCAAGCTATTTCTTACTGACAGATAAAATCTCAGTTATACTCCTATTGCCTACTGCCCTCTTGTACTCATTTACTAATAAAAGACTTCACACACTACTAGAAATCACCATTATTCTGCAACAAACAGTCAAATATTGATATAAGAACATAAAAATGATTCATAGCCCAAGTTCTCTGCTAAGTCTCTTCAGACTGCATTGTCTGTATGACATTTGTGTAGTCCAATCAGCTTTTATCCTCAATTTTGGGGTACATGAAGATTTTTCCTGCATAATCAATGAAATACATCATAGTAATAGGATTCTTAAATTCATCTTGAGGTAATATAGGCTCAATATCATATGGTCGTGTATGAACATTTTCTCTGAAAGCAATGTTATGTAATTGTAATCTATTGTTGTTAAGACGTTGAAAAAATGTGACCCGCTACAACAAAATGATCCGAAAGTCGGGTGAGGTCGATTATTTGAAAATTGCATGACAAAATTCCCTAATCTTTCTGCTTTAAATTGATATACAACACATCTTATGAAAATAATCGGGTGCGGAGATATCGATGCTTAAAAGAGAGCATGTCGAGACGTATGGGAAATCACTGTTTCGAGAAAAGCGCCCTAAAAGTTTTCCTTGCGACGCAATCGCGATCAAGGGGCACGTAGTCAGTTTTCACCTCCGGACAATAGAAGGTAAACCCTAGCAACCCCCGAAATGCTCATTCAAGCACAGCGTCGGCGGTCTCCTCACCGACCAATCAGTGACCAGGATGCCAGGAGAAGCGGCTAGGCATAGCGCACCCCGCCCGCACGCACCAGTCGACTTGGCAGTGTGCGAGCTTCACTCTTCCGTTAGCGGCAAGCAGCAAACTGACCAATGAGATCACTCCGGTCGTTGTTAGCCTGTCTGTGGCGCTCAATCCAAATTTTCGAACCGGTTTCTGCTTGGTTGAAACGCCAAAAACATGGCCAAGAAAAACGCTATTTTTTGGTCTTTCCTTTCATCATTTTGCTTCAAAATTTCGACAGATGATAGAAGACATGTCAGACTCATATAATATGTCAAAATCAGAAAATCGTAAGTTTTGACCAATTATGATGCTCTGACTTCAAACTTGATTTTCACGGCTTCGACCGTGCGCGACTTTAGGACCTTTTTGTTGTAGCGGGTCACAAATAACTTTTTTGTGAGTTGTGCAGATGATTTCACATCACAGTCGCACCAAAATGAAGTCATATATATCAAATTCCTTTTTTCACCATAAAATATTTTGTCAATTAAAATAATGGGGCATTAGCAATATCTTTTTTTTTTACATGCAATTGAATGAATAACAAGAAATAAAAAGTATTAAGAGTTCCATCTCTCTGGAAACACCTGCAATATTGCATTGAACTATTCTGAATATACAAAATTATGCAAATTGTTTAATTTCAAGACAATATGGTACCTCCATTAAAAAAAAAAGAAAAAAAACAAATAATGAGAGCTCGGTGACTAACATATGAAACATTGTCAAAGATGGCTTCATGTTTGCATGGCCATGGTGAAATATCAGACAATATGCAATCTTTTCATCAATAAGTAACAACATCATCTGAAGAAAAAAAGAGACAGTTTATTATCTGATGTCTTTAAAGGGATCGTATAGTTTTGGTTGAGACCTAATTTCAGGTTTCTGACATTTTTTGGTGAGATAATGAGAAACCTCTTATGAAATGTGAAATAGCATGTAATTCTATGAGGAATTCAATGTTTATTTGATGAAAATTGGTTTTGAAATGGCTGAGATATTAAAAAAAAGAGCGATTTTAATAAAGTGTGGGACCCACACTTTATTACGATCACTTTGTTTTACTTTGTTTTTGGATGTTTCAGTCATTCCAAACCCGATTTACATCAAATAAACTTTGAATTCCTCTAAAAATGGTATGTTCTGAACTATATCATAAGTGTTTTCTTGGTATCTAATCTCGCAAAAAGTTAAAAGCCCAATTCTCATCCCCACCAATATTGTACCATCCCTTTAATCTCTGGTTTGTGAGGAATACATTGACTTCTGTTGTCCTGAAATTTGATATCATCATCTTTTTGGGTGACATTTCACTTTCACAGACATTTTGATTGTGGTATTTCCAACTTTTATGAACATTGAGATTTTGGTGAAATGTAATTTGTTCCACTTTAATTTACATAAAAATTAAAGCAGAAATGGTAAGGTAGCCAGGCCACAGACTGTAGGTTTGTTGTCTGAATGCAGACAAGATCGAATTATGTGTTTATATGTAGTTGGCTGATTTAAAACACCACAGAACATGCTTCATCAAAACTGGAGAGTTTGAATTTTAAATTGTTTCTAACTTCTGATTTTGGATAAGAGATTTTAAAGGATATCAAACTTTGGTTATTGAATTAAAGTATACACTTTTGTTTTGCAGCCAGATCACCTTATTTTGCATTTTTTTATAGCTTTTGTATCTGTGACTCCGTGATTGTACGTGGTGACGGGTGACATTTACAAGGTGCTATAAGAAACACATCAGTTGTCAAGAATTAGGAGTGTGAAATACCTCAGGAGGAACCGAAAAATGTCATTATTCCCACTTGCCCTATCCCCACCCCCTATCTGGGCCACATTTTTGGGTCAACGCAAATAAACATGGGATTGGATTGCCACATATTACACCCCTGAGTAGATGATCCTCATGACGATAGTTGTGATTGTTGAGTGGTTAACAATATTTCAACAAAAATGACAGCTCGCAGTGACATCAAACACATGATGATCAACTGAACAATTTTTTATATTGTGTATACGTTTCTGGTATCAATCATGCAAAAAAAAAAAGAAAAAAAAACACTAAAGAAGCAAAAGAAGAAGAACAAGGAAAAAAAAAGAAATAGTTGCCAACCTGTCAAAACTTCTGAAAAGTGGCATGTATCATATGAGTGTGACCCTATAATAACATAATGACTGTTTCTGTTTGTTCTTTGGTTGTTTTTTGTTTATTCATTTGTTTGTTTTAACCCATTGAGTACAGGTTGCGAGTATACTTAGGCAAGTGTCTATGGGAAATGCGTGTTGTAGCAAAATCAGCCAGGCCTCAATGGGTTAATACAGCATCTTTACATCATGACCAGCTTCTTGAGCTACTGTACAATGCGCCTTACTAAATATTCATCAAAGCATGTTTACCAGACCCTTTCCCCTTGGGTCTATCATTCTATAACTCCCTGGAAAAGTAATCCTGCCAAGCGGCTACTACTTTAAGGCCGTGTCACACCAGCCTTGCGTGCGACTTGCAAAGAACAATTTTGACTACCCGGAGGTCCCCGTAGATATCCGCACTTGACAGTACCTAGCATGTATCTCGAAAGTAGTCGCCCGGAGGTGCGCACGCATATTTTTTTACCCGCAACAGTGTTTAGGCCCTGTCACACCTTTCCGGGCAAGCTACTCGGGCTTGTTATGTGTAGGGATTTTCTAGCATACCGGACATTCCTGAGGGCGGAAAAGAATTTGTGCGAGTCAGCGCATATGTCTTACTTGCTGGACGCGTTATACTTGCGAGTATACTGTGTGACCTTTGTACCAGTCGCGTGGGGGCTGTCAACTTAGTGGAGGAATTCCTCTAATGGAATGGTTGAAATCTCACAGAATTTCATTATCTTGGCTGCATACGGGACTGCGAAGTGCCTGCATGGGAATTGCCTGGGAAGTACTGCCGCTAAGAGTCTCCTACTGGCGTTCTGCGTGGACCTCTACGGGCATTCCCGCGACTCACCCGGAAGAAGTTTTGGTCATGCTCAAAACTTGGCTGCGGTTAAATCGGACTTGCGTGAGCACCTCCGGGCAACTACGCGCTAGATACTGTCAGGTGCGGACCAACAGCGGAGAGCTACTTGGAATAAATTTGTTTCCCCGCAAGTCAAGCCGCAGAAGTTCCCCCGTACGGTATGACAAGGCATGAATGAAAATTGCAAACATTCTTGTTCGCCCGCTGAAAATCTTCTACGTGCTGGAAACTACCTCCTCGCCACAAGCCCGCGTTATGGTGTGACACGGCCTTTACATTCCATATCAACATGCATTATCTTACACAGGCTTCTGGAGGAGAACGGAGGAAAAAGCGTATTGCTTGACGTTGTGGGTGCACCATGGCAAGGTTTGAACCCTAGACTCTCTCTCTCAGAAGATGCAGTGTACAAACCACTCAACTACAAGAATTCCAGTGTTGACAAAATCGAAAGAATGTGATGTGGATGGTGAAGGATAGACTTGGTGCTAGAAATCATTGAAATTTTGACAAAAATATGACCGAAGGTACCATGACATGCACCCTTCTGTTGCCTAACCGTAGTAGGGGAAAATATGACAAATACAGTTTAGGGCCTATGTCAAGATACACCCGTTTGTCAAATTATGATACCAGGTAATCATGACTTATGAATACATAAAAAAAAAAAAACAATATGCAATGTGTTAATTTATTTCTGTTTTCAATGAGTCCTTGTGTATATTTGGGGTGAATTTAGCTATAAAATGTTTAAGAGGCACACATGGTTTCTTTTCATCCTTTTCAATGTTATTTTTCATATTTTTGAAACTGTTGCTTCTCTATTTTTCCATCTTCCCATCTATCTTTGTCCACCAGTCACAAATATATTTTACCACCACGCCCACGTTCAGAACTATGCGGTAAACAGATTTGCCATCAACAGCACCAACCCTGCTACTGTAGCATCACCTGACAGATTCACTAAAAATGTAATTTCTTAAAACAACAGAGCGGAATCTCTCGCATCTCCGGGGTCAAGATTTATTATCGCACGAGTAATTCTGGGGGACTGTTTGGGCTCTTGATAGAAGGGTAAATATACAGAATTATGGGAGGGGGAGGTGGGGGAGGGGCGAGGAAGATGAAATGTTTGTGAGAAATCTCAACACATAATTTGTTCCTTCTGTGTAGCTTGTAACAGGTTCAGGGATATGTCACTTTCGGGCTGCCTCCTCTACCTGGCAATACCCATCAGAGCCATCCTGTAAGTGAATCTTTTGTTCTCTTTCGTTCTCTCTCCATCTCTCCCCCACCCCATCCTCTTCTCTTTCTTTCTTTCTTTCACGTAAAAAGCAGGCACTATGTTCTTCACTCATCAGTCAGCAGTGCATTCACCTCTGACCAAGCAGGTGCGTGGAGACATATGTACAGTGTGGGCACCAAAACGACAAGGCCCATATTTCAGTCAATATTCATCACTGCATTCTTTCTGGTGAGTAGGCCTACTCAATTCACACACAAAAAACATGCATACAATGATATCCCTCCCCAGTGCTACAATGAAATTTGCAGTCCAGCTGCTTCCTAGGAGTCTAGCTACCCCAGAAGATGTACTTAGCTGGCAAAACTGAGAAAATTCATTTTGCTTATTAAAGGGGTTGGTTGGATGCTGTCACATACAACATAAATCAATCCACTGCAAACAGTAAACACAGAATCACACACAAAGGAAATGCAATTATGAAGTCAGCAAACATGGTTTCTGCATGCAGAAGTATCAATACATACACACTACATTTACAGATGATATAACTGATTATAACTAGATTAGATATATCTTTGAGATAAATTGAAACATTTTTTTCCTTCTTAGGAGCTTCCTTTCAAAGGAGGCCTTTGAAAAAAAGATGACGATCAAATCAAAGTACCACACAGTAGCATGAAAGCATTAAAATGTATTTCATCACTCTAAGAACACTTATTAATATAATTAATAAAATCAACTTTGGAAATGTGATTTATTGTTAACCCATTGAGGACGAGTTCTGAGTATACTCAGGCAAGTGTCTCTGGGAAAAGCGTGTCGTAGCAAAATCAATCCGTCCTCAACGGATTACACCCTTTCTGCGTAAAGGACTTTGACAGTGTGCACAATGCTATAAGGTTTTAATACTGTGCCAATCAGCACTCAAAACACACGAAGAATTAAACACTGAAATTCACTTTCCAGAATCATGTAACGTTGCCATTGTGTATGGTAACAAACAAACAAACAAACAAACAAACAAACAAACAAACAAACAAAAAACAAACAAGAACATTTAAGTCTCCATCTTTAAACTTGTTTGGAAAAAAGGATGTGAGCCACACTTTCTGCAACTTTTTATGGAAGACTTGTCAAAAATGGGGGTAAAGTACAAATGAACTGGATTCTACCACATACACTGTATCATCATATTCAATCCCGCACATCCTCCCATGTCATAGTATCCTTCCAGACTGTGAAACTTTCTCATTTGCGATCATGTTTCTGACATGCATTCTTCAAAACTGTATTTTGAGTCACAGAGAGTTCACACACTGAAATGAGTCTTCCCAATGCAAACTGCAAATGTATAGCCACATGTCAGTCAAGTCAAGTAATAAACCCGTAACTCTTGATAAACATGTGCGCAAGTGTACTTTAATGCCACCAAAGAGTGCACTGTTCGTTGGTAGAAGTGATCGATGTTTAAGCTATGCATTGCCTTTTCAAACATGTCTTGAGATTCGAATCATTCCGACTGCACACATGTATCATGTATTGAGTGAAACTCCAATAGAAAACACCTCTGGACCAGAATTGACCTAAACACAATATGAGAGATGATTTAAAGAGAATAAAAAGTTTATTACTTGCTTTCAGACTTACAAACAATTTTTGATAAGCACGAAACATGTTCTTAAATATGTTTACAAACGAGTTATTATCACATTCTGAAACCCTTCACAGTAACAAACTTCCTTTGCTGGGGGTTCGCTTGACCTTCGGTCGGCTGAGATTAGGAGCGGGATTGGACGCGGGGATCTTCCAGCTCCCCCTTAAAAGCCCTGGCTTAACCCAGTTCCACTTAATTCACGGGAGGTGAAAAGTATCTTCTTCCTCCGTCAACACTCAGAGAGAGAAAGATGTCAGGCCAGGATAGGGGTTGTATTTTCACAGCGGTTCCCCAAAAAAGAACCAATGCTTAAAAGAAAAAAAGGGAAAAAGAAATGGGCCATGCCAATTTGTGTTCACTTCAAAAGTATGAGGAGCTTTTTCATATCTCCGAAAACAAAGGAAGCATGAACAAGTCTTAGAAGGTCTTGTCGTTATATGTTATTTTCAGTAAACTTGTCACCCTATGTGATTTGTCATCCTAGAATTTCACAAAAATATGAGTTGCACCAGAATAGAGCACTAAAAAAGAGTGACTTAACCCTTTACAGACTACATTCATAAAAGGATAAACATGTGGTGGAGTGTTGATTTCAAATAAGAACAATGCAATAGGGTATCTCATAGCCATTCATCGTCATGGAAACAGGTTCTAAACAACTTCACCTGGCCCAAATATCAGAGAATGCTATTGTTGCTAAGCATGCTTGCACCTGGTTCTTACAAAAGCTGTAACAAAAGACTGACATTTTTCCTTAGGTACTCTACTGTCAGGCAATTGTTTCATGTCTTTTGTGATGTGTAGATTGCATTCCATGCATGTTTGGTATCACTATGTTGCAAATTAATCCCTCCCTTTGGAAATGTGGTTGACAATTATTCAAGGAATGTTGATGATGGTGTCTAAAGAGTTGCTGTGTCTTTTCATCTGAAATATTCACCTATCATGAATTAAAAACATGTCTTGGCAGTGCCTTGCACCTTATTGGGGGACAGCATGCAAGAACTAGCTTTTATTAAGAAATGCCACCTATTAGAAATTTGACAGGAAGATTAAATTGGCAACTGATATTTGAAAGAATGTTTCTTCAGCAGACCACAAAGAGTAATGATATAAAAAAAATAATTTTTGCAAATGCTCAAATGTAGCTGAATAAAAGATAAAAAGTACAAAAATGGTATACGAGCAAAATGAGAAAATAAGGCAAACACTGATTTAGCTGATTAAGCATATAGAGTGCAGTTTTCTACATTGTAAAGGAGCAGAACTGCATAAAATTGAAAAAAGTGACATTCTAAGGCCTAGTAACCTTATATTCCATCTTTTTCAGTATGTGAATGATGATATTTAGCAAAAATAAACAAAAGAATAAACATGTGTATTAGCACATGTTTATGATCGATTTATATGTATATGATGGTTCCAGAGAGCCATAATATTTTTGCACTAGTAATTCAAAAGGAAAGGTCAGGTATATACTATGAACCTGCATGATGCAAAGAGCCTACATATGTCAACTAAAAGACGAAATGATGAATGCATCAACTAATAAAACACACACATATTTATCTGGATAGACATCTTGTCAAACACACCTGAAATTGAAATGAGAAGTTATGACACTTTAAACCCACTACAAAGGGAGCATTTTACAGCAATTTGCACCTCACATTTCTACTTTGTCAATAAATCAAAAGTGGAATAAAAGAAGACCAAAACAATGATATTGTATCTCGTTTTCCATCTACATTACCTGTCTGTTAAGAAAAATAACCAAGTAAATAAAGGGAGGTATGTCAGCAAAACAAGGTCATAAACCAGGGTTTCTGCTCACCTTAAATCCTGACCTAAACACACACCCACATTTTACACATACCAATATCAAAAACTATATTGGCATAAATATTAATTCAAGGGAAGCATTTTCAGACAGTGATTTCATGGTTACACAAATAACTGCCAGACAGCATTAGTAGAATATCCATGGGAGGGGTGGGGGGTTACACTGAAGTATGCCAGGAAGATACAAGCATTCACATTCCTGACATTTTCTGCATTCCTTTCCATTGACATGTGGTCACTTTGCGGAGCAAGTAGGGGGTATTGGGTGGAGCGACTACCAGTGATAAAGGGTGGGATGGGACAATGGATGGAAGACAGGAAAAGTGAAAGTTCTGACAAACAACAGTACAATTCTCAGACACTCTATACACCTGACACATATTTATTTATACATGTGTGTGTGTGTGTGTGTGTGTGTGTGTGTGTGTGTGTGTGTGTGATACAGGAGGGGGAGGGGAGGGGAGAGACAGAATCTATGCCTTCCCATTTATATTCTCTGTTTCTCTTCTCTTTCAATATTTCTCTTACGATCTGTCTTCCCACTATCAAAACTGTTATTTTCAGAAGAGCAGGGACAATCCTTGTCAAAACACATTCCCCATTTCACTTCCATTCTCCTCAGTAGTCATATTTTCCAGTCACAAACCCTTCCTCTTTCAATATTTGTATTATTTACAGAGGGAATGATACTCCTGTGGGATGCTTCATTTCAAAGGCCAATTACCATTCCTATTCCATATATTTTGTTATCTCCTCTCGAGTTTTGATCCGATATTCTTCCTGAAATTATACCACACTCCTTTGTGGAAGAATACTCTTCTTTGGCGCTGCCTTGGTCCCCACGTTTGACCCTTGGCAGCAAGCCACGGTTCTGGTCAATTCGTCAGTCAAACTATTGGTTTGTCAGGAAAAAAAAAGGTACCATGACCCTTTCAAAAGTGAAAGAATAACTCCCCATTGGTAGTTTTGAAGGTAGCGCATTCCCATCCAAATTCAGTGCAGATGTTTGTGCTGCTACATGAGGATAGATAGAAATTAAAGACAACACAATTTGTACAAAGGCAAATCACATCTGTATGATACGAGAAATATGTATGACAACATTTGGCTACGAAAATCAAAGACAGTCAGGTTATTTTTGTGTGCTGTCATCCTTTGTAGGTTTAAATTTTTTATGTGTTTAACATTCAATTCAATTCAATTCAATAGTTTATTTATTTCCATCATCAAAAAGAAAAGAAAAGAAAAAGTTGACATGATCCAAAGTGATACAATTTTTTTTTTCATTTCTCTTGCACTCATCTGATAAAGGATTTTTTTAAATACAATATAAAGTATATACACGAATGATGTCGTAAAAAAGAACAATGCACTTTGCCATGGCAACAAAAATTCCAGGCGATCGAGAACATTCCAAATCCAGCATCATTAATCACCCATTTGAAATCAAATAGTGGAGGTTGATGTCTGTAGAGAGAAGTATATTAGCAAAACTCCAAGTTTGATATTGGGAGACCATCACTATTTTCATGCCAGAAATTCCATGTCTTTCCTTATTGGTCAGTAGACAATATTTGAAAAAGAAGATAATTGTGGTGATTGAGTAGAAGCAAGAAATTACTTAAAAGACAAATGAGAATTCAATTACTATCAAATTATTTTATGTCAATACAAAAAAAAAAGAGCTCTATTTACAAAGCAACCAAATTCGGACACTTTTTCTTCAAAAAGATGTTTTATTTTTTTATGGCACTGTTGCCACTGAAACATTGCTGGCAGTTCTGTCATTCATAGTCATATAATATAGGTCCTATCTGTCCACTTTCAATATAAGAATAATCAATAATCATTTTCCTTATCAAAATGAACTTGACAGAAGTTGAAAATGGGAGCTATATTTGAAAATAATTGCATAAAGATAGGAGTCTTTGAGTTAAGATTTGTAGTATGATTTTTCTGAGTCCAATCTTCATATATCTATGTTTTCCCAGACCAAAACCGCTGAGGTTGTGTAGAATTTGATGGTTAGATATCAATCAATTGTCTGACATATTTATACTGTGGCAGTAGAGATTTGATACAATTTGTGCAATTTTTAGATTCTCCACAGTGACAAATTCTTAGCCAAGGTCAATAAAGAGGGGGAAGGGGTAAGGCAGCTGCCTCAATGAATTATTATCTGAAAAAAATAATAACAATAATGCACTTGAGAAATGGGCAGAGTCCAGACAAATGGAAGATGTCAGGCGATCGAGAGCTAGTGACAAAAACAGATCAGTTCATGAGATAATGTGCTTGGTTTCTACGTGATAGTATGGCAGCTGCCACACTACGGAAAGACAAACACTCTTCCAGAAATTAAAGGCCGGCCCCACTAATGTCGGAGGAACATTCGAGACAGTTTTCAAGAAAATCCCACGAAATTGTGTACCTTTTGTCACATGGATATAGACAACAGGAATATTAATTGACAAAACAGTGCAGTATAGTTTTAAAAAAAAAAAAAAAGGAAATAGTGTGTGGTGAATCCATACTTTTTAAAAATGATGAACAAGTCCGAATGACTACAGAGGTACCAGGGTGACATTGATTGGAACCAAGTGAGCTCTGAGCTTTCTTGAATGAGTCAGATCAGCTTTACTGAGGTATACGAATGAACAAATTAGGGTAAACTGTTCTTTTGTTCCTTACAAGGCTGGCTGTTGCCATGTGTAGTAGTGTTTAGATGTGCACACCTTTATTCTTATTGTTGTGTGATGCAAAATCAAGATCGTAATCCTGCAGGGGTTAAATACATATCACACCAAGTTGGATTTGAAATGAGCTGTTAAAAGTCTGTGTGATGATGAGTGAAATCACCACATTACCAATAAAGCGTGGTAACGACTGATTTATTGGTAACATAGGATGAACAATATGATACCAAATAAAAAATGAAAACATGCATACATTGTATTTATTAACCATAAACAAAATAAAGAATTTACCTCATTAAAGTATGCAGCCATGTTCAAAATACTGTACAGTATACAATACCTGCTATAAGCTATTTTAAGACAGATAATTATATCAGTAAAAACACATATTTTTAAGACACACAAACAACATGATGTTGATACCTCATTCCAACTTGGAGAAGATGAAGCTTCACTTAATATAGATATAATCACACTTGTTTTGGGCTTTCTCTGAATTAAAGACAGTAACAAGTTTATACCTATTGCTGACAGAAATCTTGGAATTGTATCTATGGACATCATCTATTTCACAGAAATGCAGAAATGACAAGTACCTTTTTTATCACAATCCTCTGAAAAGACACACAGAACTGATAGCAATCTTTTGTTACCAGATTTAGCACAGTCTCGATTCATAGTTCTCTGGAGACTTTGGCCGGATGTACAGGTAGAAAAAAAGAGTAAAAAACAAAAACATGTTGTATTCCCCACTCATTCTGGATGAAGCCACTTGGAACCATATGTTTAATGGACTTGCACTCAGTATAGAGACTTGAAATGGACTTGCACTCAGTGTAAAGACTTGAAGTGGACTTGCACTCAGTGTAAAGACTTGAAGTGATACACAATCAGTAGTGGGATTCATACTGACCCAAGGATATAAATCTTGAAATTTGCATCATCATCCAAATCTTTAGATTTTTGCCAGTGTGGACATTCAAATCTCTCTAAATAGTGCAATCAGCATATAATCTTGAGATTTTTTCATCTCATCATTCAAAACAAACATTGCAATAGAGCACAACACATGGCAAGGGTCATTATTTTGGTAGATTTTGGGCATGTGCAGTTTGGTCAACAAATCATCGCGATTGAGAATGGCACTATTACAAATGTCACAGCAAACATTAGTAACATTAAAAATCATCCAATATTTCTCATTGAAAAGTAAAAATCTTTAATTGCTAGTGTAAAAGGCTCTACAAACAGACATAGGCTGTGTTTATCAACTCTCCCATGCCTGAAATGTGTTTCAATACCCTCAATCAAAGTGTGTTTGCAAACGTCTTTCGGATTGTGTTTCTCAAGTTGTTGAATTTATCAACTCTGTCATGAGTCGACTGGGAGGCCTTGTCACTGTGAAGCTCCATTGGGCAATCTGACTTAAGGAGCAGAGATGTGCACTTGCCGGTGGTCAGCGTGGGCAGGTCAGAGCTATTAACGCTTTTCAAAATGACCTTACTTTCATCAACTCTATGGAAACACATTTGTGATTGCACTAATTTTGGTATTTCAGAAACATGTTTCTAACCCCATAATCAAAACAGCTTTGCATTTATTAACTGGCCAAAACTCCCTGGAAGTTGTTTGGAAAACTTAATTCTGTGCCAGGTGTGAGTTGATAAATGCACCCTTAGACTGCTATCAAGTAGGCTACCCATCAAGCAAACTGATTTGTTACTATTTCCATCTCTGGGCCTTACATCTATTTGAGTGAGAAGATCCAGCTAAAGTTTCCGGAACTGAAATTCTTCCTTGGGGCTGCAATCCTTTTCCATCTCTTTTCACTTTTCCCCCCTAAAATCTTCCACATCTATTAATGTGTCAAAAGCAATGAAGTATGAAGAATCTTGCTGATCTGAGATAAAACATGCACCAGAATATTTGGACGTAATGCAAATATTCTGTTTGCCTGCACTGCACACATAAAAATGTAAATAAACAAGCACAAGGACATGATTTTTTTTCTTTTTTGGATCTGTCATGATTTGGTTGGATTCTCCTTAAAGGTATGTTGAACTGCTTCACAGGTGTTTCCTCTCCGTACAAAAATTTGTATATTAAGGGTGATTCCAATCCAGATACATCTGCATCTGTCTGTTCCATCCCTGCTTTTGTTCTTGTCCTTGTCATAGTCTTTTTTTTTATTTTCTGATTATTTCGCCTGACATCAGGATATCAAAATTTTATACATGGAGTCCTTGACGGATCTTGAGATGCCCCCACCTTCTCGAGTAATTCACAAATTTTACAAGCTCTGCTTTTCTTGTGAATTCCTCTTTTCCATGTAAAGTTATAATTAAGATTGTACTGCTTACGTGTTTATTTATCCAAACCAGAGTTGATATCATTATAATTGTATTCATGTTTTGTTGAAAATTATGTGATTGAAAGTTCCTTTTGATGTTATGTACTCATGTAAGCGTTACGTATATTACTTTGTATTACTTTATATGGAAATAAAATCATTTGAATAGAATTGAATTGAATAATAAATCAAGGTTTTAGCTAGTTCTCTATAAGATTCTGAAAAGCCTGTAGACTTAATACAGTATATATACCAAGATGCCATAGGCCATGGGTTAAGTTACTGTCATTGTGGCCCTTGTGTTTGCCTTTTTTTTAATTCAATGCAAGCCAGATTTTATGACCACTATCACATTAATTGTATCAAATGCACTAATTACAAGAAGCAATATACCACAAAATATATGAACGTACAGTACATTTGAAGGTAGAAAAGAAAAAGAAGGAAGTCCATGGGTTAAGTTACTGTCAGTGTGGCCCTTGTGTTTGCCTTTTTTTTTAATTCAATGTGCTGAACCTACATCAAACTGTTTGGGAAAAAAAAAATACTGCAGTGTTGGAAAGGAGAGGCCCATTCAAAAGTCAAACTTGAAAGAATGTAGGCCACTCTATTTATTGACAGTTCAAAGTAAAAGGGTATCATATTAGGAGCATATGCAAGTAGAAATACACAGAACCAAATGCAATGTATATATTAATTGAGGAAAAGGATGTACATAGGACAAAACAGCAAGGTGGGAAACTCCTATTCCATCCTAATGTTTAAATTATATTATCTCAAAATAAACATGCAATGAAATCTTGCAATCTATTTTTCACAAGACCAAAATATCATCAGTAAAATTTATCTTGAAAACAAGTTGTTATGGGTCAACGACTGAAAATCCTGTGACAGTAGGTTTTCATTCCTAGCCATGATGAACATTTGAAAATTTAATCCATACATCTGTACATCCCGTCCCTCTTTGCTCATCAAACAAGATGGGGGCACTTCCTTGCAGCCAACTGACTGCAAAATTCTTAACTGTTCAAGGACTTTAAGCAGTAGTCCAGAGGTTACCATGGGTAAAGAGTCAAGCTTAAAGGCATAATTTACCATTTGCAGATGAAACAAAAAACAAGCATTAGTGCTTTAAAATAGTTCTAAAATGTGAGTTAGCGATAGAAACAACCACTGTCAAAATTTGAATCCGTATAATTGATGTGAAGTGTTGTTAAATACACAAAATGTGAACAATAGTTATAATAAAAATGTTTCCAGACTAAACCGTATACAGTTACGGGTTTTTGAGAAAAACCCTGATATCTCCTTATATTTTAGGCTTTATTGCAAATATTTCATAAGGTAGGATGTTTTATGATACAACAGACCTACACATTATGCATCAAATGTGATATCTTGAATATTTTTGAAACACTGCTCCCAAAGGTAAACTCGACCTTTAACAGTTCCTAAAAGTATTCTTTTTCCTCCACAAAAAAAGACCGAGATACTACTGAAGGATTTGTCGTTTCATCATGGTAGTAAAATGTAACATTGACTTTATAAGACAGAGATTCCAAGACTTGCAGTTGTTTGGTATTTGGAGAATATAAATCATGGATTTATGTGTTTTTGGTTCGTAATGTGCAGAAGAAATAGCGCAAACACTATAACACAATCTTTGGTAAAAAAGAAGGAAAAAATAAAAGATATGTTTCATTCATTGCTTTAAAACTGACAGTCTTTTTTTTTTTGTTAGAGGGAGAGAGAGAATCACAAGATCTTAAACTGAATTAAGAAAAACATACAGTGAATGTGTGAAAAAGAAGAAGGATAAAAAACAACATCTGTGTCTCTTGAGGAGTTTCATTTTTGCATGTGACAGTTCAGAAATTCCTGAAATATATCAGCAAATCAGTGACTATGGTGACCCCAACACAGAGGTGTTGACATCTAGTTAACAAATCCTGCGGCGGAAAGTGCAAAGTCACTTGTTCACTCAAATACACACACTCAGCACCTCTGACACTCGTGTCATACCTTTTGCTTGGCGTAAAACAAATTTTGAAGTGGGGGGAGAGGAAAGATGCAATGGAAAGAATGAGGGAAAAAACACACACTCTCAAATTTGCTAATTATCTCGAAAATTCCTCGGCGTAGAGATATTCAGGAAGTGAGCAAAGAATGTCACGGGGGAGGTCAAAACGGGTTGCCGGTTCCCTCGTTGAAAGTAACAGCTAGTGACAGGAACAAAGATGGCACTCGGGCGTTCTGTGTCACGAACATTGCTAGACTCAAGGCATATTTGAAGAATAGTTAAAAATCCAAGGTAGAAAGTTTGCAGAGAGGCACCCAAGTAGAGAATATGCAAAGAAATAAAGCAAATCGGAAAATCTATCACCACTCCATGCTGTGTTACCCCCCCCCCCCCCCAGAATCACTTGATTTCCTGATATAACTGTCTCCCATCCCTCTCCCTTATGGAGATTACTGCCACAGCAGTTATTTTCATATTTGAAGCACTAAAGATAGTCAAAATGCCTGGAGGTCACAGTGCCAGTGACACTTACAATTTCATTTTGCAAAAGGCGCTAACAAGAAAAATACCTTATGAATGAATAATGCAAGTCACTTTCAAATGGATAAAAAAATTGTCATCAGGTTACAGAAACTGTAATATGATTATTCGATTTGTTTTACTACTCATGCAAGAATTGGCTGACTCTATGAATGATATGGAATTAATGTCTTCTGAAATTTGATTTATGTTCAGGGAAAAATGCCTGAGTTGTTTCAGAATTTTGCAAAGTGATGCTGACAGCTTATATTGTAAGATCAGAAGTCACTCATCCTAGCAAACAACTGGTGGCAGGGAAGCACATTTCTTAACAATGTACCAGATCAAACATATTAGGTATAGATGAACTATAGGTTAGCATATAATCAATAAAAGTAACTGGAAAAGGATGCACGCAGAAATGTTATATCTTAACATGTGAAACATTTGGGGTGCATGAAAAATACAAAAAAAAAGTAGGCTTGTAGTAGCTTGGGATGTAAGCTCCTGTGGTAAAAAAGAGAGAGAGAGAAAAAAAAAAAGAGCAGCATTTCATTTCGTTTCATTTCACAATTTATTCTTTTCTATTCCATTTTGTTTCATTTCATTACATTTCACTTTCATTTTACTACATGCCACTTTTTTTTTTTTTTTTTGGGGGGGGGGGGGGGGCATGAAACCCATTTCATGCAAGGGCTGCTCTCCAGTTGGTACAATGACAAATGCAAATGCATTCATCAACATAAAAAAAGGATAACATAGCAAACACATACATTAAAGTTGATAAGAATATCATATTACCTATTACAAACATTCTTATATTTTGATTGGTGAGTACAATGTAACAACTAACCTGTTGAATTAGCTTTTAAGTTTAGACAGGATGGTAAGATATAACAGCTGGGGGAAATAGTTGCAAATATTACTTTCACTTTTCATTATGAATCCCCTTCATATTTTTAAATTAGACATTGGAATGTGCTATTTTCACAACAACAAAGGTCATCATCCGACTTTCTAATTGTTATTCTGTTGCTTGGAAATTCTGAAATCTTGTCACAAACTAATCGTTTATTCTGACTTTACTCTAGCAATTGTTGTGAATGAATATTCACATATGTTTGACCAAGAAACAAGGAGTTAATGCACTATTAAAAATAGACACTGTCATTCCTGGTCAATGTTTCTATCTTTACTTGGACATCACAACAGAAATCTAATGTGATTTCACTGTAACACAAAGCTCTATGACTAGTCAAATATTACTGAGGAAATACAAATCTTTAATCTTGTGTATATCTTGATAATGCCTTCCCTTGAAATGAAAAGAACAGTCGGCACTGACAGTAGACTGACAGATTCTCCCGACTGTTAAGATAACACTGCTCACTGTATGGACTTCATTCAGGAAGTGCATAAACCAATCAGATATTATCATCTTAATTTGGGTATAAGCTCTGCTACTGCAATCTACTGGAACAACAATAAGCCAATAATCACCCACTGCCTGACAGGAAAGGGGTGTGGCCTCACAGCTGTGAGGAGAACTTCAGCACTGCGCTTGACTGATTGGTCTGCACAAACACACACTACACTTACTTGGCCCCACCCACACTACCTTATATGGTATTGTCAGCTAGTGACATCATGTGGAGTGATTGTTCCACTATGCATGAGTGAAGAGAATGTAGATAGCGTGAATCTCTAACCCACACGTGTGGAGCTAAACACACATACACACACACACACACACACCAATATACACACAGAAGCATGTGCATGTGTGCTACAGCACTTACACATATCGTCCATGCTTGTGTGCCTATGAGGAGATTGTGTGTGCACAGATCGAGCGTGTTATCGTTGCAAAGTATGCTGAAGAGAGGGATATAAACAAGAATGTCGCAACGCAGTCGTATCCACGTGCCAGCTCCTGCCGCTAAACATCTGAGAGGAAATTTACAATAACCCACTTGCTCTTGACTGAATATAAAGCATTTGCGGCTCTCGAGAATGACACCAATTGTTCTGTAGCCGTACGGCAGTGAGCATCAAAGTCTCTATTTGACACAGAGCCAGGATCTGACTGGTAAATTGAATCGTTGCAGGAGATTCTTCTTCCTGAGGGAATACTTACCTAGTCCTTCAACCAAAGCTTGATGAATTAATTGATGATAGTTCTTATTTTTCGGTTATTGTCACTTTGTCTTTCACATGACGGTGAAATCTCCTCGCAAGGATCAATTCCATTCCGTGAAGGAGATTGGTGGTAGCCTGTAGCAGCCACTAGGTGTTACTGTGCATAACATAAAACTGAAGGAAGCGAAAACTGCAAAGTCTTGGACTTGGACTTCACTTTGTAGGGGTCAGTGATCAGACGGATTGCTACGATGGATCTGCACTTAGTCTTGGGGATGCTTGTGGCCACGTTTTTATTGGATTTCCATTCATCAAAGGTCCTCGGGTGCCAGTGTGCCCGTCAGAAACACCCCCAGCAGTACATGTGTGATGCTGACTATGGTGAGTGAACATTTTTTATTTATTTTTTTTTTGAGTTGTTCCTATGGTCAATTCGCAATTTCAAACACACACACACACACACACACACACACACATGAATATGTATGTTTACATGGATTATTTGCAGGAATTCATTCTGATTGGAATCAATGGAAACTGACAACAGCCTTATATCTATTTAAAACATACATTATGGTTATCAATACCAGCAAGCTGTGACAATTTTGCAGATAAAGTCAACAGGATTTGATACGGCACATACTATGTTTCTCTCTCATCAGATGTTCAGGACTCATGTTTACCCACAATGCAAAAACTCTTAATTAAAACATCAATTCAAAAGTTATGAATGCAAGGCAGAGTAGAACATGACAATAAGTTTTAACCAACTTTCTGTGTCACTAGACTCTAGAGCTTTGCTACCCTTCATTACAGAGCATACAGTTCCATAGTCTTCATGTCATTTTTGAACAGTTGATTAAAACATGGCCAAATGGATCAAGATACAACAACATCATAAGTTGAGAGCAAGAAAGATGGTATTTTTTATAACTACATCCGTGACATGAGAAAGAAGCATAATGACACAAATAGGTTACCCTAGTGGCCGAGTGCATATCAAGATGGGGCTACCAGTACAGAGAATAGTATATCATGACCTAATTTGTTCGTTGAGGTCGTATTTGTGAAATCAGACTTCTTAACCCATTGAGGATGGGCTGATTTTGCTACAGCACACATTTCCTATAGATAATTGCCCAAGTATACTCGGTATTCCCATAGACACTTGCCCGAGTATACTCACTTCTCGTCATCAGTAGGTTAACATTGTTAAATCACATAACATTTCAATTTTCGTTTTTCTCTAATATCTTCCATGCTATACCACAGAGCAGTGCAGTATATTGTACAATTATTCTGCATAGCAAATATGCTAAATTGATTTAAAAACAATGAAAAAAATATGAGATTGTGATGTCATTGAAAAAAGACACAAGCTTTGGGCAACGACGATGAAAGCCAGACAGCTTTGGCATTTGGATACTGCTAGAACTGAAAAGACCTCATTCATATCATTCCCTTCATTCGAGCATCTTCTGTAACACACACAAACACATACCCACACACCAACACGCTCGCCCAGGTCACAAGTATTTACATAATGACCCCCGCGGGCACATGCAAGGTTCACTTGTCATCGTTGAGCCTGTCATGAATGAAGGAATTCACTCCCGTATCAATACACTACAGATAAAGATATTGTGTCGGCGGCATTATACAAATTGCAAGGTGTTGTGACATGGTAGACGAGGGCAAGTGCATGCAGTCACTGGGCTATTCTTGGCTGACTGCGATTCTTGACAGCGTGAGGTGGCACATGTCGTCATCATTGGCGCGGTCCCTGATTTTTCTCCAGGCTCTGGACGTCTTATTAGGTTTTGCGGGGGAAAATCATGCCTGTCTCAACGTAGCAGCTGCTGGCGCAATCACAGCAAATAGGTCTTGAACTCTGTAGCCCACACAAACCATAGCTAGCTACTGACTACTGTACCCAAATGAACATTTACTTGTACATGTAAAACACAAGGGGGGGGGGAGGCAAATGAGGTGAGTGGGTGATCAGCCGTCATAATACAAGTAGAAGGATTTGTCTAATGGCATTACCCCCAAAAGAAGGTTGTAACTCTTGAGAAGAAAGACTCTGACTTTGTGGAACAACCTTGTACAGTGATGTGAGGTAGTCCCTATGCCTTTTAAAGGGGAAATTTATAGTCTTCTCTGCCAAGGAACATTATATCTTAATTCACAAAGAATGACACACATTACACATGACACAATTGCACTCAACAATTTCTAACATCTTGCTGCTAATGTGTGCTTGCACTCACTAGATTACCTGATATGTTTCCATCTTCTAGGAATTCTCTGAGTCCCTTAATGGCTCATGTCCACAGCCATATTATTGCATTAATGACTTGTCTCAGTTTAAACTTTGACAAACTTATATACCACTTTCAAAACACTCATCATAAGTTGATATTATAAATTGAAATGTGATAATCCAAAAAGTACAGAAGTGAAGAATAATTAGCTTAAAAGCATCACATACTTTCTATGAGCCTAGTCTTGAAATAAAAAGAAGCAGATCAGTTTCCAGTTTAGGTCATCGCAGATTCCTGCGTGAAAACAAACAATGTAACAAAACAAAACAACAACAACAAAATCAGGTTTATGTTTTAGACATTAACAAGTGTGCACCTTTAAGCCCTCTGTGATCTAGCTTGGGACACATTTTGATCAAATAAACATTAAATCCACTTGTTCCAAGGTTAAAGTGTTCTCTCTCAAAGTCAGAGCAATTTTGGCATCCACTCCAAAATGTGCTACACAGACAGCAAACAGCAGAGAAGTACTGGCAATGTTTGACTAACATCTGGTAAAGAACCAGATTTTTCAATAGTAAACAAAGACAAATACTTTCATTCTCAGATGAGAAATTATATTAACCACAAAATATCCCAAATGACCAAAAGGCTACAATACAATATTCAGTTTGTTTAATCATGGAGAATACTATGAACATTTAAACAATTACACACAAAATAATATGTTGAAATGAAAATCTATTATTATGATATGATGTGTTACTCCCATGATCAAAGAATGCAGAAGCAAACTCTCATTCAGCTCAGGGAGATCAGTAAATCATTAACTACAATTTGTATGAAGAATGGATATGCCTAAAGGAATAAATTTATGCTTAACCACTTGAGGATTTTGATACATATTTCCTAAAGACACCTATCTGAGTATACTTGGAACTACTTCAATGGACAAATGTCATCCCTCAACTTCCAATTCTTTTCAAATCAATAAGTGCGTATCAGGATCTATATTATCAAACAAAAATATGGGGATACAACTCTTTATCATCCTAATGTCATTCCATTAGTGCTTGAAATCAAATGAGAAGGTTATCAGCAGATTGCTTATCATTGATTCATACTCAATCTACCAACTGATTAATGGGCAAAACATTGCACCATCACTTCTATGTATGAATGGAGGATGCGAGGCATGCATTGCTTGAAGATTATTAGTCTAGCTCGCATCGCAAGGATTGAATTAAGAACACAAGCAACATCCTCATGTAACGACTTGGCAAAAAATGAGCTGATGACAAGATACTAATGATCCTTGGAAAATCAGATTTTATTCTTTTACATTTGCAGCAATGAGGATGATTACATCGTGACATCATTTTGAAAGAGAAAGAGAGATAAAAGAGAGAGAGAGAGAGAGAGAGAGAGAGATAGGACAGACTACCAAGAAAAAGAAGCAGAATTCTGTGATAATCTCATAAGAGGAAGTTTTCGGGATTGAGCGCAAAACCATTCCGCCCAAACACAGATTAGTGCAGTGCTGCAGCTGCGCGACTGAATGAGATGGTGCAGCGATTAAAAACTATCTCGATTGCCTTCCGCCTGCAAGTGTGAAGCAGAGCAATCATGAATGCAAGAGGATCCCCTTCTATGATTACTTGCTTTGGAATAAGTCAAATTCTCTCGATGACATTCTGTACGAGCTGAAATTTTCGCGAATTTTGCAAATCGCCTTTGAACCGCGAAAATAACAACACGCGAAAATAACAATGTGCAAATAAAGTTCAGTTAGACCCTTGCAACTGCGAAATTAACAACATGCGAAAATGTCCTCCAAGTAGCAATTCGCGAAAATATCTATACGTGAAAATTTCAGCTCGTACAGTAGTGTAGCCAGTTTAACCCTCTATATGCTCTGAGTGCTGATTGGCTCAAAAACCCCATAACATTGTACGCACTGTCCAAAATCCCTGGCACAAAAAAGGTTAAACTAAACACCAACTTTGCCCACGTGAAAAAGAAGAAAATACACACACTTTGATAACATTTCCTTTATTCCTTCTGATTACCACCTCGTGGTCCTTGTGGGTTTTCTGATCCTTTTACACTTGGAAAGTGACTGACCATGTCTCTTTCATTGCCCTCCTCCCAATATAATTTGCCAAATCAATGTCCAAAAGGGCTGCTTTCTCCTGGAAATCTAGACATTTCTTGAAAAGGAACAAACAAACAAACTTACAGCAAGAAACAGGTAATTCTGGGAATTCATCTTAGTTCTCCATACATGGAAGGTGACCCCCTTCACTTCCAACACCCACGCACTTGTACAAGTGTTGTTTTTGGAGTTTGGGTCAGACCCCTAGGTCACAGGCTGATGCTTTTGAACAAACCTCTGGAATGATGAGAAAAAAGAAATAAGTGGAAATGGAGCTGAACTTGGTCAGTACATTAGGATTCCTGAGGGTGATATTTGTGATGGAGATGTCAAACATTCCAATGGTGCTCTGTCATTTCTTGCAATCAGTGCAATCAATTAAATGACTGCTTGCAGAATTAAGTATGACAAGCCAAGTGTCAGTGAAGGTTGATATTAGGGAGTGTGAATGAGGGAACTATGCCCTAAATACTTTTGACTATTCATTCTATAGTATAAGTGGGCAGTAACCACACTGACCACTTGTTACACTGTTCAGCAATGACCATGTATGTCGTCAGTAAGTGACAGATATGTCACCCAACATTTTTTTTTTTTTAGCAATTTATTTTTTTTTTCTTCTGATGGCATAGATAGACCACATGCAATCATACTGCTGTTTCACATATACTTTATCATTCTGCTTAGCATTTTAAGCTCAGTTTGATGTTTATATCAATACGCTTCCATTAGATAACTCATATGATGACATGGATTCAGCATCAGATATCTTAATATGACCCTTATAGTGCTTTATCGCTGACTGGCATGTTAACTGGAGTGCTTTCTTTGTGAATCAAGGGGGGGGGGGGGGTGAATATAAATTGCCTAATCCTCTATTGTGTCATCATGACCTTTCCATTGGACTAGGCATTGTGACACCAGTGGCCTGCTCTCTAACTTATGATGAGTTCAAGTTGGGGGAGCATTAATCAAATGCCCATTAAATAGCTGGAACAAACTATAGAGCTCTTGGTTTCCTGGGCTAATAAAGGGTAAACATTAGCTCTGTGAACACACAGAAGTACTTAATCATATGACATCCAGTTGTCACACTTTCATTACTTTCTAGCATCCGATTGCACTCTCCACTTCCACTCTTCTGGTTACTCTATTGCTGACGTAAAAAAAAAAAAACTTGCATTAACTTACTGCCTTATTCAGCGAGTGACCTCTAAAGTAGCAGGATATATTATTTCCTGAAACGCACCCTCCCCTTGTGAAATGTTGGATTTCTGGAAAGCTTCACAGAGAAGGTACATCCCCCAAGGTATTTAACAACCGGCACAATTTCCTGCGGAAACGTAAACAGAGCCAGTTGCGATGGAACCAATGACACTGCATCAGCTTGTTTGTTTGTCTTTTTCCAGTTTTGTAAGAAGCTTTTCGGATAGAACTTGTCATTCCCCCATGTGAATCTGAGGTATTTTTTCTCCATGAAAGGGAAATCTATACCAATTCGGTGGGAAAATAATCCCTAATGGAATCAGTGATATAGATATTACAGGGTCAGTCATTCTTTTTTAAAAAAACAAACAAAACAAATTTGGAGAGATATTGGAGAGTTATGATCATTTGAACCCTCCCGCTGAGGACGGACTGATTTTGCTATAACAGGCATTTCCCATAGACACCTGCCTAGCATACTCAGAACTCGTCCTCAACGGGTTAAGACACATACACCATGCATTCAACTCCAATGCCATTTAAAATTTCACTCACCTCAAGTTCATAGGGTCTACAGCACCAAGTTGATGTCATATTGAACATTGGACTATTGTTAAATAGATATCTCAAAAACTCTCTTCATGATCTATAAGGAGCCCACTTCTGTTCTGGACTAAATACCCTTCCATAAAATGAAAATGATGGACTTGTTTCTAGACCTTCCCATGAAGCTGCTATAGATTTGATCCATCCTATACAGTATTGATAAACTCCAGTATGAAGTCCAGTGATGTATTATGACACTTGCTCAAAGAGGAAATTACGTCATACCAAACTGCTTTCAGAGAGGAAAGATTATAAATTTTCTAAATTGTTGTAATGAATATCTCCTAAATTGAGCTCCCCCATTAAAAAAGAAAAAGAAAAAGAAATGCTACAAATACAAAGGAGGTCCTTTTTATTTGCTGGTTTTTATCATGCAATATTTTATTATAAAATGTCAAATTCACTTTCAGTTTAGGACATTCCTGATTTTCACTTTTCATTCATCTTGCGTGCGAATCCTCCTACAACTAATTTTGCCACGGATGGCCCAGTCCCCTAATCTAAGGAAGATTGCGACAGAGGAAGTGGCGGTTAAATGGCCATGCTCTGGGAACCCCATTGACGTTCACAGCTCATCTGTATCTCTTCCTATCTCTGTCTCTCTGCTGACATTCGTCCAAGTCACACCTCCTTCGGCCACTTGGTGATGGTTACTCTCCCGTAACACATATATAGTTGGTCACTAGGAATAGTAATGATCTCTTAGAGCTACTTTTCACAGGTCCTGACTGCCCGTAACCTATTGAGGACGAGTCCCGAGTATACTCGGCAAGGGTCTATGGAAAATGCGTGTTGTAGCAAAATCAGCCCATCCTCAACGGATTAAAAGTACTAGTAGGGAAACATGGGTTGTCCAATAGAATCATTCTTCATTCTGACTGGGGTACATTCGAAAACCATGAATAGTGCCCGTCAACGAAAACCGATATGTGAGTCAAAAGTGACCGCTCATCAGTCACAGTCGACTTCAAACAAGATTTTTCGGCTGTGTATGTTATTAGATATGTGATAAAGCTGTTTATAATTCATTATGGGGATACTTGAGTATATCCAAGTCGGGCCAGCCTTCCCACTCCACAGGATCCTCATGCTGCCTGGTTTTTTAAAGGGGAAATCACTCTCATATCAAAACCTTACAAAATTTATCACACATCCGATCTCCACACAGCAGTACGGAGTCCTGAGAATGCAAGCTTCAAATTTCATTCGCATTTTGAACACAGATATTGTGCTATCTATTTCATTTCCTGTTCTTCGTAAGTCTGATTTCACAAGAATTGCAATCATTGCAGAGCCTAACAGTGATTGCTTCGATGACTGTGAACAATGTCAAAATCTATTATTTGCTTCCATATCGGTTTCGTTTATTTGAGACTACAATTGATGCTGCATTTTTGAGGAATCAAACTGATTATTACCATTGTCAGCTTGCCTTGATTTTTTTTTTCTCTATGATACATCCACATCCAAAAAGGTGGTAATTTCATTTTACGTTTCAGTTTGACCAGTTTTTTTTTAGACTCAGTATCAGTAGATGTGATGATTTTAACTGTTTGTGCTGCAAAGAGGACGCAGACACACTCACACTCATTTGGTGCTCATGCTGAAAACCAACACTTCCACATCTTTCAGTACCCTCTGTGTCATTAAGGTTCTACTTTAACATTTAGAACTGGGTAAAGGTTTATTTTTTTTTACTTGTACGGTAAGTATTGTAAAACATTTTCAAGGAATGCTACCAATAAATGATAATAGCTGAGGAAATGTCAAATTTAACACTTATATTCTATTTTTCAGAAGACTAACGGAAAATCTGAACTTATAAGATTATTTAATACTAGGAAGCAAATTAAATGACCTATTCATAGCAATGGTTGCAAATAAAAAGTGCACTTATATATACACACACAATGATATTTAACAGGCAAACTGCAAGAAAGTGGCAGTGTTGTTTGTCAACGGTAACTTTCTGGCCATAAGCTTTACCAGCTTGAGCAGACAACAACCCTCACCCCCAAATAAAAAAACAAACAAACAAACAAACAAATAATAAAAACAAAAACAAATAAAGAGAATAAAGGATAAACTCCAATGACAACGGTAATAAAACCCATGCAGAGGTTTGACCAGTATTATGATTTAACCGCAACAGAAAGTGTATGATTCAAGCCCAACTAAATCTAATGTCACTTGACACCTACCGACAGGTCAACAACACTGTTGTTTTGAAACTTGGAACTGACCCCAAGAATAGTACAGAGGCATCTTCAACATTTTGGAGATGCAGTCCCAAGGTGCAAAACAATACTCCGCAAAGTGGTGCCTGGGAGGGGGGGGGGGGGTGACAGGGATGGATGGGGGCAGGATTGTCCCCAAATAGATGCCAAGATTCCTTGTCTGACCAATGGTGACAAGATGTGACGCTTTGGACATATTCCAAGCCACAGGCTAAACAAGATTCTCTGGGACAAGTCAAGACTAATCACCACTAAAACCAATGTCCAGCAGTGGTCAGCTAACTGATTGAGTCAGATAGGGGAAAAGGGAAAAGGGGGAGGAATGCTCTATGCCTTTAGCGAGCTCTGCGGTCTCTCTCTCTCTCTCAAATGCTCTGTAGAGTTGCTGTCATCGCAGTGGCAGGGTTTACTGTAATTACCGTTTGATTACGGCGGCAATTAGGGTGATTATCACCCCTGTAATGGTTGATGGGGGCTTATGGGCTAGCCCTCAGCTCGACTGGGTCTGTACCAACTGATTATTTGGAAAAGGGATAGTATGTTATTACTGCTTTCTGTGTATGAGAGAAATTGATCCAGGACTTGCCCTTGAGCTAATATTAACAACTTGCAGTTACAATGTATCACTAAATTCATTTCAGCCTTTGAAGATGTAAATCTGCTTATCTCTAATCTCATCTGCTAACACAATGTAACACTACATATTTACACTTATTTTGAGATGGAAGGATAGGATATCATATAATTCTATGTTTCTAATTTTGTTGATTTAAATTCAAATGTCAATCATAAAATATAGTCATAAATGATTAGGGATGAAAACTTATATCTTATCTTATCAAACTTACCAGTAAATTGTACACACTGAAAATTTTCACAACACCATCAAATTGTCTCTATTCTTTATCATAAATGATTGCTCTTGATGCTAATCCAGATGTGTGACTTCGGAAAAAAGACAAAAAAGAGTAACAAACGAATAACAAACAAACAAACAAACAAACAAACAAACAAAATAAAACAAGCAAACTCGATTGTCTATATTTGACCCTCCTGGAATTACGTTTGTCTAGTTTTGGATGGACTGAATCTTTGAATGGGTTCCTAGAGGGTGTAAGGTGAAACATGTGATCGGAGACTGGTGATGATAAAAACCTTAATGAAATGGGGATGTTGATACGGGCACGCATTAATGAGCTGGGTTGAGTGACATCATGAGGAGGGAGGGATTGGAGGGGAGGGGTAGAGGTCCAGGTAGGATGTAGGGACTGCAAAGCTCTGGGAGCAGATGGGGTAGACAGGATTTGACCGACAAGGAGAAGACGTCCGAGATATCATTCCTCGCTGATTACTGAGGAGTTTCCAATGTCAGCTGGCTGAGCGTCTGTGTAGGAAAGGGGTGATGAGCTGCATCTTAGAAATTCTCCCATCTGTCCTCCATATTTCTTGGAAAACCACGATATGACTGGATCATGACTTAATCAAATCCAGCATCTGACACAGGGACAGACATTCCGGTTTACGTCATTCGCTAGTGGGCCCCTATGTGGTTGCACCTGTTGGCAGGGTCAAAGTTATTTCCAGGGAGGAGACCAAACTAAAGACCAGGAGATACTCCTGACCGGGAAGATAGTTCGTGAAGCATACTATGAGGGATTCAAAGTGTTTGGTAATTCCTTCTGTAGTCTGTTGGGAGCAAGCAGCCAAATCTTGTAAGTTCTACAGGCTAGGCATAATGAAGAGGAGAAAGGTTTCAGTTCAAATTTCGAAATTCAAAAGGAGCAAAGTGTTCTAAGCAGAATGAGATTTACAACAGTAAGAATGATATTCTATCACAATATACGGCCTGATTAAACAAAAATCCTAATTTAGGATATGCCCTGGGAATGTTAACTTTGTCCTGTGAATATAATTCGTGACGGATATGATTTTTCATTGCACATGGATGCACAGAGAAAATACACACTATTGTTCAGCCCGATGTGATGCCTGTTTAGTTCAGCCTCCAAGGATAGGATAGACAGACGATGTTTCAAGTTACTGCTCGCTCGTTATAGAACAGAACATGATCCTTTTGTTTGTTCATGGTCAGAAGGGCTTAACCTGACACCAGATGTGCATAGACACTGTCCATGTGCAATGACAACGGCTGTACAAAGTGCTTTGCCCTTTTAAAGGGACTGTACAGATCTGCTGTTTCATCATCATCATCATCATCATCATCATCATCTGGTTGAGGTGAGGATTTAGCTTTAAACGTTTTGCGAGATATTCAGAAACAACTCTATGAGATGTCAAAGAGCATGCAATTCTAAGAGGTATCAAAAGTTTATTTGATGAAAATCGGTTTTGAAATGGCTGAGATATCCCAAAAGAAGATGAAACAAAGAAATCCTAATAAAAGGCGTGGCCTGTCGCCTTTTATTATTATCACTTTTATGGATATCTTGGCCATTTGAAAACCAATTTTCATCAAATAAATGTTGAATCCTTCTTAAAATTACATGCTCTTTCATATTTCATAAGAGGTTTCTCATAATCTCACTTAGGATTGTTATAAACCTGAATCTCCACCTCAACCAGTACTGTACAGTTCCTTTAACATCTCGCTGTAGGACTTTATCAACACTCATTAGAGTGGTGTGTGCCGAAACAGCCAATATGCATGTAATATGCTTCATGTTATGTAGTAGGAATGCTATACCCTCACAATTCATTGTTACCGATCTCGTATGTCATTGTGGGATACAATTCAACCATGTCTCTATACAACTGTGTGACATTGCTCGTTCAAAATGGAAACACCTCACAAAGACTTTAATATCAAAAGTCATACGTCTCACTGCAGATGTCTGCTTGATAATGATTGACAAATATTGATGATACCCCCCCCCAAAAAAAAAAAAAACATTAAAAGAACAAACAAATAGGAAAGTTACATCAGGGCAGGTAGGCATAATAAAGGGAAACACACATATAGGGCCTACACAAGCACATTGACATGCACGCTTGTCTGTATGAAGACATTTCTGTGACATTGGTATCTTTCATGACAATGATTTCTGAAAAACCTTCCAAATTATATACAAGAAAAGAATGCAGAAGAAATAAATGCTGTCACGCTACACAGAAACGCCTGAAATAAAATGGAATGTCAAAATTTCAATGAGTTAAACAGAGCGATTCATAACTGCCGAGCAGGTATAGACAGGAGACGATGGGATATGCTACCTGAAAGAGTACTGTCTATACATGCAGGATAGAACTGTCATCTGAACAGAAAAGGTTTGCGATACCATCAATCAAAACTACCCAACAGCCTGGAACAGTCCAATTTGACATTCCATCGTCAACAATGCTATAAACAAGTAGCAAATTATTCCTCTAAAAAGTTTGCAAACTACTGTGTATCAGTTGTGCCAAAACTGAAAAGTTAGAATTTCTTGGAGTTTGATTACATTGCAAATATTCCTTTTTATGTCAAATTTTCTTGTCTATGTATATTGTGACTGTCCATCAGCATTTGTTTATACAGTCAAATATAAGGGGGATAACTTTTGATGTGTAGTTAATCATGGCTAATACTGCAATATTTATGGCTGCCCACAGACACTGGGTATTTATGATTATTTTCTTTTAATCTCTCCCATTCCACACAGTTTAAAAAGAATCATTTCTATGCCCCCTGGACCTGTAGCTTGTCATTGACCTGTTTGAGCTGATATGCCAATAAAAATTGTGAGCAATGATAGCCAATAAAAACTTGAGTGAGTCTGACTGCTTGGGTAGTTTATGGGCTTGGAGTGACTAGTCTGTTTGTCCAGACTCACTTATGCTCTGTACCTCAAGTAGTGACAAGAGACCTGTCAAAATCACTGTATTCCTCTTTAATATTTAATATAATATTTAATAATATAATATTTATTAATATAATATATAATATTTAAATAAAATTTAATATAAACGAGTTTGGTAGTACATGATTTCGCACACCTTGTGAATCTAATTGATCCAAGTTGCATTTACCATACGGAAAGGCCATTCATTATTTGTTTTATACAACAGTCTGACCATAAACGTAAGTGGTTGATGCTAGTTCTAGAATACAGCTGCACAGAAATGACAATCATTTTTCAGAAAAAGTGAATGGTACAGTCGTAAAGGAAATGACAGCGTGAAATTATTGACAGCAAACGAGAGACTTAATATGCACTTGTAACTTGTAGGTTGCAATCTACTGACAGGAGAGTAACTATAATTGTGACTAGGGAGGATATACATAATTACACTCGTGCATACTCGGGTATTTGTAAAATATCAACTGGCCTCTTTGGAAGACTACTTCAAGGATGATCTCACACTGAAGTGACAGAAAACATGACTGTCTGTGTCTTTATTATGACAGTTTACTTTTTTTTTTGTTTTTCCCTTTTGGGCTGAACCTATTTCTAACTAAATGTATTGTGCGTGTTTCGCTTTTCCTGGTATTAATTGACACAGCCTAGTATGCTTTTTGTTCTTCAGTCCTTCTTTTTACTTACATTACAGTATAGACACTGACAAATATTGAAAAATGATGGTAGGTGGTGAAGAATGTACGAAAGGAGTATAAATGACAATTATAATGGAAGCAGTGCCGCGTATGTGTCTGTGAAAACTGGAGTCACATCACAATCCTGAACATTTTGGGTTTGATGTGCGAACAGTCCAGTTTATTTATTGCTGTTTGATTTTTGATGTTGTTGTTGCTGTTTTTTTTTTTAAGATTAAAAAGGATTTAAAAAACAATCTATAAGAAAGTATGACAGAGAGGATGAAATAATGATCTTTGAGGACATTGCAACATCACCGCTCAAACCGACCCATCCACACTTACGTAATTCATCCTTACTGCAACTTCAGGACGTAGGGATTTTCATAACCCCAGCGATTTAAGGATGACATGTGAGTCTGAAACGATCATGATGATGCCTCTTTTGTGACACATCATGCTACCAGGAAATTAAAGGAAATGGAAACACCATTCTCACTTTAAAAGATACTTTTTAATAGCAGGATAAGCAGCTACCTTGGGATGGCACATTTCCCTCCTTTGCTCAATAAGTCTGCAGTGTCACCACAACCGCCTACATCAAAATGCCAAATATTCCACTGAGTTGACAGTCGTTAAACAACAGTGTAACCTGAATACCCCTCTCGGGAGAAAAGTCTTGTCAAGAAACCCACCGCATATTAGAAAGATGAAAATATATAAAATGTTGTGACTCGTCAGGTTTGTCATAGTACATGTAAGTTACGACAGGTTAATTGAGATATATTGGTAATGATATGGCGTGGTACTCTCGTGTAGGAGGTATGATATTGTGGCTGTGGCCGGTGCTAGCTTGACCACAAGGACCGCAGCAGGAAATTGAGGTGACTCCATCATGAAACTCTTGCCCACTTTACCTGACCCCGAATACCTCACGTTGTCAGATCGTGGGAGGCAACACGGGCACGGAATGATGTAGGCCCTATTATTTAAGCAGAGCAGCAAAGAAAATATGATTTTTCTTCATGTTATAAGAGTAATTTAAGTGACAAAACCATCCCTGCAGAATAAACATGTAATTTTGTTCATGAGTGGTAATCATGGAGCCCCAGACAGTGTCAATTAGTAGAATCTAGCTAATAGCATAAGGTGCCTATTTATTGGATCTGAATGGGCATCCTCTATTATGGAGCCAAGTTTTGTTATTACCTCTTGATCAAATACATCCTGGTCCATTACATAAAACCTATTTTCACTAACCCTTTACAATTCAGATCAAGTGTACCTCTAAATGCCTCTCATATAAAAAGATTATTTAAAGGCATAACAATACCATTTGCAGATGAAACAAAAACCCAGCATTAGTGCTTTAAACTAGTTTTAGAATGCAAGTTAGGGATAGAAACAACCACTGTAAAAAACTGAATCCGTATAATCGATGTTAATTATTGTTAAATACACAAAATGTGAACAATAGTTATAATAAGACTGTCTACAGTTACGGTTTATTCAGAAAAATACTGGTATCTCCTTATATTTTAGGTTTTATTGCAAAAAATTTATATGGTAGGATGTTTTGTGATACAACTGACCTACACATATGCATCAAGCATAATATCTTGAACATTTTTAAAATCACTGCTCCCAAAGGTAAACTGGACCTTTATTTCAGGAATGGTTAACAAATACTCTTCATACAAGCAGCACTGTGAAACTTCAAGAACACTACACTGGGTGTTCAACTACTCATCTTCCATCTCAATAATGGATAAATGAATAAAGGAGCTGAATTATAGGAATAAGACAGGACCAAACTTGAAGATTGCATCAGAGAGAAATTCAAAAAGAAAGGAATAAAAGTGTACTTTTCAGATCTCTCTTACTGACCAAGAAGTGCTCAGAGTCTTGTGCATAAGGCAAGCATATTGGATCCAAGAGCTCTGACAAAGTCCACTGCAGGTTTCAGGAAGTATCAAGTTCCCCCTTTCTCTGTCGTCACACCTGCTGGCCGGAGCAAATTCACCTTGGCCAAAGGAAGGAGTCTCCCTACCCTGGGTTATGTTCACCATGGCAACAAGGAAATATGGCAATCTTCCAGCATTTTTTCTTTCTGTGCATCAAAAAGACATATCTGACCTTAAAACTTCATAATTAGCCCATAAGTAAATCTCTGCTTGTCAGCAATGGCAATGGCAAATGAAATATAGCATATATTTGGGGGAGAGAGGACAGGAATGCAGAAAGATGCAATAATCTGACAATAAAATCTTTTTAAAGCCATTATATTTTTACCATGTAGTGTAAAGTATATCTTGTAATTGTGATAATCTCACGCAAAGGAAATATATTATATATCTACGCATGTTGTTGCAGTGGCAGCTGCAATTTGATTTATTGTCAAAGATATTCCATCATGCATAGCGTGACTTTGGAACTTGTTATCTTCAAAGAGATCAACACACCCACCTGTAGAGAAAAGCATGCAAGCAGCCACATTCCTTTGATAATCGCCTGACTTTGAAGCTGAATTCAACGTTTGCACGTCATGTTGTACATCCATCTTATGATATCCCCAATCCATCTACTCAAAATTAGTTTCTTTTCCTCTCTTCAAAGTAAAAGAACACCAAAATTGAAAATATAGAATGAATACCTACAATTTACCTTTTGAATATTTTAATCGCATTATCAATGTTTGGACTTCAGCTTAACCAACTTCTGAATTATATTTGTGTCATATCAACATGTAATGCACTTGATTTCTTTGTTTGTATTCACAGTTATTAGGGGAAAAATACTATCAGAGACTTATGTTCCGGCTGGAGGTATCACATCCTCAAAGGCACCTCTTCCAACCCTACCTCCCGCACCAACCACCACCAAGCACACCCCATTCAAGTTCCCCCAGTGGCAGGAACCATGGTGGGAACCTGTTCTTCTGAGGCCACGCCCAAGAGAACAGCCCCAGCCCAGGCCCCAGCCCCGCCCGATTCCTCAGTGGCAGAACCCTTTCATGGGCTACCGACAGCATCCACCCCTGGTGCTTGCGGATCAGCCGCCAGTGGCACGCATTGAAGACCCCCTCCCCCTCATGGTGGCGGACCAACCCCAGCACCAACCCCGACACCAACCCCTGCACCAACCCAGACCTGTAGTCAGCAGCGGAGGCTTCAAGGATGACGGGTTGCCATGGCAATACTTGAGGAAATACACAGTTAAGGTGGACAAGGTATACAAGGGGGAGGAAAGGATTGCTGCCAGATCTACCATCAACATCTTTACAGAGACCAGTGAAGGAATGTGCGGAAAGGATCTCAAGATAGACTCGAGATATATCTTAGCAGGTGAGTCCTCGTAATAATCCAAATGGAATATCTAATGAACCCTCTGGGGAAATCAAGTTTTGAGCTACAGGGAGAAATGGAATACCAGACATGGCAATTGGTGGGCATAAATTCTCTGAAATGAACATCGTACCAGGCCTTTCCTCTTTGCTGACATTACACCACTGAAATGCCTATTACAAGAGATGGCAGATATATACGAACGTTTTGTTTACTTGATGTTGGTAATGTAAATATCAAAGATAGTCCAGGGACATCCCCCACAAATACCAACAAATTTGATCAGGGGATTAGTAGGGTTGCTCAAGAATGAAAGCAAGTTGAATTCAATGTGTACAGACTGGGGAATCCTGGAAAAGGTTTGATGGATAATACCTTTCCCGTGCCTAATGTCAATGACATGTAGGTTGTACCAAGGGGTTTCCCCAATTGTCTTTGCCAGAGGCAACGGCTACAAATCTGATGTATTTTCCCCTCGATTAATTTTAATACTCAAATCTGACACCTTGGATACATGATGTATATCATGCAGTAGACAAAAAGCAGTGAAAAATACACTTGCCAAAGTGCAGGTAGAATATTGCAAGGGTAATATGGAATAGCCAGGATTGGTAGCTGGACAGAGCTAACCTATTTCATTTTGTCATCTTTAAATTTCATGTAGTGAAAAGGCCGTCGGCTCTAATTCGTGAAACTGTCATTCTGCGAAAATATATTGCTCTACAGTACAATGTATCTGGCCTAGTGGGAAGTATGAGGAGACACACATACACACATACATGCATACATGAGAGAAGTTAGGGAAATAAGCGATGACCTTGGAGGGGGTACATGGATGAAAGAGAAGATCAAGAGAAGAGATAAGGAGGGACCTGGTGAAATGCAGCAAAAACAAACAAAGGATGATTATTACTGCTGTCACCTGTTCCCCGGTTAAAGTATTAGCCGCTGAATCAATGGTTTCCTGCTAATTCCCCCCTCACTCTCTTACTCACAGCCACAATGCTGCAGTTTCGCAGAAGCAAGAGAAAGAGATAGCGACAAGAAAAGTATCCCCCCTCACACAGCTTGGAGTGTCAATTTGTGACGCGTTCACACAGAGGGCAAGCATGCATACCAAATAGCAAATCTATTTTTTTTGTTTCATTAAGAAATAGAAAACGCTTCACACATGAAATATTTAGCGATGAAACTATTAAGAAAAAAAAAGCAAAAGAAATAACAAAATTGAAGATGCTTAACCCATTGATGACGAGTCCCAAGTATACTCGGGCAAGTGCCGTCTATGGAAAATGTGTGTTGCAGCAAAATCAGCCCGTCCTCAACAGGTTAGCATATGAAATATTTAAGAACGAAACTAATGTGGAAAAAAAAGCAAAGGAAATGATGTTCTCATTTGATGTCTTCAATGCACCTGGAGAAAAAGTTTGGGAGTTTCACTCAAAAAGTTTATCAAACAGTTGCTATAGTAACCTGCACCATTGTTAAATGTGAAATGTAGAATTAGCCATGAGACTACCTCGCACCTTTGTAGTAATCAAACATTTAGTTGAATTTATTTTGAGGATTTGAGAGGTAAAACTCTGTTTTTTAAGTGCTTGTTATTAACATTCCAAAAGTGTGTTTTCATGCTGTTTTTCCCTGTAACCTGTACAAAGGACACTTTTTTATGGGATAAAGAAAGAGAAAGGGATCGCATGCAAATACCCAAATTGAATACACCAGAAAGCATGCCTCATAACATGTTTGGATCACTAGGGGTATTTGGGCAAATAGGCAAAGTGGTGATATTTACAGACCTTGTTGTCTGTGTACCACTGCATTCCAAAATCGCTCACGTTGCAATTTGTACTGTACACACCTGACCAAAACAGTTATTAATGTTAAAGAAAACCAATGCACTGTATAGCTAATTTGACATCCTTGTTCTGTGACGCATGTTTGGTGTTGTCATTTTCTCCTGAGCTCTCATACAATCATCTTGAATGTCTTTCTCTTCTTCTGGTTTGTACAAAGTGTGGTATGTGTTTTGGAACAGTTACACCGAAAAGATTGTTGTTAACAATTTCTACTCCTAACATTTACCTGCCAATTGCAGTGCTCTGTGTACACTGAAATTCAGCAAACAAACAAGCACACAAAGGCAGGAATACCTTCAGTGAAGAGAGCTAGGAAATAATTTGCTGAAAGTGAATAAAACTTCAAAGTGGCACTCACAGACTCATTCCATTAGTATTCATAACTTTAATGGACTAATTTACCTTCACTTTTTTTTTTCTTTTTTTAAGCATTTATATGTCATTCCATTCTCGCATCACAAATTCTCAGATTTGGTGCCATATAGATTAATTCTAAGTCCTACAAATTTCATGAGCCATCCCTTTCATACCTCATTTAACCCACTGAGGACAGAATGAATTTACAACATGCATTTTCCATCGGCACTTGTCCGAGTATACTCGGGAGTCATCCCCAACAGGTTAATTGATTCTTAACTCACATATTGTATAATCAGAGGCAGACCTTCTGATGGACCTAAAGCCTTGGCACAAGTAACACACTTACTTACTGCTCTGAACTCATTTTTTGAACGGCTACATCACTGTGCTGTAGTAAACAAGTAAACATCACTACTTTTGATGAAAAGTAATTATGGATAGCATCATTCTAGTGATGATAGTTACCCATTAGTTTTTTTTTACTAAAAATTCCAGACTTAAGTTTCAATTTGAGCTTCACCACTAGGTCAATTCACAACTGCCCTTCTTACCATCTTCTCGTTTCATTTTGTTTGTTTTTAATAAATCTCTCTCCATCTCTCTCTCTTTTACTCTCTTGGGGGAGGAAGGGGACTATCTCCACGACTTAAAAAGTATAATACCAAGAACATTTTGGATGTCCATCCACAAAATTGCAACCGCAATTTCTGAAGCAGACAAGACTGTTTAGTCGGAGGAAGTAGTGCACAGTTGAGTTGAAGTGTGACGATTTCAGCTGTCATCGTACACGCTAATAATCCCGAAGATCTCAACTCCACTACAGGGCTCCTTGCCAACTTAGTCCTTTCTCTCAGCAGTTAAAAAAGAAAAGAAAAGAAATAATAGTAAGAAAAAAAATGCTTATATATATAATGGAATGGGGAAAAAAAATGAAGAAAACAAATAAATGACTGAATGTTTTATTCTGAATGTTTTGCTATTTTACATCTTTGCCCTGCCTGGTTTTAAAAGAAGGCAAAGTGAACATAACACATTCTGAGTGAGACAGATGTAGATAGAGAAAAGAGAGAGGGGTGTGGTAACGACAACGAGTGCGTGAAAACAACAACACACGCTACTACAACCAATGTATTTATATTCTGCCCACGCACCAGGACTGATGCCATAAACAAGCATAAAATTCACACAAAGTACATCGAGGAGGGCGAAAAGGATAAAAAACCCTGGCAATCGAACATCAATCATGATTGTATTAATGGCACTCGTTTGATATCAATGCCTACCAAAAATATACATCTGACGGTTGACGCTAGCCAGAAGAAAACAAGGTTAAAAAAAAAATAGTAAGAACTCTCAGCACACATAGCAAAATAAGGTGCTGGTACTTTGTAAGTGGGCGTATAGGTGTGAAATGCCATAACAACATGTAATGATGATAAAAGTTCCAATCTTGTGAATTCTGTACCAGAAGAACCCCGCCCAGTGGCACATTTGATTATTTTTCTTGTAAACATGTTGGGTCCAAGTATGGCTATGCAAGTGGTGTTGGAATTAGGTGATCCGAGTATCCTCTCGGATCACCTATTGTATCTGTACGGATTCTTTCTTCTTCTTTATTTCTTTCTCCTCAAATCTTGTGTAGAGGTCAACTCAAAAAGTCCCTTACCTATCACTTTCAAACTTATACCATATATGTATCATGTCCTAAGGACGACAGATCTAGTGTATCAATGTGATCAGTTAACCGTGACGTCATTATGACGTCATTATCTGAAATCACGTTTACATCAGTATCTAATTAATGGAACGGAATTTTTGAATGAAATTAACATATCATATAGTTCAAGTCAAGGTCTATTGATATATTTCATAAAATTTAGTCACGTTCATAGTAAACGAGCGCGTACGCGCGCGTTGAAATTTAAACATGCTCTAATCAGCCTCAAAATTGTTTTACACACGTTTCAGGTCATTTGTAGCATTTCAAAAAAAATCGACGGACGCGTACGCGCGTGCGCATATACGCACGTACAGCTCATATTCAATAGAAATTTCCCGTTTTATTGCACGGATCGAATGTCTGAAATGCCAAGGAATACTTCTACCAAGTTTCAAGTCGATCCGACTCAATATGACGTCATACGGGCCCAATCAAAGTTGAAATTCCGCGCGCGCGTCAATGGCGATATACAGTGCAACTATGCCAAAAAACCGCCAATTTTAAGTCCGATTTTACTCGTCAGGATGGACGGTGACCCCCCATTTTCTTTACATATTTTGAAAGCTGATGAGTTGTACATGTCATTTCATGGGGTGGCAATGCTGGCAAAATGATTAAAAGATATCTAATTTCTCAATAAAGTAAAAAAAGGAAATTTTCAAAATGACGTCATCAAATTTCAAGTTTACTCGAGCGTATCTCACTTATCCTTGGCCAATTTTCACCCAGTTTTCAGTATGTTGTAGCTTATTAAATGTTCTTTCATTAACATGATAACAGTATTTTGATTAGATGACGGCATCACCTCGTAAAATGGATTGAATGTAATCTTGTCAAATTTGACCAGTTTACGTGTTATCTCTATGGGAGTGCAGTTTTTCTGGAAATGAAAATTGAGATGACTATCTTTATCGAGCACTAGCTCACTTATGCTTCGGTGAATTTCTCCCAGATTTTAGTATGTTGTAGCTGAGACTTTGTGCTATCGTAAGTGTGCCCTTCGTTTTTTCATACGATGTCTGCATCACGTCAAAAAACTTGGTTGAAATTAAAGCTTATCTTAGATGTATTTAAATATTTCTTTCTTTCTGCAACTTTCTTTGCAATAACTCAAGAAAAACATATCTTATCACCCCCATATTTTGCACATGTTTAGTTCATGTCACGTACATTATTTGATAAAATAACAACTACTTGATCAGACACCATCTTGGGTATGTAAATTAGGGTCAAAGGTCATAAATGGTTCATCCTGTATCTAAGTGAATACATGTTCTATCTCTCCCATATTTTGCACACGCAAAGATCATGTTACAAGAATCATTTCACAAAATAACCACTCTTTGCTCAGATGCCATCTTGTCTGTGCAAAGTGGGGTCAAAAGGTCATATGTACTTCTTTCTGTTTCTTCGTTATGACGTGTTATCTCTATGGGAGGGAATTTTTCTAGATGTGAAAATTGACATGATTGTCTTTATCGAGCACTAGCTCACTTACCCTTCGGTGAATTTTTCTCATATTTTAATATGTTGTAACTGAGACTTTGCGCTATCGTACCTGTCCCCTTTGTTTTTTCATATGATGTCGGAATCATGTTAAAATACTTGGTTGAAGCTAAAGCTTATCTTCGATGTATTGAGATATTTCTGTTTCTGCAACTTTCTTTGCAATAACTCAAGAAAAAAAGCCCCTATCACCCCCATATTTTGCACATGTTTAGTGCATGTCACGTACATTATTTCATAAAATAACAACTACTTGATCGGACAACATCTTGGGTATGTAAATTAGGGTCAAAGGTCACAAATGTTTCATCCTGTATCTTGGTGAATACATGTCTTATCTTTCCCATATTTTGCACACGCAAAGATCATGTTACAAGAATCATTTCACAAAATAACCACTTTTTGCTCAGATGCCATGTAGGTTGTGCAAAGTGGGGTCAAAGGTCATGTACTTGTTGCTGTATCTTCGTTATAGTGTATACATATTTGGTACCAAAGATGGCAGATATGACTCCATTTTCTAAATGAGAATCCAAACATCACACGGCCAATGTCTCTGAACACAGATGAAACCTGCATGGTCATGCCTATTGCGATCAGGACTTGAATCATTGATTTAAAAAAAAAAAAAATCGGATCACCTTAATTTGTCAGTGATGACAAATTACAATCTCTAGTTAAACTTGTAATAATGCCAAATATTGTTCTTGGAAATAAATGTAAAGCATTCCACAGGTTTTTAAATGCTCAAAATGAACGTGTATCTCCAATACTAATCCTATGTCAATGCTCAACACTGACTTTTTATTTTATTTTATTTATTTATTTATTTTTTTAGGCCAATCAGCCTAATAGGGCAACTAAGATTCAAAATGAACCAATTTTTAGTGGCCTCAGGTCACTGCTAATGTTGAGCCCTGTTATGAAACATTTGCCTAGACTTTACATATTGGTATGACTTTACAAAGGATTTCTTTATCACATACTTCAATAAGTCTTTTTTATACACTGAGGAAGTTGTGTACAAACTTTTTTTTTTTTTTTTTGCATGGAAAAGATGAAAAAGTTCAATACATCAAGTTGATTTGGAATCTTAGGGAGCACCATTTATCTTGGAATTTTATTGACGGCAAAGCAGGGCAGTAGTAGAAGAGGTATGAAAAAAAAGGAAGGGGGGGGGGGGGACAGGAAAAACAAAAATTGTTGGCATGTTGTGTGTGTTTCCTCTAAGACTAACAAAATAAATATTTGTTCAACATTCTATGGTAGGAAACCATGTCATTATATGAAGCCATGCAAATCTTTGGAGCACTTGTAACATTTCACGGCATTGTTCAGAGTTTCCAAACCTTCCTTCCCATAATACCCAAAACACAAGCATGCCGACACTTAAAGTAGCCAGCTTATTCCTCCCTGTGTGTACCTTTTGTTGATGAAGAAAGGATGACATTTTGTGTAAGCTGATGGCCGAATCATTAACCGTACAATCAAGTGTTAAATGATCTATCATGTGAGAATGAAGAAATTAGAAGCCCTTGAAAGTGCCACATCAAAAGGTATTTCATGAGCAGCTACTTAACAGAAATGACTGGAGACTTTATTTGTTTTCTTTCCAATCATCTTAAAGGAAAACAAATAAAAAAAAAAAAAAACAAGTTTTCTTAATAGGTGTCAACTATGGATGAAACCAGACAAAACAAAACAAACGAATTCCAAGTGAGTACATTTGGGGTTAATTGCATTTTTCTTTCTGCCTGAACAACTTTTGCTTAGTATGCAGAACCGATTCACTCTACTGGGCCTGGAATGAGAGTAAAATCCAACATGTATATACATGACCAGTGGAGAATTATTGTGTGTGCGTGTGTGTGTGTGTGTGTGTGTGTGTGTGTGTGTGTGTGTGTGTGTGTGTGTGTGATATCATTCTGCCATTCATGTATTTCTAGCATATCCCACATCCTACCTAGCCTTTAAGAATGCATGTAAGTAAAATATCAAAAAAAAAAAAATGCACCTTATGTTAAAAAAATCCAAACAAACAAAACAAAAACATAAGGGACAAAACAAAATTGCACTTGGTTGAACTGCACTGTATGACACAAAAGCAATTCTATGGAGCATCAGCTTGAACTTTCTTCAATTCATTAAGGAGAATTCGGCTCTGTTGGAGGAGGGCAGTGAAAGAGGAAGGTGTTGTAAAGTTGTGCGAGCTGATGTGATGGGGGGACAGTGGTTGGGGTGAGGATGCAAGAGGTGCGTTACGTAGCAAGTTCGACACCAGGCAGTGTGAATGTATGGGGCACCAGAAAAGAACCAAAGTTGACATTCAAAAGGCACTCCTGGAATGCTTATGGATAATCACTCAGCTGTTTTCCGTCATTACGAGGTTTGCCACTGTCCTAATAACAACATCCCTACACTTCCTGCATTACAATTATCTTCCCCGTGGTGAGGGGAAAAAATAAAGAGAAGAGAACTTAAACAATTTTATTTTTTGCTAAACACAAGTCTGCATGCTATTATTAGTAGCAAATTAGACTATTAAAAATAAAATGGGGGAAAGGCATACATGAGTGTCATCCACGCCCTATGAAGTGGTTTGTTATTGAATCACCATAGCAACTGTCCCTTAAGTCAAACACACACAGACTACATGCAGGGAAGCAAGAAGAAAAGTTAAATAATGAGTGTAAACTAGGTTAAATAATTCATTTTTTATGAACTTATTCCATAGACACTTGAAGTTCAAGTCGAAGGCTCTGCACGATATCCTCTGCATGCTATTCCTTCCTTTCTTTTAGAAAATAACTTCTTTCACAGGTCTGTCCCTATAAAATTGTCAGAAGTTGAGATTTTTAACCAAACACATCACCTCCTTGGTCATGTTATAAAAGAAAAAGAAAAACAAAAACACTGTGAATGCATGTTGATGGAAATGATTTGACTTGCATCTGGATGGATCATAATGATTTTTTTGGCTCCACAAATTAAGTGCTAAATAGTTTAAAGGTTGGGAATCCCATTTGCATGCCTTAAATGAAGAGTTGTATAAATACAGTGGTATGTTGAAGAGAGTATCATTTTAGAAACTCCCATAAAGTATTGAAAGTGGAAGGTAACATTTAGTACATTTTTATTGACCGTAGATTTTGAATTGAATTTTTTGCGGGGCTCACCGTAAATTCCAGTACATTACTAGGCTACCTTTGCAGACCCATGCACTGCATGTGTGTCCATCATGTATATTTTGTGAAGAAAGTTCATCAAAACTTACAAACATTTCTATATACATTCTTGCCACACACTCTATATGTTATTACATCAGCTCTTATACTTTTAGATTTGTGTTTATAGATAAAAAAAAACAGAAGACTGCAACAAAAATGCTTAAGTGTGGCTGACACACAGAACTACTGAGTAGTTGAGTTTTGTGCATTATTCAAATTGTAGATAACTGTTGACTTCCAAATTTCTCAGCAGTGGCCTAAAAAAGTCCCCTGAGGTTCATATTTAATGTTTTGCTGCATTTTGGGAGGTCTGTAAAAGGTATCCCCTACCTTTAAGAAACATGATGTTTTTGGTTTTTTTTTTCAAATGAATGAATTTGATGAATAAATTACGTCAATGTAGGGTGATTTGTCAATCAGTTGCAATTAAGTTTTTTAGGCACGTTAAAAACATGCTGGTCCTACCCAGAAACTGGATGTCTATCTTTATTATGTACATATCTACTTCTTGCTGTGACTTAGCATTTCTATGACGATTCTTTGTCAGTCAGAAAACGCAGCATGCAAAACAGCGTAGGCGTCAAAATGCCAAATGGACACACTTTAGTTCGGCTGAACTCGCGACCTGTGTAAGAGATAAAAATCTCAGACAGATCTGATCCAAGGTACATTGGGTATACAGTTCAACCTCGATTATCCGGCCATGTCGGGACTGGCGCTCATCCGGATGAGCGAATTGGCTGGATATGGGAGACACAATGTTAATGTATATAGCTGCCGTCCAAGCTGCTGTCCCAGTGCACTGGCAGCTAGGCAGGTAGCGTACCCCGCAACGGTGGTGTACTCTATCTGCTCAAAACTGTAGTCCCTTCCTCACAAAAATAAAGTATATCTTTATGTGAAAATCATACATGTTTTATCAGATATTAAGAAACCTATCATGCACATCTTATGAAATTAGTGAAATAGATCCATGAAAGTTACTGTTTTTTCTCAATTTTTGGATGAAAAAAAAAAAAGTCCTTCACTGCATGAACGTGAACGCATCCAGATAATAGAGATTTCCGGATAAAAGGAGGCCGGATAATCGAGGTCGAACTGTATTTTACTACAGCTGGAAAATGCCTAGAACACCTAGAGAAGACAGAAGGAAGTTGAAGGAGTATGTCACCTTTGTTTCTTGTTACCAAGAAGAGGATTAATGAACTGAAATATGTCACTTACTAGCCAGAAATGTCATCATCAGACATATTACAGTTTCATTTCAGTTTGTTGGAAGCAGAGGGTCACTACATAATCCTAATATTGAAGCATTACTTATGTTTTCCACTGAGTTGCAGGTCATATAAAGAGAGCAGGGAAAACTAATAGAGCGAATGAAAGAAAGGCTAGTGTTATATCATACAGAAAACAAATGTGTTGACTTCCAAAGTTTCTGATTTTTATGTGGTATATTTTTTTTTTTCCTACTGAGGGAGCCACTGGAGACAGTATCATGAGCTCTCAGACAAGAAAAGTAAAATGTTACAGCAACGAGTCATTGGACTGACATTTTGGTATGGAAAAGAAGAGAAAAAAATGTGTAGAAGTTTTAGAAAGTGTGACATTTATGTCTGTCATTCGCTATGGATCAATGTCATACATTTAGAATGAGAAACATATGTAACAGATGCCCTAGGAATCATGAAAGGGGTGTGTCCACTTTTTCCTTTCCACTTCTGCCAACTTTTCTGTCTGGGGGAAACAACTACAATGTTATTATGTTTCTTGATTACTCATTGGTTTTGAGTCACTCGTGGATTAAGCTCAGGATACAGTTTGAGAGGGAGATAAAAAAAGAGAGCATAACCACCATTGCTTCACCCCATCTCATCTTATCAACCAGGAAGAGAAACATATACACATACAAATATATCACCAAATATTGCCAAGATCAAATGACAAATTGTTCCTATATTGCTACACTATGCTTGCTTACTTGTCATTCAAGGCCTTTGCACTGAAATGTTATTCAAAGAGAGAGAGAGAAATAAAGTGCCCAAGGAGGGTTTACGCTTGTTGGATGCACTTATAGATTTAACTTAGAAGTATGAAAATGCAATGTGTGTTTTTACTGTGCAATAGACTGCCAAGCATCCAAATTTTATTTTATCTTGTTGGGCAGTCCTGTTAAAAGAAGTAGTTTTATTTTCTTACCATGATGGGGTTGTCAGAGTTAATCACCTGACATGGCACTGTTTAGATAAAACTATAAACTCTGTATCTTAGGAGTTACAGTTAATCTAAACACAACAGAGAAGAATGTCTAAAGTTTGGAAGAAGATACTGGCTCAGCCTGGAATATGTAAGGTATAATGAAGAAAGGGTTTCACAGAGCTTAAGGAGATGGCCCAATAGGGGGTTAATTGGGAGGGAAGGGGGTAAGAGCGAGGAGGCTGGGGGAAAAATGGATGGGGGTAAAGCTAGACCCAATGGAACGAATAGATGCAGTGCTTCCAATTTCACAGGAGCTATCTTCACAGGGAAGAAATAGTTTGGAATATTGACAGGGTTGCTTGCTGAGAGGCGTGTACCTATTAATGATAGTGCAAGTGCCTGAATGGTCTTCCCTTTGACTTGTTTATGAAATTTGAGGAGCTTGTTTACAGATCACCTGGGCGAGACTATCCGGACATGTCACCCTTAACGAAGAGTGTCTTATAGCTGGTTCACAACATTCCACAAGGGTGAACTAAAAGTCATCTTGGGTCACCAGTCTATGGTGACAGAAAAAGAAGAAAGCTACCCTGTCCACATTCGTTCAGAAACAAAACAAAACAAAAATAATAACACAAACATTCTCTCAAGAGATGGTTTAGTGACATTTCTATCTCTCTCACTCTCTGGCTCTATTGCATTTAAAATTCTATCCATTCAATTCATTTTCCACAAGAAATGATACAAAATTACGAAACATATCAAGGTAAAAAAAAACACACTATACGTATATACATGTTTATATCAAAATATAGTATAATTACAATATGATAGGTTGCAAAGCGAAGATACATGGTATTCACTTTAACCCGTCAAAGACAAGTCCCAAGTATACTCGGGCATGTGTCTATGGAAAATGCATGTTGTGGCAAAATCAGCCCATTCTCGATGAGTTAAGAAACAATGTTGCAGGTTTCTGTTGATAAGGAGAGAGTTGAGTGAAGTATGCACTTGCCTTGAAACAAACACTTTATGAATGCCTAGTTAAGTATGATTATGCATTGGATCTCTCCTATCACTGCCCATTTACAGGTTACTATGTTGACGGAGAAATCTTCATAGGCCTCTGTGACTGGGTCATTGAGAAAAGCCAGCTTACCAAGGACCAAAGGAGGGGACTCAGGCATACCTATAAAAAATACTGCGATGTCTGCAAGGTGAGTAAATCTCAACAAAGCATTTTGTTATATATTTTATGCTTCATTATTACCAGCATTCTTATTATTTACGTTATTGTTATTATCATTACTAAAAAGAAATATACTGCAATGTCATAAAGTGAGCAATATCATTTAAATATTTTGTTATATATTTTATTTCTATCTTCATTATCATTTTTATTATTGTTATCATCAATTTTGATAATACTGATATAATCATAATTTTCATTATTACTTTTGACTATTACCATCATCATCATCATTATCATCATTACCGTGATTAATCATTTAGAGACACCTCACATAGCACAACTACATCACAATATTTACAAAGTATACATACTGGATGGTTAATCTTACAATGTCTGGGGGAACATATGCATTTTGAATAATCCTTAAAATTGGTTTAGTGAACTTAAAGATTTGATAATGGTGTGAACTTTGTGAGTTTGTTTGCTCTTTTGTTTCTGTTCTGTATTTTTTCATTCATTCCTTAGCTACCCCTACAGTAATGGCAGCTGATGAAATCAATGATGCAAGTACACATAGCTCACGAGATGAGAATTTTATTAGAATTGCATTTTTCCCCAGCTGATTGCAGACTGCCTCTATGGTTTGTTGACCAAGTTAATGACATCACTGAAGGGAGGCGAGGTTGTTGTAACAAATGCTGTGTCATGCCCTGATATCACAGTAGAAGTCGATTTTGTTATCTCTGTGACCTGTCAAACGTTCATGTCACATGATTCATGCCTCTGTGGAAATGAGGAGGACATTATAAACAGGAAATGAAAACAAGATCCTACTATCATTAGCATTGTTTCACTCCATCACTGGAATGTTTTTCCTTTGGCAAGAGAACACTTGACTTCATTGTATATCTTCAATTTTGGGCATTTTCAAAACTTGAAGGAGAGGGGTTAGTCACGAAGAAAAAAAGCTAAAACTCTGCAGGAGGATGACAGAGTCTTTTTATTTCTTTTCTTCAATTTGATAGTCTGACCTAGACTGCAAAATAAAAAAAACAAAACACAAAAACAAGCAAACAAACAAAATGGGATATTCTACCTCTTTGTACAAAATGTGGGCAAATACAAGTTTTCAACTTGCCAACAAATACAGACACCTCAGTATTGGACTTGAAAAAAAAAAATCATAAGTTTGGACAAGGTCAGTACATATTTTCATCACAAAATATCAATTGCTAAAGCAAACAAACAGTTACAAGCAAAACAATCATCTCATCGTACTTTCCCATTCCTACCCCTCCCCCATTCCCCCCCAACAAAAAAAAAAGAAAGAAAGAAAGAGAAATAAAGAAAGAAATAACAGAATAGAGCAGGAACCAACTTGATTATATTAAATAGATGTCACATCATGCACAATACATGCATGCAGCCTTTCATTGTGCCCCCACTGTTTGGCACTGAGAACTGAAAGTTTACAAAATTCTAAAATTCCAAACCCTCTCCTAAGGAGGCTAACACATTTATTGTATGCATGTAGCTGAGTTACTGAAATTCAGAAACTCTATAGATTCTCTGTATTTGGTGTGCCAAAACAACAGTGCCACAATTTCACAAAAGATGAAAAAGAAAAAGAAGGGGGAAAACAAACTTGGGTCTGCATCATTCTGTAGTATTAACTGTCTACTAGATTTTGTGCCCAGAATGACCATGCCAAAAAGGTCTATGTGCCAAACGGCTGTTCAGTGACAGTATGACACATCAATTTCTCTCCCCGATTGCCCTCATTCAGTTTGTATGATTACGCCTGCAGGCGTGAGTCATTAATATTTCTCCATGCCCATCCGATGTATACAACATCACTGCCATCGATAGAGTACAGTCTGTGGGTTTAGAGCTATAATTTAACCCTTTGAACCCGAAAGGCCGGAAAACCGGCCGCGCGCAGAACGTGCAAATACCCTAAAGGCCGGTATACCGGCCAGAAATCATGTGACTTTGATAGCTTGAGTTTTAACTGTCAGGTGACCCCCTAAATAGGACGCCATCTCACTACAACGATGCGGAGAGATTCTTCGGTCTATACTTTCGTTGATTACGGTTTGGATTTGCAAGTTTTGAGCTACAAAAATGGCAAAAAGATGCTATTCTGCAGAGGAGGCTCGTGCGATAATCCTAGGTGAATCATTTGGTGATTATGAGGAAGCTATTAACAAGTCATATTATAGTCAAAGCAGTGATTTTGAAGATGAAACGGACACAGATAATGAGCTAGATGCTGCACAAGGTGATGTACAATCTTAGCCGGGTACCAGCGGGGGGAAATAGCAGTTGGGATGCCGTTAGAGCTGGAGCTGGAGGTGATCATGTTGGTGATCGTCGAAGTCAAGGGGGCGTGGCACAGTCAGGGAGTGAGGTTATTGATTTTATAGCTAACATTACTAATGTTGATTATCATTATGATTATAATCATTATTGTCAAACTGAGCTATTATTGCAGCTCAAATAAAATTGGAGTAATCATAACCACACTTCACAGACCTGTGGTTATTTGTTTGTTTGTTTGTTTGTTTTTTTTTTTTTTTGCATGTATTACCAATGTATTCAGTCATTTAGCAAAATATGCTCAATATGTGCAAATAATGCAGGGTGAGGGTCACGACCATCTCAAAAAATGCGGGGTTCAAAGGGTTAAGGTTATTAATTTTGTAGATGTAAAGCCTTCTTGTTCTTAACCCTTTGTGTGTTAATGAGTCAAATGTGCACAGAGTTCACACAATTATCTATGGACAAAAATTAATATGGCATGAAGAGGGTAAAATACCCCTTCCATTACCCCCATGTGATGTGGTGATGGAATTGTACATTGGGAATAAGGACAAATACTTGCGAAGTGATAATTCCTCTCACTCTCCACTGCATGTGCATCTGAAGGTCCACATCCTTGTCACCACATCCCCCCCCCCCACTTCCTGTCTTTTTCTTTCATGCTCCACCCACCCCCCTCCCACCACCAACTTTTTCCCTTTCATTTTTGGTCATGTGGCCATGCCTGTGGTCTTTATAAATCCTTACATCTTCCATTCTGGCATCAAATTACTCTATATTGCACATCTATGCTAAAATCAACCTTGTACAGCCATAACTATCAAGTCTGTAAAGAGATAACACTTCAAAGAAGAAATTTTCACAACTAAAAAAAAAAGGAAAAAAAAAGGGGAAAAAAAAAGAAAAAAAAAGGAGGTATCTAGACCTCCTTGGAGTGCATGCTGGATTGCTTTCTTTGCTGATTGGTGCGGATGTCTAGAAACTATTGTCAATGAATAGAGATGACCTAGCCCTCTAAATCCTATTGTGTATCGATGGCTCCCCAGTTGAGTTGAGGCATATTCCCACACCTGCTAACTTTACGACTAGGTGAAGTTTGGATGGATATGACATTGAATGCTGTTGAAAAAGCTTGGCATGTTAATCTCCGTGCCTGGGCAAATACAGGGTTTAACTCATTGAAGACTAGTCCCAAGTATACTCGGGCAGGTGTCTGTGGGAAATGCAGCATGTTATAGTAAAATCAGCCCGTCCTCAATGGGTTAATAAGGGAGGAAATCTGAGTAAAACAGAAGTGACATCCTCCTGTTCATATTCATAGTCCAACAAATAAGACCACTGGTGAACTGTCAAAATGGGTGGTAGTCTAGTCACTCTTACAAAATATTTGGGGGGGGGGGGGGGGGGGAGGGGGAGGGGAAACAGCACATGATGTATCCAACGCTGCCCATGGTTAGCTTGAGTATAGATCCTCCATTACTAACAGAACACAGGAGCTTGTCTATATTGTTGCTTGAATGCAAATATCTTTCAATTTTTCTGGGAAAGAGGAAAGAACATCTAAGACAGAGTTAACCCATTGAGTACGGGCTGATTTTTCTTCAACACGCATTTCCCACAGACACTTGCCTGAGTATACTCCGGACTCGTCTTTAACAGGTTAATAATGCTTGTTTATATGTAACGAAACACTTTTTGCCTGACCTCAAATGTACCAACCTCCATGAAAGAGCAAAAATGTCACAACAGCAAGCTAATCGGACAGTCTGTTCATTTCCTTCGAGATATCCTGCTGAAATTACTGGGACCTGGACACTCTAATGGTTGTCAGGAAAACATGTTTGCTACCCAGCAAACAACAGACATTTTTTTTTTCCATCATCTTCTGAGCCCATAGCAAGTGGGACAGACTTGGTATGGGATTCTCTGTAATTAGCAGTCTCCCTTCTGATGGGAAAAGAAAAAAAAAATAAGTGAAAGAAAAAACAGCAACAAAGTAGTGGAGATTCATTATGGAGACAAAAAAGAAAAAAAAGATGCTTGTCCTGAAGATAGTAAGGATGAGTAGAGAGAGTGACAGTTATGTTTGCCCGTGATAATCAAATATTTCCTCCTCAACAATGAACAAGGTAAATTCTGTCATCTCGTCTCCTATTGTCCACTCTGGTTCTCTCCAAATCTTGATCATTTACCCCCAACCCTCCCCCCCCCCCCCCCCCAACTGTGCTCTTTGGTACTGACAAAAATACCTCTGCATACCAGCACCATTGTCTGACAAAATAGACCAACTGTCTGTATGCTTGTTCTTGATCCTTCCCTCTGAGTGATTTGGATCGTGCAATTAACACCTTAAAGTGGCCAGACTGCAGAGTAGTCACGATAATCCTCACCTGTTGGCCGGAGTAATTCAAACTTTTCGCCGAAATAGATCGACTTATCCATCCGACTATCCCTAAGCTGTCTTTTGTTCAATTTTTGTGCTCCTCGCTGCACGAACTGCTATTTTTGTCAATCTATCTGACCTGTCACTGTCCTTACTGGCAATCTGGAGACATCCACAGAATTTGCTAGATTGATCCATCTTCTCTGAAATCTTGCACATGACCTCGCTTCGGTTTCGTGGAGATTGGCAAAAGCGAAAGACAGTGATATTTCTTCATCTTCTTAGTAACCCCCCCCCCCCAAAAAAAAAAAAAAAAAATCTTCAAGATTCATCAAGGGCATGGGAATAGAAGAGATAGAGTTTAATCATTCATAATGAAATATTTGATTCTATGATTTCTTAGGATCATCAGGCATGCAGAGAAAACAGATGGTGAAAATATGCTAAACATTTTGTGAAAACTTGGCTCACTTTCACCAGATGGTAACTGCACAGAACTTACTGAACAAACTCTTGTTTGTTCAACTGCACATCTTCCAAGTAAAGATGGGGACATTTTACACTGGTAATCATGGAAGGAATGTATAGAGACAAAAAACAAAACAAACAAACAAACAAACAAACAAACAAACACCCTCCAAATGTGAACAACATCAGAAGTCCCAATCGCATGCACAACATTAACAACTCATTGTCCTGTCAATGCAAACTAGAGAACTGAAGAAAGTTTGAGGAGTGCTTATGAAATCGCACTTAATTCCTTATATTTGACCCTTTGAAGACTGCTTTTAGTATTCTTTGGGTTTTAAACATGCTAATATTGATACAATGGCAATATACACACATTCAGAAGAACAACTGATGCCATGTGCAAAAGTCTGCCTATTCTGTTTGTGCTGTTTCCCTGCATACAATTTCACACCGAGACCTCCCTAAAGTCAACTGATATGCTGACATTTAATTTTCCTTCAACCAAATCATCTCTGTATCTCTATTCCCATTTGACATCTTTACCTCCCCTGCAGATCAAGAGCGGTACACTCTACTGGCCACCCGAGACAAAAGAGAAAGAAGTCTGTCCCTACAACCCCTACATGATGGACAACGATGACTGTGAGGGTAGATACTCCAGCTGCGTGCTGCTGCCCAACGGAAACTGCAACTGGATGGAGACGAAGGGACTCAAACATTGTCGGCAGAAGACTGGGAGCGTCTTCTCATAACAGGGGCGGGTGAAGAGACGTTGGCATAATGATGAAACATCTCATGGTGTGTGTATTTGCAAAGGATGCGCAAACATTTGGCGACATGGGTGACGACTTGGTGGATGACCTACCTGTGTGACCTCACACATATTTTTTTGAGCGTTGCGGAGAAGTTGTTTGACTGACGATTGTACGGCAGTTTCCTGATAGTCCGTGATCAAGGATGAAGTAAGGGTTGGAGGAACAAGTAATGGTGATTTTTCTCCTACCTCCTTCCTCTGGATGATTGGAAGAAGTTGGATTGTGTGTGAGGGCAGCAGACAAGCTCCGGTCAAAAGCCGATCCATGCCAACTCGGAAAAATTTACATCCATGCGTGGTGCCTTCTACTTGATTGCAAATAGAAGTGTCGGCAAATAGAGGGCAGCAAAATCACTTAGAATTGTGAGCTGAAAAAAAAAAAAAGGTTGATGGCACCATGGTTACCTACCACTGGAAGATTTATGTTGAACCACAGCATAGATCGCACAACCTGAAAGGGACAGGTTCTTTCGAACCCAAATGGGAAATAAGTTGTGGCGGTCGGAATTTGGTGCCAAATTGTTTTGGAAGACGACAATTCAAGTGGATGGTATACCATTCTCTCATGTGTCGTAAAGTAAGGTTAATGTGGTCATCTCATTTGTGTACATACCAGATACGGAATGTCAATGCAAATGAGCTTTGCAAGGAGGAACTTGTATATGAAGAAAGTGAGTTTGTTAGGGGATGCAAAATGGGTGGTATGTGATTTGTTACGATTTCCAGGAGCACTGTTTTAGTGTCGATACATAAAAGTATCATACTGTACTAAAGTGGAAATCACATCTGGGGACGCCTTTAAAGGGAAGGTAAACCCAAAAAGCAATGTGGATTGAGTGAAAGCAGCAACATTAGTAGAACACATCAGCGAAAGTTTGAGGAAAATCGGACAATCGATGCAAAAGTTATAAATTTTTAAAGTTTTGGTGTTGAAACCGCTGGATGAGGAGACTACTAGAGGATATGACGTATGAGTGGACAACAATACAAAGAAAATATAAAGGAAATTCAACAAAAATTCACTTTTCCAGAATTATGAAAGAGCAATGGACCAACCTCTTTAAGAAAGCAGGGGGAATAATTGCTACCCCTAACATATGCCAATATCAAGTTGATGGAATTTGTAATTTTCATGAAAAATGGATTTTTGTAGAATTTTCTTTATATTTTCTTGGTATTGTTGTCCACTCATAGGTCATAACCTCTAGTAGTCTCCTCGTCCAGCGGTTCCAACACCAAAACTTTAAAAATTCATAACTTTTGCATCGATTGTCCGATTTTCTTCAAACTTTCACTGATGTGTTCTACTAATGTTGCTGCTTTCACTCAATCCACATTGCTCTTGGGGTTTATCTTCCCTTTAATGGAAGCGATAAAAGAATGAGACACAGAAATGTTTATGCTTTATTCCATTCAAACGGATTGGTTTACGTAAAGCTTTGGCATCTGTATGAATTTCATGACAGTTTATACAATGGACAAAAAAAAAAAAAGGTTTCTTGCTGTAACAGAAGGAATGAACGACAGAGAATGGTCACCTTTGAATGTGGAAAGTACAACCTTTGAATGGCAAGCACATCAAATTTGGTAGATGAACTCTTGCAATGTTTTGTACACAAAAGGGAATTGAGTTTGGAGTTTGATGATACTCAAAAGTACGAATTTGATCTGTATGTTAAAAGAAATGTAAGAATTGCTTTGATTCCATCCACAAGAATTGGACAAATGGACATGTTCCTGATATATGTGAATAGAAATTTCATCTTTTTGTAGAGGTATATATAAAGTATTTATTGAAATGAATATTTCCATGTTCTTGTCAATAGAGAGTACATTGCACATGATGAATGCATATTAAACTGACTTTGACAATGTTTCAATGTGAGCTACTGTACGTGGAAATCAAATTTCTATTGTGTGATGTGCTTAACTTTGTTGATTTGACTGATGTGATGTGTAAAGACATTTTTCTTTTTCGAAGCCTTGTTATATTCACCAGCACAAACTCATCACTGTATCAAGATGTGTTGGTCAATGATGATTGGTATTAAGGTCAGATTTTTCTACAAGACTCAAATAGATATAGAATAATCATAATCTATAACAATCTAACTGTAACATTGTGACCCCTCTTTAAATCTGTCATCACTGTGGGAAATGATGCATTCTGCTGGACTTCATTTATATCACATCCTGATCTTGTACACAATAGCTACATGTAAGCCTCCTCACAACTATTTACCAGTGTACTTCAGAAGATGGTATGACATGAACATTCATTCTCGGTGTTTATGAGGTAATATGAAACGTTATGGTGTATACATTGATGTAATTCCAGCATTTGTGAACAGTTTGGCAATCTAACAAGTGAAGTAGTAATCATTAAGAAGCTAAAACTTATTGTGGCACATGACAAACCTTATGGCCGATCTAAAAAGCCAAATCATCCAAAAAAGGCGATATGAACACCTTTCAATGATCACTTAACCCGTTGAGGATGGACTGATTTTGCTACAACACGCATTTCCCATAGACCCCTGCCCGAGTATACTCGGGACTCGTCCTCAATGGGTTAAAGGTACACTGTAAAGCCAGAAATATTTTTGTGTGTGAAACTTTGTGCCAAATTTGTGAGGAGTTAAGATTCACAATAGTAAAGTGCACAAGAAAGTGTTTATCTACACAGTGCATTGAATACCAGTGGTGATTTGCGAAAGTTTCATGCCACAAGCAATTTGACAAGTATTTCTGGTTTTACAGTACTGCAGCACAAGATGATGGTGAGGGTTTATCATTATAGCTCTTTCCAACCCCTCTCCCCTCCCCACCAGTATGATTTCAGACCAGACAGACAATAAGTGGAGGAGGGGTGGGAGCAGGGAAGGTTGCCGTTGAATGATGTTCAAGCCAATTCATCAACTGTTGATGGAGACAATTTGGCGTCCAGCAAACTTGGTGATGAGTTGCAGTGGTCACTTTGCTTTGTTTCTGGTCATTGGAGTATCTCTTTGGGGACAGGATGAGGGGTGACTGCAAAAGTCAAGTGAGGTCACAGAGACGATAAGTGGGTTTCATCAGGGACAGCTGTCCATGATTTTTCAAATTATTTATCTCTTTGACTGTTTAAATGCAAAAAAAAAGAAAAAAAAGGAGAGAAAATAATGCAACTAGTTATCTCACCTCCACTCTCTGGTTTTTGTTTTCATTGTTTGGTTTGCAATGAAAAATCAAGTAGCTCTTCTTGTCAGTAAATATTTCTTTGTCAGTGAAACAGGAACATATCTTATATAAAATTCATTAATGACAGCTACATCACTGAGTAAGATGGATGGATATGCCCCCCCCCCCCCTCCTTTCAATGGCTTGATTGTATAGGCTTCATTATTCAAGGATTGGTGGAATCTGTACATTTGTTTGAAGCCCCTGGGCTACTAGAACCTGTTATCTCTCTCTGCACAGCTAGACAATTTAATAACCTCCAAGCATAATTAGAATATTAAAAAAACCACCCTTCTTGACCCATAAATGCCTTTTGAGACTTTTACTTTTGTCTTATTTTTTCAACCTACCTTCATTAAAATTTTTCAATGGTTTGCTTATATATTTCTAGATATATTTTTTTATAAAATGTAGAAAATTAAGAAGTAAGATTTATCAGAACTGTTATCATAGAGCACACCAAGTATTCCCTGATTGAATTGGTATCTCCCCCTGCCTTTTTTTTTTTCTTTTTTGCCAATCTTACTCTGAGATGTATTTGACCTGGCATGTGCGTGTAACACTCAAGGCCATTATGACTACTAGCGTGTGTGGCAATAACAGGTTTTGACAAACTTTCCTCAAGAAATGTGCTTTAATTTATTTTTTCATTCCTTCTCAATGGCAAATTCTATGACTCAGATTTGAAATTGGTTGTGGATGTACCAAACACTGCACTTTTTCCCCCTATCTTGGGGAGTTGATTTCCTTGTTGATGCTGTATCATGACATGATAAATAGGCGAATAAGTGACCAGCCTATCAATACTGTCAAATGGCTGCAAATGTCCATGATCTGTTGTGACATATTGAGACATAAGGGATTGAAAATCGTCTACCAGTCCTTTGACTTTTAGCCAGACTCTCTCCTCTTTATGCCTGTTTGTGTTGAACTGTCATGAACCTCTGGCAGAATCTCCATCACTTCGGCCATTTCTAAGGCTTTAATCCAAATCCCCACAGCTAAAACTGGCCCAAAATAGATTTACTGATCCCAAACATTGGTCCTCGCCCCCAAATTATTCTGCCCAGGGGCAAAGAGGGGCGGGGTAATTTGGGGCGAGGCACAAAATCCTTATGCACTCCTCCTTAGAGGGGGGAAAAAAAAATCTCATCAACACACAAAGATTACCTACACCTTCTTCTTCTATCTCACCAGCCAGTTCCAATTACACCCTTTTTCTGCAAACTCACCTGAGATTCAAACTCTCCCAAAAGAGTTCTGTCCTTGTATGTGATCCTTATTCAAGACCTTGCCAGAAAAGAGCGATAACACAAAACTCTTCATTTCTACCTCATCTCCCTCTTCCTTGATTTTGGTTCTGATGTGATGTTATCAAGGGGGAAGATCGCAGGATAGCATGATGGCAGTGAGGGGGTGGTCAGGAAATCGCCATAGCAACACAGATACAGCTCTCGTACAGGAGGCACCGTTGCGCCAGAGCGACGCCGAGTTAGCAATCTCGACGCTGAAAAATGTTTCCTCTGACAAACAATCGATCCATAATTTTTGTCTTTCGATTCCCTCTGCATAGGAATAGACTTGAAAGTCACTGCTTCTCAATTTGTGAATGTTCTCTCTTGTATTTCATTTGAAAGGATATGTTACTCCAGGGCAGAGGTTCAGGGATTTAAAATCAAATCAAGGTAGACAGTAATGGGATGGGTTGGGGTACGTGAGAGGATACAACATGTAAGAACATGATATCTTTTGCCTCTATTGATGTAGAGATAGCCCAGATTTTTTTCCTTTTTTTTATCAAAGCACATCAGTTATCTTGTATCTTAAAGCAAGTCATTGTATCTGTACCTTTCTGATGCAAGGAAAGTATGCCATAGAATTTGATATGTTTTGTAACAACTGCACAATACAACCATCACAAGTCCAGTTAAAAATTAAGGAGTCAATTCTGACAGTCAAATGTGATTGTTATTTGTCATCCAAACTAAAAGTTCTTATGCAGTCACATTCAAGAAATTAAAGAAGAAAATACGATGAAGCAATTGACATTTTACTTGATAATTACAGGAGTAAAAATATCACCCTATGATGATGCCTAATGTAAATCTATACAAAATGTACTTCCCATCCGATGTCTAAAGAACTATCTGAAATCTTAAGGAGTAAAATCGGTACTTTGTTTTAATATCCTGAAATGAATTTTAACTTCACAGCAAACGAGCTCAGTGATTGCTGGAAAAAAATCTAAAACATGACATGGCTATCAAACCCTGCAGGGAACTGATAGTGTTGAATATTGAGTGGAGTGGGTAGGCAAGATCTCATTGCATGGAACAGAGGTGTCTAACATCCTCATGACATACAATCCGACAGAACATTGGAACTTTGTCGGGCGTGGTCATGACGTAAATCCTGATAAAGGAAGTGAAGACATCCTTGACGAAGCCAATCAACAGCCCTGACAAATGACACAGGAATCCACTCATATGTTGCACACACACAAACACAAAAATGCTACATGGGTTTCTAAGCACTTTATATAGAAAGGAAACATTACAAATTGATTGATGATGCTTAAACCATGACCAATTACATCCATTTTGTTGACAGTTAATAGATGAAGTTGTAATCCTTCTTTGAAGGGCATTCTACTTGAGTAGATCCAGGGGTAACTTGTTAATGACGGCAGGAACGCAATTAATCAGTTAGCTAAGTTGATGATATGCTGTTTTTAATGGCATCCCAAGGATTTGTCTTAAAGTTTCAAGGATAACATAATCTCCAAAAGCATTCACAGTATTTCAATACCCTGCCTACCAGTGGAACAATATGACAATTCTCAGAGCAAGAGAAATGCTTTTGTTGTATGGCTTTGTCGACAGAAGTACTGTACAACACTGGGGAGACCAAGACTACAACCTAATGTAGCATTTTGGGACCCTGGCAATCAGGCTTGGGGGAAGAGGAAACAATGGATTATCCTAATCCATTTTCTGAAGCCAAAGCTGAGGATTAGAAGCTAATTACTAGCGATCTCCTTTGCGTGTATATGTCTGTGTGTGTGTGAAAGAGAGTGTATGTGTTGTGTGTGTGTCTATGTTTCCATGCCCAGCAGAGCTGGAGAATGAAGGAGGGCTGTCTAGCCATTAAGGAAATTGGAGCGTAATTGTTGTAATCTATCATATCCTGAATGACTCTGAATAATCAAGAAAAATGCCAAATTTATCATTCCCTTCACAAGGGGCAAAATCTGAGATAAAAGAGTGCTGATCCCATTAAAGGGGGAATTACAGACCCCTTTTCTTTTCTTTTTTTTTCTTTTACTTAACAGTGGTTTGGAGCCAATTTCAGAAGAGGAACAAGACACTAGCTGTGAAACTTTGAAACTAAATAACTACATGCACTGAAAAAACAATTACACACCTGTATATGTAATCTCAATCAAATACATATGTGTAATGTACGCTGATTAATGTTGACATGCAAGTTGAACTGAAATGAATGTTATAAAGAAATAGACATGTATTCCAGGTCAGTGTGTCAGAAGCCACTAAAAAAAAAAAAAAAATGTTTTTGATTTCTGTAAATCAGTATGTACCACTTGAAAAATGTAGGATAATTGTTGCCCTTTATTATGTTGTCCATGTGTTCTTTGATAGTCTACAATTTTGTGATTTGTTCAGTGTCAAAGTGTTAACATTATAGAATGCATCTGAAATATATGTTACTACATCTATGGCCAATAGAAGAGCTCTGTGCACTCTTAATGGCTTTAATTAGGTGACCTAAAGTTGTTTAAAATGTATAAAATGTATACTTTGTGATGGAACTGTTCTACACTGATATGAGAATATCAAATTATAGCATTGATTTAACTGTAACAGATGTTACTGACCAATATTAGCATGGACATTCAATTAAGGGCATAATCTTTGTGACATACATGTAATTTACTTTCAGTTAGTAAGGGCATAGTCTTTGTGACATAGTTTACTATCCTAAGACTATCATTGTGTATTTTTAAGTGATGGTAATTGTATACAAAGAAAGTGAGAAAGGGGAGAGAGAGAGAGAGGGAGAGAGAAAGAAAAGCCAAATGAGTTTATGCACAAAATCAGTATTATTAATAGGCATGAAATGTATTTGTATGAATATATGCTGAAGGTGTGCGCAGTGTTGGTATCCAGTAATGACTTGGTTATTTCATTATTGAGAAAACAGGTAAACACACTGATGAGTTGTTGCTATGGAGACTGTCTTGACTCAGTCATAGCTCATCAGTGACCCTATATTTAACAAGATTTTCTCACTAAAACCATAGATGAATCAGGTGGAAGATAATCAGTCACGCTGAAATGACGTACACATGAGTGTGAAATAGGTACAGACTGGACAATCAAGGTGTAAATGTGGTTCAACTGTAGCTAAATCTTAACCTTGGATATAATCAAGTATTCTTTGACATACTCTATGATTCTTATGATAATTTTGCCTCCTGTCATGAATGAGAAGTACATAGATGTTGGCCAAAGCGAGTGGAATTTTTGTGATGAAATTGAGAGAGGCATTTATTTCAATTTTGACAGCAACGAGTATGTCCTCAAATTGTTCTTAAATGAAAAGACAAAACTGTGAACCCCACTTGTGGCAGTTAGGGAAAGGAAAACTTTAAGCCTTGGCATCTTTTGTAACACGAAATCAGACGAGGAAAAAAAAGTCGAGTAAAAAATTAAGTCCTTACATAGCGTAGGTCAAGTCTAGTATAAGCCAACTCAAGATGCTATCAGCCAACTGCTATCTTGGTGACAAGATCTGAGGGGGTCCTGAACATGATTTGACTGACAGTTATTTTGCACTTTGTGCATGGTACCTTTCACATTTATATTTCACATTCAATGTACCAGGGTTGAGTTTTAATTGGAGAGTGAACACATAGTATAGAAGTAATAAAGATTTAAAGTGATTTAAGATAATTCAAATTCCCTCTTGTGTTTTGCTCATGGACTCTTCCAGCTTTTGTTGGGAGTAGGTGTAGACATAGAAATGGTGATGGCCGAGAGAAATAAAAATTGTGGTGAATGTCATTCCAGCAACTGTACTCACTTGTCATGTTGATGATGTTATGTTATTGATCACACATATGTGCCATTGAAAACAAAAGAGTAGTAGTTTATAGCTTTGCGAAATTCATAAGGCTGTTAATGTAAAGATGCAGAGATAATCACAGAGTTTTGTTTGTGAAAGCCTTGGATCCACTTTTAGCATGACTGAATTAAACAGTCAAAGCTGTTAAACTTTGAAATATATGTCTCGTCTTCCATTCAGCCAAAGTATTGTAAAATTGGTGAAAGACAAGTGAGTGTCTTTTCCCTGTTTCAAGGGTGTTCTTCAACTCTTTAGAGGGTAATCTGTGTGCATATACATATAAACATGTGTTTTGTGAACATAAACTTGTGTATTTCCCTTTCAAAACTCTATGTTTCTGTAAATAGAAAGAACTATTATATAAATATATATTATATATATCAAATGCGACTGAGTTCTGGATCAATGATTTTATTGTCAGTTGTGAGAAATTGCAGTGAGTTTGTGAGGGAGACAGAGGGGGTGAGGGAGCAAGAGAAAGGAGAGAAGAGGAAAACAGTTTGCTGTTCAGCATATCATCGCTGGGGTGACGAAATGATATAAAGAACACATGTAAAAAAGAATTATGTTTTTAATGAAAAGTATATGTTCCCTCAACTTGTAACTGACATATCTAAAGGTCGATATTGTTCCCCCTGCATTTTGAAAGAACTATGTCAAATGCTCTTTCAACATACTAGAAAAGTGAGAATGTGGTGAATTTTCTTTACATTGTTGCATTCCCTAACATAACATATTTGGGTTTCATTCTCCTTTAAGTTGCATACATTTTCCACACAATTAAAAGAGATACTAGGTCCACTAACCCATTGCTTATGTAAAGCAGATGTGCCATGTAATAGCTTTACAAGAATTGAAATTTCTTGGATTCAAGGGGTTGATGGCAAAAATATCCCACCCAGTCCATGTACTGAATGCTGCAATGTATTTACTGCATCACTAAGTACCCATATCTAGCTACAGCAAGTCCTTTCATTTTCAAGACAATGTCCGTGTCATCATTTTGATCATCAAACATGGCAGATAGCTATCTTTGTAGATACCAGCAGAAAAACAAAAATGTGGTGGACTTCATACTGAGCATCAATTGACAACAGGACAGAAATAGCATTTCATAGAATGGCTGAAGGACAGTATCACATTAAAAAAAAAATGAAGAGGAAGAAAGAGTGGACAAACAATCTACAGTGAATGTGTTAAGCCCACAAGCAACATTCTTTGCAGATATATAGTTCACATTCATATCTTTTGCATCTATGCCTGCAGAATCACATCCGCAATGGCACTGTAATAGCATATTCATATGCTTGAAAAGGTACACTGGTATCTAAAGCTCAGGCCTGTATGACCTTACTTTTTAAGATATTCATGCCTTTATGTCATACATTACTGTGCAACTGCTTAATGGGAAATAAGCAACAAACTCTGTCACAAATAAGAATTTTACTAGCAGAAGATGACTATTGATGTTTCCTCAAGCACACCATAATTTACATACAGTGGAAAGCACATCAAACCAACCTTCACAGAACTTTTATTTCCACATATTTTCTCTTTAGGAGATATATTCAAGGTTTGCCTGTCACTGACATAACACAGCTATCGGCAAAGTTCTGTCTTGTCCATCCCCTTCCTTAAAAAAAAAAGAAGAAAAAAAAGAAGAAAAGAAATGAAATAAAAGAAGAAGAAGAAGAGAGAGAGAAAAAAATAAATACTCTGGGGGAAAAAAGGAAATGGTTAGGATATGATTATATCAAATTTCTCTCTTTCCCAATAGGAAGTTATAACCTCTGAGGAAATTGATATGGACAGTTAGCGCCAAAATGGGGCGATCAAATACGCCCTTGCCACAAATATGGCAGAAAAAAAAAGGAGAGCAAAATATTTTATTGAGAGGAAGCAATTATTAACATTGACAAGGACAAGTGTCATAAAGATGTCTTGATGTCACCTTTTTTAGTTCTCTTTTTTTTTTTCAATGGGAAATACACTCCAACTTTGACCATAATTGCTTTGAGTTCTTCAACAGATTTTCTTTTATGATATCTTATTTGCTGATCCTTCACATATAAACCCACACAGGAGATAAGTTCAGTACACTTTATTTCCATCTTACCAAAATTCAAACATAGAAAACAAACATGTTTGTCAACAACAGCATTTCAAAATGACCATCTAAAATTGATGTGAGATTCTTCTGGAAAGGTCAAGCAAGGTTGGGTATAATCTGGACATTACTACAGTGGGGGCGCTGTGGCATAGTGGATAAGACTCCCGACTCCCGATAGGAGGACCCGAGTTCAAATCCCGCCCAGTGCTTACGTCCTTGGACAAGATGATTTAACCCACTATGTCTCTCTCGACCCAGGTGTATAAATGGGTACCTGGCAACGCTAGGGTAATAATAATAGCAGGGCCCTCTGGTAGAGCAGCGGCAACACTGAAGAGGATACCCTGCGTAATAAGACCTTATTATTATTATTATTCAATATGACAAGGTTATCTTTATCAAAGAGTAGAAATAAAGCAACAAAACCCAAACATGAACAAACACCGTCCTCTCCCACCCCCCCCCCCCCCAACCTGGACCCCAAATTCTTTATCTATTAACTTTTTGTTGTTTCTGTGACACAAAACATAATATGTTATATATATAATGATAATATATTATATTATGATAATCCTGTGTATGCTAAAAACCTCTAAAGTTAGTGTTCAAAATTTGAGTAATGAAGACCATGAGCTCCTTTTTTTTTTTAATCCCTGAAAAATGAAATAAATGAAGAGCTAACATCATATTTCTATTTCTTTCTTGAAAACAATTGGTTTCCAGAAGTGAACATCAATGATCAACAGGAACAGACAATAACTTTCATATGGGCCGTGACGCGAGAAAAGGGCCCTTAGGGCATTAAATACCGAAAATGAGTTTTCACCGCCACATTGTGGAAGGAACTGTGACGTATTTAGATATACAAACCTTTTTCTGAAATTCCAATCCTAAATGGCCCCACTACGACATTCAAAACAGCATGTTTTGTCCAAATATTGTCACTTTTTGATGCGTCTATGCATGTGCGCGCGGTTAGCTAGTTGATCTTTTTTGCGCGTATTGCTTTGTCAAACTTCTGCGCCGTTTTCTGGCGTTTGCGCGCAGCGGTGCTAAGGGCCCTTTTCTCGCGTCACGGCCCATATAGATATGCTGACTAGAAGACATCTTGAAATAACAATGCACATTGCTATCTCAGTGCATATTCTTTGCTGAAAGTTATGTTTCTGTTTTGACCTGCAGGCTTGTCAACTCTGTACATGTATCACAACCTGTCACTGTTTAATCTAAAAAGCATTGGCTGATCACATTCGGTACCCACAGCACAACCTGATGCATCCGAACATAGCAAGCATGACACCAGTCATTACATCAGATAATTGAAATTAAAAGACATGAGCATATGCTGAGTTTGTAATATTGATTCACTCATCATAACCATGAATCTTTCAAATTTAGTACATGGCAAAGAAGCACAGTGCACTCACCTTTTTGTTCCAACATCCGAACCATTAGGCCAATGGTGAGTACCACAGGCAGATCAAAGGCCAAGCAAGTTGTTATGGAAGATAAGAGTCGAAAGAAAAGCAAGAGGGGAAATGAGGCATTGTTTAATATGAGCCAACTTGTACACACTTTTATAATTCAATTTTACTGGTCAATGGAAACTCAAGCAAACACATGAGTTTACTGGAAAAGTGGATATTTCCGCGCAAGTAATTTTCCGCGCAAGTAATTTTTCGCGCTCAGCCGGGCAAGATGAATTCCGTGTGTTTTTAATTCCGTGGAATCAGGATGTTTACTACTTGAACATATAGCATGCAATTTGCATGTTTTTATTTTCACAATAATTTCTGGTTGCGTGAAATGCACAAAAATTTCCACACTGCGAAAATTTTCACTTTTACAGTAGTCTGAAAATTTACATTTCTGATGAGAGAAGCTGCCTTCAGATTCAATCTGAATGATTGAATATGTGTGAGAAACTACGTCTTTATATTTGGATTATCTTTGTCCTGCAATTGATAAATTATCATTTTTCCTTTTCTTTTTTATAATCTACCAAAGGTCACAAAATTTCAAGTATATTGATATGGTCTTTGACAATTGGAGATCCCATACCTAAGTATGTAATTTCTCAAAATGTTGGTTTTCAGTCTTCAACTAAACATTACTTTCATAACATCACTCTGGAGGAAGTAATTGCAATTTTAATATGACCAAGAGAGTAGGATGTTCTGTTATCTATATCTTCAAACAATACACAGACTCGAATGGTGTCTATGCAGTGTCTCATTTAAATCTTTTTGTACCAGTCAGAATAGTGATTGTCTGCACACACCCTGCCATAATGGAGGTACTGGCGCGGAACATCAGGAAGGATGTTTCGTTGCAAAGCAAGTGACAGATATTATAGATTAATCAATTGAAAATTATTTAGATACATTTTTTAAGATTGTGACATTACTAATATTTGTTTTAGGTTTAATGACAGTGTTCATGCTTAAACCTCAGGTACATCTGTAACAAAGCTTTGGAACAATTTGGTCAAACAAATTTGGCCACCAAAGCTAGACTTCATTGGGAGTTCACACAAGTAATTGCGGTGACCAGGATAAGACAATAAACTTAGGACTTTAACCCATTGAGGACTAGCTGATTTTGCTATTTTAATGCACATATTTCCCATAGACACCTGCCGACTATATCCAGGACTAGTCTTTAACAGGTTAATAAACTGACTTTGAAATTTTGCCCAAAGGAACTTAACTCTTTATGTGCCACGTTCGCACGTCCGACTCAGTCGACGGCGTGCCAACTTCGCATATTCTGCTCAACAAACAAAGCCGCCAAAACCGATCGATAAATCGATAATCACTGCTAATCCCGCTGCACAATGAAAGCGTTTCTCATGCTTTTGTTCCTCTCATTTATACGGCTTGCATTCTATGTGGTGATTGACTATCAAGTGCTGTTCCCAACTAGATTTGCTCGTACATTCTAAGTTTCTGTCACGGTTTTATATGCAAAACCCATGTCTTTACAGCAATGTAGCAACTGGTCATTCAAAAGAAAAATTGAAAATAGATTCTTCATACAATTTATGTCGAAACAAAGCTTGGTATTCCTCTTTAACTTTGCCTACTATTATGCCCATCTAAACAGAAATTTGTAGAAGTTATACAAATTGGAAAACAGAATTCTTTCTCAAAGCATGACTACCTTCGTGTCTCAGAATAACGTGGCACACAGGGGGTTTCCAGCATGGCACATAAAGAGTTAAAGAACATGATTGTATCAGAACAGAATGTAAATCATCCCATAATGAAAGGTCTTTGGAAGGAAATGTCTGAAGGGCGAAATGTGATAGGATCCACTTTGTCTTGTAGGATAAGTATAAAAACTTTGTTTCTTTTTCATCTTTCTCATTTTATTTTATTCAGTTTTTACAAACATTGATGAACATATATAAACACAAGTGAAAATATCTATTCAGCATATGTCAAATCAAAACATATTTGCAAGCCCTACTTAAGATTTGAAAATTTCAAAGTTTGCAACACATTTATTAGTCTGCAAAGGTAGTTAAAACATTAAACTTTTAAATTTTTTGAGCAATTACAACTTCCTTATATATCAACCTATCATGCAACTTTGTATTAAAGGAGAATGTGGTCACTGGTCATATTTGGTCACTCATGTATCACTGCCCATCTGAACTTTGCACAGACTGCTTGATAATATTCTGAAGTAAAAGATGTATCAATGATACACCTCAAAGTTTGACGGAGAGAGGGGAAAAGGGCATGTGATACAGGACAGTGCCGAGGGGCAAGGGCTGCAGGGATGGGAGGGATCTCCACGTCGACAAAGATGCCGACAACACAACCGGAGATGGTGACAACTGATTTATCAAACCACATCTTACCGGTGCCATGCCAACATCGAGTACGTGAAGAAGAGGGAAAAAGTCTATGTAGTCTAAAGCCTTGCAGCAAGATGGCTTTACTTTTCTATTATTTTTCATTAAAAAAAAATCTTGCCATCCTCACAAAATGATACTTCATTTGAAGAACTTTGGGCACAACAAGAACAGAAGTACTGAATATGACCTAGTGTCACAAAATCTGCAGACACTAAAAATAATTTATTTATTTATTTTTTTTTTTAATTAGAGCTCATATGTATCTTTTTTTTTAAGTACCCGGTATGTCATTCTTCAAATTCAAGTTGACTAAGCTGCACAAATACAGACCAAATTTCATAGAAATATAGTCTGTAATTTGATTGTAAAAATGACTGTTTTTTATTTATGCTAATGAGCTGACAAGCCTTAATGTCATGATGTCACATCAGCATAATTGACACTGTGCTCGCATAAGCATGTGTTCATACCATTAGCAAATAGGAGGTACACTCCAGTCACATCTATTGTGCTTGCATGAGTAGGTAATTCACCATGCCTATGTGCCAAGCAATAATCTGTAGCAATCTTTGTGAAGACAAATTTTTTTCTTTGCTATTCCCAATCCATGGAAAGAAAGGGAAAGATATATGATACGGCTTCTAAACCCTGGTACAACCAAACTGAACATCAGAACATTTGAATATTCAAAGATACACATAGTTTGTGAGGACCACTTTTGGTTAACTATAATAACTCTGATTATCTCTTTTTGCTGAAATTACGATCATTACTGCAGTCGTTAATACAACATATGATATAGTGCATTGCCTGGGTCTAGACATGTGAGAGAAAAAGTGTATAAGCAATGGTCATTTTCATTACTGAATAACTGCTAATGAAGCATATGACATGAGGCCATATACTCATGTGCCCGGAAGAACAACACGAACGCACACGAGGCTCTTAACCCGTTGAGGACGGACTGGTTTTGCTACAACACGCATTTCCCATAGACCCCTGCCCGAGTATACTCGGGACTCGTCCTCAACGGGTTAAGAAATACATGCCTCATGTGCATTTTGCATCTTTCCTCTAAAAATAAGATAAAAACCTCATGGAATATATGGCATATACTCATAAAGTACCACACAAGACAGGAGAAGTGGGGAGAACAGCCCTGAAGAGCAGAAAAGCTTAGGCCAGTTGTAGTCTTCATTTGCAATTCTGGACTGAATGTTGGTATGTCTAGTTTTCCATTTTAGATTACACGACTTTATACAATCATGCAAACAATTTCTCGACTCTGAGATAACCAAGCAAACAAATATTTAATGCAATTTTATTAATCAAAGACAATCTGATTCATTAAGTTTGGACATATTAATTTGGCTCTCTTGGTTAAAGTAGGTTTTCTTTATCGGTGGCGGATGGTCCAGAAGAGCTTATATTGTATTGGAAGCACAACTAAGGAAAAAAAGTATATATGATTAAATCTTTACTGGCTATCTCTGTAACTTATCAGAAATATATCTCAGAAATGATTGACAGACAAGAAAAAAAATAGGCAATGGGGGATTCTTGGATACAGGTGCTCTTTAAAGCTCATTCATTGCACCTGTACCTTAGTTCTCACCCAATCATGAGGCCCATAGAAAGTCCTTTCACCTTTAGCTCATTAACAACAGATGGACAGAGACTATTACATACTCTGGTAGCTATTACAAACCACCTCCATGTGACGCACAGTCACGCTATCTTGCCAAAAGTAACTTGACTTCTGCTTTTTTGATCCCCAGAATCTACCACTTTAAGGTATTCTTTTGTCTCCAGGCACATTCTCGTTTCATTTCCCAGAGAGTGCTACACGTCCCTCCCAGGAATGTGCAAATACCTGATGGGTTTCACGGCTATTAAGTCATTTCTGGTGCGCTATTTTGGCTGTAATTCCAAACATGTGTTTGATATTGAAGTGCCACAAAGGTACAGCTTAGAGATGGCAGGGAAAAAAAAAAACAGTGATGAAACTCTCTTCCATTTGAATCTATGGATAATTGCTTGTGATTGATGATGGTTTATCGGTAAATGTTATATCTTATCATTGTTATACATCTATGCGGAGCTGGATTCTGGGAACTTAACAATGTTAAAGGAAGAATACATGAATGGTTTAAAGGAGAGAGGGGGGAAGGCTGGGGGAGAACATTTTGGTCATAGATGCCGTCAGAAGACAAGACCTGAGGAGTCTCCACAAAGTCTGGGCAAACCATTCCCCAGGGCGACTTCAAAATGGAACGGGCCAGACGTAACGAGCTGTGAGGCAACCCCTGTTTGGGTAGTTATCAAAGCCCCGCTTCCTTCCATCTCGAATTTGATAAATTTCCCTCATCTTCCCACCATCTAATTTCGGCCCCGCAGCACGGCACAGGGAATGGGTGTTGTCACGACCTAAGACTGCTTAAAGGCTGTTGCATATATAATATAACCCTTGTGTTATAAAAAAGAAAAGAAAGAAAAATATTATAAACAAGAATCCCCTAAGTGCATTACCCCGTTGAGGACATGTCCTGAGTATACTAGGGCAAGTGTTTACGAGAAATGCGTGTTGTAGCAAAATCAGCCCATCCTAAACGGGTTAAACAAAAATACTGGTTTAAAATCATGAGTCACATGACATTTTGTAAAACAAGCATGATATCTATCTACTTTATATGCAATTATTGATTTTGAAGTAGCTATAAACACATTTACAGAACTCTCAACAACATTGACGACAACAGCAGCAACAACAACACACCTTTACTACTCTCACCAACAACAATAGAATTCCTGAACATTTCCCCAGCCCAAGTGGAAGCAGGGCAATTAGGTTACAAATCATACAAATAATACTGCAATTCAGATTGCTTGAAATAAACACTGTTTTTCTTGCAAATTCAATTTCTTGTTAAAAAAAACAAACAGGAGAACTACTTCTTCTTCTTTTTTCTTTTTTTCAGAAGTGTGATGCATTTCTGCCTAAAACCCAATGCAGTCATGCTTTACTCACAGCACTGTTAATAGTAGGGCCTTGAATTTTTCCTTGCTGGCCTCTTGTTTTTGGTGGCTTTTAGTGATTGTGGGATTAATGAGTGTACATGAGAATCATGAAAAATTTCAGAGAAATGCCTCATAGCATTCTCCACATTTCAAAGACGCAGTTTGCCAGTTGGTGTGACAAAGACGGAGAGCATATGGTGACAGCTTGGGGTTTTTCGAGGGATTTTTCTGGAAATTCAACGAGGGGTGTGTGACAAAAGGCCGAAACAGTCAATCCATAAACAACATTATGCATCACATCACAAGCACAGTGTCATGTACTGACAAAATGTGTCAATCCAGTTTGCCACTTGTCCAGCACGATACGTATGATCTTGTCTAACTACATGTATATGCATATATGAAGAATTTGAGTTACAAATACATGTAATCACCATTTTCAATTTTGTTTAAAGGTAAGGTCTATCATGAAAAAAAAAAAAGGGAAATGAAATATTTTTAATTTGTAGTCATTACATATTAAGAAATAATTTGAAGATATTTATGAAAATCACCACAAATGTGTATATTCTAATTATTTTCTTTATTTTTCAGCAGCTTTAATCTCAAACATTTAAAATCTATAAAGATGGATAAACACTGTATCTCTTTTTGCATTTAAACTCTTGATACATTTGAATTTCTTTTGATATCAATATTTGTGGCTTCAAATTCAAAGTTGTAAGGATCAGGTATATCTGATGTACATCAATATCACTCCTAATTCTAAAAGTCTACTTAGGGGTACATAATTCAAACATCAACTTATGCAAAACATGTGTGCTTCAAAAGTCTTTGCTGGTTTCTTTGAGAATTTTATCCACATTTGTAAAAAGGAGAAATATCTGTATGATATTTTCTCAAGTAAGCACAAACTTTGATTTAAGCTGCTCTTGCTTTCTGCATATATTAGTGAGATTCACACTGATGCAAATTAGCAGGATAAAAATCTTGACGTTTTTGCCTGTGTAGACATGGAAATTCAACTAGATAGTGCAATTGACATAGTGATCCAAATCCAAAGAACTCCTCCGATAACTTGAAAAATAATGCAATAATTCGCACTTCGGCACATGTGTGAAATAAATGCTTGAGCACAGAATTTCAAGATTTGGTGAGGTCATTCAAAACAAGCATGATTGAACAATGTGCAAACCCAAGGACAAGGGTCACCATTTTGGTGGATTTCGGACATGCGCAGTTTGGTCGACAAATTATTGCGATCGACAATTGGCGGAATATTTCTTTCAGTCAGGACTGGCTAAGAAAAAATCTTGAGATTTGGATCACGATTATTAGCCCACAACTTTGTCTGTATGACTGCGGCTACAGTGAAAGTTGATAAAGCCCCACACATTTTAATAAGTTGGCTATCAACCGCACACTGTCATGCTAAACGAGGGTTCCTGCCCTCAAAGATGATGTGGTTTTAAATGATTGGACACTTTATCACCATGCTACAGACAGGACTCATCATCAAGTATGAGTGTCATAGTTCCATGAGACCTTTATACATACTTATCTTAAAGGTGTTAGTACTCTTAACATGCCTTCCAATTTCTCCTTCAAAATATACCACAACATTGTTGTTGGCATAAAAAAACAAACAAAACAAAAACAAAACAAAAACAAAACAAAACAAAAAACTTGTGTAAAAAACTCAATCATGCTATTGACACATTCATGTGTACAAAGTAGAAATATTTGTTAAATTTCCATTTTTTTTCTTATATAATTATTGTTTGACAGTGGACTTACAGAAAACGAGTCTGGCTCAATGACTAAATTTTATATCATTCGCTAGATGGGCTGAATGAGTGCAATAATGTGACCCTTACTAATTTTCAACAATCAGGCAATGATTTGAAAGATGACATCTGCAAAATTAGAGTCAACTGACATACATGTATGTTTTATGCAGTCAACAAGTCAAATAAAATTCATATTAGATTTTAGTAATGGGAAAAAACACAAAGGTAGTTTATTGAGCATAATTGTATTTTCTCAGAGTCATTCTGTTGTATTCCATCAACCCATTTCCTTCTCTAGCCAAGTGTGCCATGTATGGTATCAATGGAAAAGTAATCATACTTCAGAGACAGAGGGTTAAAGATACAGTAGTGTGTTTGAAATGATCTGAGGGGGGCTTAATGGTAGGGGTCCACTCCACCTTTAGTCAGAATGCTGTGGAGAGGAAGAAAAAGAGATTTTTATGAAAGCTGGTTTAATCTCCGTGTCTTCCCGAGACCGACGTCGAGACGGTAAGGAAAGCCTTCAGCAGGTAGCTGGCGCTGAGTCACCACCGAAGACTGTCTTTGGCGGCGGAGGCGGCGCTAGACTTGGGGACAACATTAACTGCCGAGTTACGAGGACAACGTGAAGAGTGATTTTTTTTTTCCACCTCACAAAGAGAAAAAGTTATCTAGAATGAGGAATTAAATCAACATCAGCTATGTATCGAGCAAAATTTGGCAATTTGTGAGATATCTGTTTCATTCTGATTTTTTTTTAAACCTGCAAGAATATCATTTTGTCTTGTAACAGATTATCTATAATGATCTTTAAATAGCCATCTTCAGTAACATGACTATGACAGTGATTGAGTAGGATTCTTTATGTGGAATGTAAAATAATTTACCAACCTACTTGTCTTGTTGTTTGCTTCTTTGGTTGTTTGGTTTTTGAGATAGAGAAAGAAAGAGAGAGAGAGAGCAAACAAAATGAGTATTATAAAGTAGGCAATTTCATATATTCTTAATTCATCCTGAGCAAGGTCATGAGTAAAACTATGTCACGTTGAGTGTGTGCAAGTAATGCATTTTCACAAATATAATGGCATAAGATGATTACTGAGCTAAATTAATCAAGGTAGCAATTGAATGCCATGTATTTTAAGGAAATTTTACAAAATTCAAATATTCATATCTTCCTCAAAAAAAATCTGACCTCCCCATGAAATTACCCTGTGACTTGAAAACAGATAAATGTAAAGTATTATCAAGATGTTGTTGTTGTTTTTTTTTCCATTGTTGTCTGTTACTATTTTCATTGACCACATGTTCAGGAAAACCTTACAATCAAAGTTTGATGTGAAGAGGTTTGACAAAGAACATGTGCTCCAAATTGCGATGCTATGGAAATGAACGAAAAACATGGACTCTAGTCAAAATCTCTGCAGTCTATTCCATTCAAGGGGCAATCATGTTTACCCTCATTCACTTTAAATACGTTCTCACTCCGTAAGAAGAGATGCAAAGGAATGCCCTAACTAATCATGCGAAAGTTAATAACTTCCTTCGGGTAAACCAAACTCATTACCCCAACACCAACTTAAATAGTGGAGTTGCTGAAAATGGATCAACCGCTGCTGTCACCCCACCCACAAAAAAGAGAAAAAAGAAGCTCATTAACTGAACTATCAAGATCATTGGATGCCTCCTGATAACCACAGCTATATCCCCTGATTTCCCCTCTCCCATCTAAAAATGGTAGCACCGTTGGGCTGGCCCAAAGTTAAGAGTGCTCACGAGAGCTGCCACTTTGCTTTGGCTCGGCCTAGATCTTTTCACCCTGCTTGACATGTAAATATACTGAACCCTTGCTATGATACAACGCCTGTCCGCCGATCAGGAGATCATTGGTTTGAATCCAGCCTGAGTATGTATGCCCGAGATATATATATATATTTTTTTTTTTCACGACTATTACTAAAACACTGATTAATAAGTGCTAATTTGTGTCAATGTAGGGCAATTTGTCAATCAGTTGCAATAGTCAACTCTTACTATCAAAATTCTTTACTTACGAGCTCCATTAGATAATGCACTGAAATGATGTTTGAATGCAAAAATAAAACATGTATAATTTTTTTTCCCATTATGTCATCTGGAAGAAAGTGATGGTATGACCTTGCATCACAAGGTAAACAAGATTTTTAAGTAAAGGTAATTGACCAAATGGCATTCATCCTATTTTAGCAAAGGGAAAGTATAGAACTCCAAGAGCATTCAAAATAAACTCACTTTCACTCCATTAGGCTCACAATATTATTTGGAGTTGAACTTTGGGGAAAACTGTTGCGACGTAAAATGTCACCTTGATGTGGAGTTTGGTGAAAATCCTGACGGCTCTTAAACTATCAATACAATTCCTGGAACCAAAGTGGATGATATTAATAGAGCATAAAGCTAATTTAGAAATGAGATCACACACACAGAACAGGAAAAGGTCATACCAAACTTGTAAGAACTATTGGTTTCTTTAGAGACTGCATGTTCTTGAAAAGAAATTGGGTAGAGTATTGAAAGGAATTAGATTTCCTGTATTATACAGGTTGGGAAAGAATGCATGCAACACCTCTTATACATCTCCAGCTATTCTGATGTTTCTCCAATGACAGTATGAAATTAAAAGTGATACATTCTAAAAGAAAGCATCAGTCATAGCATAAGTGTAAGTGGAAATTCCACCCTTTCTTATTTTTCCTTTCCTTCATCTTTAACCCGTTGAGGACAAGTCCCAAGTATACTCGGGCAAGTGTCTATGGGAAATGCCTGTTGTAGCAAAATCAACCCATCCTCAATGGGTTAAAGGTTCTTTTTTGCACACATGTTGTTTCTCTTATAAGAGATCTAGTTCATAAAATTCCATGTTAAGTCTTCATAGTCTGATAAAACAAAATATTACATTAATCTGCCCACAGAATGGAACAAATTACATGCTGCGGAAGTTATCCCACTTGAAAATGATGTGATGCCAAGATGCCAGTGTAATGGAATTATGCTGTCTGGCTTACGGAAATTAAGACTGTCCTTTAGATTGCATCTTTCACGCTTCATTTGCGGCTGTTAAACTGTCTGAGCTACACACCCTTTAATCTGTTTCTCTTCCCTCGCTTACTTTTAACAACACTCTGAAATATACCCACATCTCGTGATGAAAATCATGCAATAAGTAAATGCTTGTTTGAGATATAAATGCCTGTAAATAAGGCTTATTTAAAAAAATGAACAATTTGACTCAAACGAAATAAAATCAAACAAATTAAACAATATATCAAAGTAAGACTAAGAGTATGACAGTTATGTTGCTCAGACTCAAATCAGCTCAATGAATAATCCCATATTGGGGAAAAAAACAATTGGGGAAAAAAGAAAAAGAATCCTCAATATATTTCACTTGTTGTACTGACTTCAAGAAGAATAAATGTGACCCGCTACAACAAAATGATCCTAAAGTCGGGCGAGGTCGATTATTTGAAAATTGCATGACAATATTCCCTAATCTTTCTGCTTTAAATTGATATATAACTCATGTTATCAAAATAATCGGCTGCAGAGATATCGATGTTTAAAAGAGAGCATGTCGAGACGTCTGGGAAATCACCGTTTCGAAAAAAGCGCCCTGAAAGTTTTCCTTGCGACGCAGTCGCGATCAAGGGACACGCAAGTTAGTTTTCACCTACGGACAATAGAAGGTAAACCCTAGCAACCCCCGAAATGCTCATTCAAGCACAGCGTCGGCAGTCTCCTCACCGACCAATCAGTGACCAGGATGCCAGGAGAAGCGGCTGGGCATAGCGCACCCCGCCTGCACGCTCCATTCGACTTGGCAGTGTGCGAGCTTCACGCTTCGGTTAGCGGCAAGCAGCAAACTGACCAATGAGATCACTCCAGTCGTTAGGGGCGGAGCCTATCTGTGGCGCTCAATCCAAATTTTCGAACCAGTTTCTGCTTCATTGTAACGCCAAAAAACATGGCCCAGAAAAACGCTATTTTTGGGTCTTTCCTTTCATCATTTTGCTTCAAAATTTCGACAGATGATAGAAGACATGTCAGACTCCAATAATATGTCAAAACCAGAAAATCGTAAGTTTTGACTAATTGTGATGCTCTGACTTCAAACTCGATTTTCACGGCTTCGACCGTGCGCGACTTTAGGACCTTTTTGTTGTAGCGGGTCACAAATGTTATCTTTTACATCAAATAGCTCTACATTTGCAATGATTCAGCAAATATTTCTTTGCACACTTATGGGGTAACAGTTGCTGAATTACTGACAAAAAAATTATAGTCACATGCTATCTTACAAACAAACAAACAAACAAACAAACAAGTTTGAGGACTGCTGTACTATCATCTTCTCATCTAATTTGTATACTTCATAGTCACTGATACCACTGCCCTGCCAAAGCATAGGAAACTTCAAAATTCTGAGACTTTCTCAGCTTCTGGCCACATTTAATGAAATTTCTACTACTGTGTGGATGTCTTCTCTTTTATCTTATTTCTATCTTATTCTGGTCATTAAAATCAGTATGAACACAAAGTGGAGTTTTCTTCAGTATTACTACATCTTCCGTTGACTGAAAATGAAGTGAGGGTTTTAATCTGTTGCACTTTCTATCATGTAATAAAACTTGTGTTTTCTGCTCATGTGAGAGTAAACTGTATGGAAACATGACCCAAGTTACGCACAGCTACGTTGTCTAATGCTCTGAAAACCGGAGGATATGGATTATACGGAGGATGTAGGACACCTGCTAGGGCAGATGCACACATAATGATGATATCTTATTTTTAATTTTGTATTTGTTTCCATTCTACAAGAAATGGGACAATGGGACAGAGTTCTTGGGGGAATAAAAGTCCTGTCTATGCAGAGGATCTGGAAGTGGAGGGGGACGGGGGTAGGGATGGTCATTAAAATGAACAACCAATTGTGCTTTTTGTTTTACTTTTCACAGCCACCCATAATGATGGGTGAAGAGATGTTCCCCCCTCTGTGGATGGGTGGGGTCGTTTGAGGATTCCCAAACGGTCAGGCTCCCCCCTCAGGAACTGTGTCACATGATTCGAACTGCGCCACAGAGGAGGATAAAGAAGGGCGTAGAAAAAATGTCATGTCACGTCATGTTTAACCCTTTAGGCGCCCAGAAGTCTTTTGCAAAATCAACCTCTACTCGTGCTCAAGGAAGCAGCGAATTTCACACCATCTTGTCTGGGGTTAAACAAAGGTATTATGGAGATTGACTTGCAGAAAAGTAGGGCAATATTCAAAGATAATATATGAACAATGTAAACAAACATAGAACACACAGCATTATCCCACATTAGCATACACATGCACACAAACCTATAAATAATCCTCCATATACACACATGTTATAAATAGAACAGACACTTTTTTCCCAACAAAATATTAAATGCCTGTTAAGTTTCATATCCAAGGAAACAGACTTGTTTCACTTCACCCCTGGAATTTTCTAGGGCTTTCTCAGTGCTGCTGTTGTTGTTGTTGGTTTCCTCTCGCAGGTCCTTAAAGGGAAGATAAACCCCAAGAACAATGTGGATTGAGTGAAAGCAGCAACATTAGTAGAACACATCAGTGAAAGTTTGAAGAAAATCGGACAATCGATGCAAAAGTTATGAATTTTTTAAGTTTTGGTGTTGGAACCGCTGGATGAGGAGACTACTAGAGGTTATGACGTATGAGAGGACCACAATATAAAGAAAATATAAAGAAAATTCTACAAAAATCCATTTTTCATGAAAATTACAAATTCCATCAACTTGATATTGACATATGTTAAGGGTAGCAATTATTCCCCCTGCTTTCTGAAAGAGGTTGGTCCATTGCTCTTTCATGATTCTAGAAAAGTGAATTTTTGTTGAATTTCCTTTATATTTTCTTTGTATTGTTGTCCACTCATACGTCATATCCTCTAGTAGTCTCCTCATCCAGCGGTTCCAACACCAAAACTTTAAAAATTCATAACTTTTGCATCGATTGTCCGATTTTCCTCAAACTTTCACTGATGTGTTCTACTAATGTTGCTGCTTTCACTCAATCCACATTGCTCTTGGGGTTTATCTTCCCTTTAAAGGAAGACTACGGTTTCATAGCTGAAAATGTCCATATGTTTTCTTGATCAGCACTCACACAAATATAATCCCTTTGAATGTAAAAAAAAAAAAAAAAAAAAAAAAAAAAACAGACACAAACAAACAAACAAACAAACAAACAAACAACTTTGTCCAGCCTACAATGAAGCATATTTATATTTTATCCATGAATTCACTCTCATCAACTGGAGCTTTTTTTTTTTCTTTTCTTTTTTTGCCCCAATGCATTTCATTCTTTTACTACGACAAAGCAATGGCATTCAGGCTGGTCCATTCCACTACAGGTGATAGGTTGAAAAGGGTCGGCAATTGAAGGTCAGTGATTTGTTTTGTTTCTGCATTTGTTTGTTTGTTTGTTTTTGTGTTTTAATCGCTTTGTTGTTGCTGTTGCTGTTGCTGTTGTTTTAGAGAGAGACAGAGGGATGGCTGGGGGCTTTTAACCCATCGAGGATGGTTTAATTTTGCCACAACACACATTTCCCATGGACACCTGCCTGAGCATAAGTGGGACTCGTCCTCAACGGGTTAAGGTGCTAAAGGGTTACAGAAGGATGGTCCCACAGATTTCTGTCTGCAGTAATTTTATAATGATGGCATGCTTTCTTTTGTATGATGAAATATTAAGAGCCATGGTTTACATAATCTTTACAGATTGTTTGGCTCTTGGAAATGTGGTACCATCTTGTCTGGACATAAGATTTAGTGAATAAACAGTTTGTAAAGAAACTTAACAAAAACTACAAGCATGCCTACCAGTGTCTTTTTTTAAAAAGTCCTAACATGTCTTAAGATTTACTCTTCATGTTATAATGCCTTTAATATTTTCTGTGTACTTGATTATATATATCAATGTTTGTTTTTTTGAAAGCTGTTTTTCTAGTGGCCGACTTTTTGGGCATTTCTGTAGTGTTTGGAAATAATACAGGAGAAGTTCACATCATTAGAAAGCCACGCCTAGAGAGTTTGAACGAAACCTAGCAATATCAAACAATTATTGATTTATGTCATTTCCATCAGGCTTTTGCAGCTATGGGGCACAATTATTTGTAGCCCACAGCAAGGGGAAAAAACAATGATGACATCAATGCTACAACTGGATAAACCTTTGAAAAAACAGAGTCATTCTTTAAAAAAAAAGCACTAACTTATAGCAAAATGAAAGAAAGTCAGATAGGGGGTAAAAAAGAAGAAGAGAAAGATACAACAGAGAAAAAAAATAAAAGAGCCAAGTCATATCTGGGACGATTTCATGGCAAGGTAAAATGTCAGACGGACACACCTGACTAAATGTCAGGAGATCATCTTTAAACTTCACCATCCCAAACAATTCCCTCATTCAAGCCCCACAGGGCGAAAGAAACATTCTGTTTTTCATTTCTGCAAGTACTCTGCCCCTCACCCTGTCATTCCACTTACTTTCTATTTCCCCCTTTATTCCAGGGAGGCAAAAAAGATTCGCTGAAACATCAAAAGCTTCCCTGGTGGTCCAAAGATGTATATCTAAGAAGGGCAAAGTTATTGTAGTCATTTTTTGGTTCTCCTTAAACTTTCCTTATACTGTATCAATCTTATAATTTCTCTACTCTGTATGTGATGACATACAAAGCTCCACTGGGGGAATGGCTTAACAAGTTTTTGAGATTACATCTTCAATATAGTTCCAAAAAAGAAAGAAAAATCTACATTGAATTCAGGAACAAAACAATGATGAAAGACACAACTGACATGTCTCTGTAAAAAAGCCATTTATCATGATGAGGGAAAAATTATGTGAATTCTGACGACAGTTGAAGTGAAATATGTCTTTCTCGTTTAAAGCTAAAACATAATTCTAAGAAGGGCTCAAAATCCATCTTACACCATTTGGAATTTACTTGCAATACATTAATATCAGGAGGGTCTACCAACAATCCTACCTTGCTGATGTGATTGGCCATGATGATGAGTTGTTTTGAAGTATTTTGAGATCAAATTTGTGGAATGATTTTTATCACAGTACACAACTTTTATTCCCGAAGAGCCCTACCCACTCAGCATTGTGGGTAGTTAAAATGTTATCAATTGTGCTGTAGCAACTGTATTTTCCAACGACGTCCATGCTTTTCACCGCTAGTGGGGAGGTTCTGTGAGTACTGCTGTTGCCCATTTTGTTGATTATGGATGATCCATTATAGAAAAATTATGTAGCAACCGTGATTGGATATGCTCTTAGACTGTCGTACTTCCAGCAAACCTTTTTGGCTAATATTCCACATTTTCATTGTTACCCAAATAAAATTGTGTTATGATAGCTGTTGGCCATTTTGTTGATTATGGATGATCCATTATAGAAAAATTATGTAGCAACCGTGATTGGATATGCTCTTAGACTGTCGTACTTCCAGCAAACCTTTTTGGCTAATATTCCACATTTTCATTGTTACCCAAATAAAATTGTGTTATGATAGCATTAAATCAAACATTTCTTATGCATATGTGTGCATTTTAGAGCAAAAATCAACAGTTCTGCAGGCATGCAAAAACCAAATTTTCATGTTACATGATGAAGTATTTGAAACTCATTCTCATAGCAAAATATGATGACATAAATGGTATCCCGGGGTACCAAATAAAAATCAGCCATTTTGTTGAATTATTATTTTTTTTTTAAAGGTTGTACCCTGGGTGCCAAAAAGAGGAAATTATTTTGGTGCTGGAGCTGGCGCGTTAGCCACTGCACTGCACTGCACTGAAGCACACGCTAGTGGTATCACAGCGTGCCATGCACGCATAGTATAACATGCAGTGGGCAGGGAATGACTATGTACACACACACACACACAGTGCATGCATTTTTCTCTGGCTGTCCTCGAGTGGACATGAGGTGGCGCTACACAACGCGGTAACCCGGGGTACTATGGTACCCCAGGGTAACGCGTGATGCATCATATCGAGACATTGTCACAATATTGTCATGGCCACTGTTGTGGGCACACACACACACACACACACACACACACACACACACACACACACAAATTGCAGCATTCGTTGGGAATGAAAAAAAAGGGGGGTTATGCATGTGATAAAGACATAGAGATTCAATATGATTTGCATGCAAGACAGAGAAAAGCAGTGTAAAGTTAACCCTCTAATTACTGGACCTTCAGCAGACTATATGACACTAGAATGCCTATGGTAATGATAGAGCTTAAGTTTCCCATTGTGCAGGTGTAATGCCTGAGGGTAAGATTGATTGAGAATGATAAGGACAAAAATCTTGTCTGCGATCACCCACAAGAGTGCAATACTAACAGGGATATGAGAGGAATAATGACCAAAAAAAAAAAGAAAAAAAAAAAGAAGAAATGATCAAGATCAAATGAAATTTCTCCCAGGTGTGACCTACATCGGCGGGCGGCTGTCTTGGGAGGAAGACCACATCATCACCCCCCAGGAAGGTCGGCTGGTAGGACACCCCGGCCAGACCACATGATCGAGATGGGAACATCGAGATGCAAGCAACCACTGACCAGTCACATAGGTCCATTCACACAGCCATCAAGAGTCGCGATTCAAATCGCGATCCAAATTTCCAAAACAAAATTTTTCCAATACAAAATTATGACTCTTAGTGAGATCTGAATCGCGATTCATGCACCAAGAGAAGTGCGACCATCGTTTCTGAAATAGTCACGCTTTTTTGTGAATAGTCACAAGTACTTGTGGTGCGAAGTGTGTATGAATGCTGTGCGATATCAATGCACTTAAAAAAAAAAATATTATATATATATATATATGAAGAGTTTGTTCGCAAAAGCCGATAAGTCCATTTTGAAGATTTTGAAGTACCTTCTCTGTCATAAAGTACAAAATAATACCTTTTAAATGATATATTGGTCACTATATACAAAGGTACATTTTTGAAGTCATGGTCAAAAGAAGCAAAAATTTTCTTATTATTCTCTTTATTTTTCTTGACCTTTAATCGCAAATATCTCCATTTGGCAAATATGGACTTATCGGTTTTTGCGAACAAACTCATATATATATATATATATATATATATATATATATATATATATATCCCACAACGCAAGGTGTGCGGAACAATCAGGTCAAAGTCAGACCACTCTCCTAGACTCACTCATGCTCAGTTTGGCCCTGCTTGAGTTGCAATTTGTGTGTGTGTGTGTGTGTGTGTGTGTGTGTGTGATCCAGATCACAATTTTTTTCTTGCCAGCATATGTGTGAATCAGAGTGCAGAAAAGCATGATTTCAATCGCACTTCAACTCATGATTTGTCAATGTGTGTGAATGAGCCTATTGTGGGGCCTGTTGCTCTCAAATGCAGGTTTAAAATGGGCAAACGATTTCTCTCTTAATAGTTTGCTTCAATTCTCTCTTGTCCAAATTACCCACATTTTGACGTGACTTTTGTTTTTCTTCATAGAGAGGATGGGACTAGACATTGGACACACATTATACAAAGGAAATTGCAAGTTATCTCTTGATGCACAATGCTATATTGTCTTATTTTAAAATTTTAACTTGTTACAATAATGAATAGACTTTTACCCTATATTTTTTATGTTTTTTATGCAAATTTCACTCCTCACCAGACGTTAGGATACATCTCACGCATGTGAAAGAAAACAGGTATTGCTTTATCTAATTACACCCCTGTATCAAATTCAGGTAAAGTGTGATCCAAATCTGACCTGACCAGGGTTTACTTTTTTGTTTTTCTTCTTTCCACATCTGAAATGTATCATTATCAAAAAGAATAATATAACTAAGCATTAGGATAAGCAAAAAAAAAAAAAGTCACAAGTCTTCATTATGTCTGTGTGCATGTGCATGCATATGTCTGTGTGTGTGTGTGTGTGTGTGTGTGTGTGTGTGTGTTTGTGTGTGTGTCGTTTGTGTTTTTGTCTGTGTGTGTGTTGTTGTTGTTCTTGTTTGTGTGTGTATGAAAGACTTGAAGGCAGCAGTGAGGCCACAAACATGCTCTTGATGTTTCCTAAAGATGACATATCAGCTGCAACAAAGTTATCCCTTTATGCTCACCCATGACCTCTGTTCTGATACAGGAAGATGGTAGCTACCTTCACCTGACAATCACTACATCTCTTGTCCTTCTGCCCAGATTTAATGGCTGCCAAAAAATGTTAAAAACAAATTATGTTAAAAAACAAACTGTATCTCATACTGTACATGCACGGTCACTTGCTCTGTCATTGAGTAAAAGATACTTTACGTTCAGGTCTTCCTTGGAATAAAGATATGATGGCACCTTTGTGAATAGCAGTAAATTATATCAATAAATGTTTTCTAGAGATAATGAGATTTAGAGTGTGTCCCTGCCTCCCATTTTGCTTTTCTTTTCCGTTAGTCCAGCCAGAGAGGTCGTATGATTTATACAGCAATAGCCGATCTTCGTGTCATATTTTAAAATCTTTAGCATCGATCGCACTAACGTCATTAAATTCTGCCTTGGTAATCATTGTTTCCTCTTTGTACAATGCATTCTCACAGTTTATTTTCATCTGGAGAGTATAATGGCTTACCCATCACAACATGAATTCTATGGTCAGTGGCAGCCATGGTCCCAACTATTGACAGATTATGCTTTCTTTCCAAACTTTGCACTGTTTAAAGATCATCCATATTATTCTAGATTCTGCATTCAAACTAGACTCTACTGCGCAGTTTGACACTGCACACTTCAGTTCAAGACTAAAAGCATTTTTAAATGTGTGTGTGTGTGTGTGTGTGTGTTTGTCTCATTCTCTTTCTTTTTCTTTACAATCGACAGACATTTGGGTGAATCACACAGTTAGGGTAGTGAAGGCGCTGGATTCCAAAGAAGGCAAATAAGATTATGCGGACGTCCTCGACGACGACAGTATATATCAAATCAAGGCTGGCATGAAGACACGCAGAAGAGCAAGAAGAAGAAGAAACCAGCGAGAACTGCCTCAATGCCGAATCAAATCTGATTGAACCGTTCGACAGTTTTGTCGTTGGGCAACTTTTCTGCTCAGGATATGACGACATGGCATGAGCACAAAACCATGGACAGAGAGACAGGGAATGTCTGTCCGGGCTCTCGGGGTATGCTGCCGGTCTCCCATAACTGGATTTGTTCATTTTTGGGGTCGAATCATCAAAACAACTGCTGACAATTATTCCCATTGCTGTTAGATTTGTTATATTTTATCATATTCTGACTACTTTACCTCTTTTTTTTTTTCTTCTTTCCATTAAGAATTAGGTCACTGCTACAATTGAATAAACCAGATGAAAAGAATTGGCTGTGAATGTATGTGTGTGTGGGGGGGGGGGGAGTTTGTGGGTTAAGGAAGTGGAGAGGGGGTGTGTGGACACAGGTGGTTGCCATGGGAACGCCAAACAAAGACAACTTCTGGAAGAGTGGGGAGGGATGTGAATACATAAAATAGGTCGCAACTAAATGCTCTGGCTGCGCATCAACTATGGAAGTCAGATATGCATTGAACTGAGGGTGCAACGGATCCTGTTGACAGCCATAGGATCAGACTTACAAAACAAATTGTGTGACTAAATGCATGCCAAAAATCAAGATATTACTCAAGAGAATTTTGATCATGTTTTTTACTGCCCCCCCCTCCCGTGTTTCATTGAAAAAAGAAAAGAAGAAAAAAGAGAATGATAAACTATGTGATGGAAAACACTCATTGAAAGGGAGATCATACTTATTATTTAATATGCTGGAAAAATGCCATAGAAATAATGCAAACATCTTATAATATTGGGAAAATACCCCTGGGTACCATTTCTTGAAAGTTGTCAGCGCTGACAACTTGTCAGTCACTGACAATTACCATGGTAACAGTCAGTGACAAGAGTGTCTCAACCAATTAAAACCAAGGATTTTACTGAAATTGTCAGCGCTAACTAAATTGATGAAACACCCCCCAGATTTCACATATTCCTCAAAGGGCATGTTGTGTTTGATCTCAACCCACTGAAGACTAGTCCCGACTACAACTCAGGCAGGTGTCTATGGGAAATGCGTGTTAAAGTAAAATCAGCTCATCTTAAACGGATTAATTCCACTGGTCATACTGCATAAACTTTCTCATGATCCTCCGCGATACCAAAAAACACACTTTTTGTTTTCACAAATTTTATCAACACAAATACAGAGACTCCAACTCCAAGCACCTTCTGATCTGGAGATTCTCCCGCCTGAAACCCCAAGCAAACGGGAGACTCCAAGTTTATGTGTGCGAAGTGCGAAGTTCCTAGGGATATAGATGCTCTCTGGTGCTATATAAGGCTTATTTTTGCAACATATGATAGCAATAAGTAAGAAATCCTTTCCAACGGGAGACATTGAGCCAGGGCGGGAGAAATTAAATCTCAAACGGGAGAACGGGAGATTTGGCAAAAATGGGTTTTCGGCGGGAGATCTCCCGTCGAAAACGGGAGAGTTGGAGTCTCTGCATATATCATCCCAGACATTTTGTACATGCAAAAGTGAATAGTTCCTTTGCATATGATGCCATGGAACCAATTAGGACAAACTGATTTTGCTGTAACACACATTTCCCATAGACACCAGCCCGAGTATACATGGGATTAGTTTTCAATGGGTTAACCACTCCACTTACATCTCTCTTTAAAGTAGTTCCAGTTTTTGATGAGTCCAGTTGCTTTAAAGGACAAGTTCACCCTCATAAACATAAGGATTGAGAGAATGTAGCAATATTAGGAGAACACGTCATTGAAAGTTTGAGGAAAATCGGGCAATCCGTTCAAAAGTTATGAATTTTTGAAGTTTTTGTGCAGTAACCGCTGGATGAGAAGACTACTGCAGTGTTTGAATAAATAAGATGTCACATGCGTACAACTATATAAGGAAAATATAAAGAGAATTTCACAAAATTCCACCTTTTGAAAAAAGTACATATTTACTTGACTCATTACCGACATATGTTAGGGGTAATATTATTCCCCCTGCCTTTAGAAAGAGACAAGTCAAGTGCTCTTTTATTTTGCAAAAAAAGTGAAAATATGTTGAATTTTCTTTACATTTTCTTTATACTGTTGAACGCATATGACTCACAAGCTGTAGTAGTCTCCTCATCCAGGGGTTCCAACACAAAAATTTTAAAAATTCATAACTTTTGCATCGACTGTCCAATTTTCCTAAAACTTTCAATGATGTGTTCTACTAATATTGCTGCATTCTCTCAATCCTTATGTTTATGAAGGAGAACTTGTCCTTTATGTCCTACTGATGCAGATTACTAGGAGTACTAGGGTATGCATCTTATTTTTTTTTTTTATTCATAAAAAGTGACAAGTAGTCCTTGTAGAAATGCATATTGGGTCCAATACTGACCTTCTGTCAGCATTCTGTTTTTGCTCAAGCATTTTTAACCCCTTGAGGACGGACTGATTTTGCTACAACACACATTTCCTATAGACACCTGCCCAAGTATACTCTGGGTTAAAGGTCAAGCCTTCATTTTCTTTTCTTTTCTTTTTTTTTTGGGGGGGGGTGCAACTGACATTTGCATGGAAACAATCTTATGGCTATGAAAACACCCATTCATAAGTGTCTGAAAAGTCAAACGATTTTTTTTTTCTCAGAAATCATTTTCTTTTTCATTATTACTCAGAATATTATAAATGAAAAAGAAAAAGAATGACAAAGAGTTTGAGTGATCTGTACATAAATTTTTATTCATACTTTTTTTTTTGGTTAATGCAATTCACTTTTTGCATCCAGTCAAACTGCAGAATGTGTACGATCAGATACAGCAGTGAAAAAAGTTTGTTTACTTTTCCCCCCACTTTTCTGCTTGCACTGCATGGAGTTCTTTCTCAGAAAATTGATCAGTGAGTAATGAGGTTCAAGTAGGGGAATATTGCACCAGCTTACTGGCAAAAATGGTTTACTTAAAAGTGAGTCAAAAAGGTCAGAGCTACTCTGTTTTTGTAACATAAAGAAAATTCTCCATAATTTACAAGGCCACTTCAAAACACTGAAGCCCTATAAAAATTGTTGTGGCTAATATCAACCAAATGACAAAAATATCATAATTAGCAATGCAACATATGATGTGTGCATTTTCTAGAAATACCCAGAAAATATATAGATATATGAAATAAAGGCAAATATAAAACAACAAAAACCTTTTAGTATTTCTCACTCATGCAAAGAATATTGGAGGTCATATTTTTCCAAATAGGCCTACATGCCTGGAGCAGAATAACTGACAAATGTTTATATACATATTATCTTTATCTTTTGTCTACAAAAATACAAGGCTGTACCACCTTTCCTCAGAAAGAGCATATCTTACAAAAAATAAAAATCAATAAAATATAAACTTTTGATGCCAAAAAAAACTTTTAAACCCTCTACCTTTTCGGAAGACTGCCTACTGAGGGTATAGGCCTACTGTCCCCGTTCTCATTTCTACAGCTTGTATTTTATTTTATTTTATTTTATTTCTTCTGTTTAGTTCATATATTGGCACCACTTTTGACTATTCTTCCAAGGACCCTCTCTGAAACAGCACTGTTACAATAACAGCGCTGAGTAGGGTCATCCTCCATTGAAGGTTTAATTTATGTAATACATCTTTGTATCTTTGTTTCTATATCTTTTTGATAACAGAAAATAAATACAACACAATACAAAAATACAGGATAAATGTTCATTTTGTCACAATTGGTTACAAATTACCTGTTTGATTACACTTTTGCCTACTGGATCGTAGATCTAATTGGCTTCTTTTACATTTGTATTGTTCCATAAATGAGTTTGATCCAGTTAGCACTGCATGATACTGAGGTTAAAGGGATAGTACAGGTTTGGTTCTAGCATTATGAAGGAGCACTTGACTAACCACTTTCAGAAAGCAGGGGGAATAATTGCTACCCTTGATAGAATGTGTAATTTTCATGAAAAATGAATTTTTTGTGGAATTTTCTTTATATTTTCTTTATATTGTTGTCCACACACGACGCCACAACCTCTAGCAGTCTCCTCATCCAGCGGCTCCAATACCAAAAACTTACAAAATTCATAACTTTCACATCGATTGTCCGATTTTCCTCAAACTTTCACTGATGTGTTCTACTAATGTGCTGTTTTCACTCAATCCACATTGCTCTTTGGGTTTGGGTTCCCTTTAATATCATTCTTCCAGTTCTGTGTATACCTACATATAATTGATTAGCTCTGCCAGGGCTTTGGCATGCATCATTGGCCAGCATCCTGTTAAAGGTAGGGGATACCTTTTACAGACCTCCCAAAATGCAGCAAAACATTAAATATGAACCTCAGGGGACTTGTTTAGGCCACTGCTGAGAAATTTGGAAGTCAACAGTTATCTACAATTTGAATAATGCACAAAACTCAACTACTCAGTAGTTCTGTGTGTCAGCCACACTTAAGCCTTTTTGTTGCAGTCTTCTGTATTTCTTTATCTGTAAACACAAATCTAAAAGTATAAGAGCTGATGTAATAACATATAGAGTGTGTGGCAAGAATGTATATTAAAATGTTTGTAAGTTTTGATGAACTTTCTTCACAAAATATACATGATGGACACACATGCAGTGCATGGGTCTGCAAAGGTAGCCTAGTAATGTACTGGAATTTAGGTGAGCCCCGAAAAAAAATCAATTCAAAATCTAACGGTCAATAAAAATGTACTAAATGTTACCTTCCACTTTCAATACTTTATGGGAGTTTCTAAAATGATACTCTCTTCAACATACCACTGTATTTATACAACTCTTCATTTAAGGCATGCAAATGGGATTCCCTACCTTTAAAATCCTCATTAAATGCAAGTTACATTGGAGGGTCCTTCAGCATTTTATGTCTAGACGGGGCACATTCACATCTCATCACATTTGTCACCATGGCAACCCTCACAGGACCACTGCCTCAAACTTTAACCAGTATTGCATGCACATGAATATGTCATCACTTAAGCTGATAGAGGGTGACAAGTTTTAACCATCTTGGGGTGCACATATCTCATTTTCAACTGCGCACGATACAAAGATATCAATTGACACCGTAACTGTGCTAGCAAAATTATGGTTACGAGGTACATGGATAAGAGCAAATGTCAGTAATTCTAATGAGTTACATACAGATCACAATTAATACTGTAAATAATTTGTTTCTTTGACTTTTTTGTCAGATTCTTTTTCTACATAATTATGTTCTTTGTTTTGTTTATGTTTTGTTTGCTTTTGCTTTGTTTTTTGTTTTTTACATTGTCAGTAATAGTGGACATGAAGACAGACCATCCAGTCAATCCCCCTTCTTCTTTTTTTCTCTGACCCAATCAACCTTTCATGGTATTATGTAATTTCCTTGGCAGCAAAATCATCAAAAGCCTCTTAATTTCTATTTTTTTAACCTACATATAAATTGGCAACCCATTTTAGAAGACCCAAGTTTTGTTTTCTAGCTCTCTAAGATTAGCAAAAAAAAAAAAAAAAAAACTCTAAAAAAAACCTAACCCCCCCCCCCAAAAAAAAAAAAAACAATGAAAGGATAAGCAAATTCTTGTTATTTCTTTTTCTGAGCTTGTGTACATTTTATGAATTTAACTGGTTTCATCTCATCATTCTCCAGTATTCTCCAGAAAACACGGTAAAATCCAGAGTTGCCAATTTGATGACAAGAAGAACATTTTAGTGGCAAAAGTTTTTTTTTTTTTTTTCTATGACTTGATGAATTATAGAAAGACCTTGATGTCTGATCACATTCATTCTCTGAGGCAGCGGTCATGACCAACAACTTGATTTACTGGGCTTTTTGTCTGTGATCTAAAACATTATTCATTCCTCTGTCAGATCTCAGGGGACTTGAGACAAGTCTACAATGTCTGTGTGGGGGTGGGGGTAGAAAAGAAAGAGGGGAAGAAAAGAAAGACAGAGGAGGAAAGAGAAAGGGAGTGGCAGGGAGAGATCATTCAGAAGAAAATGTGTATTAATTACTAGTGTGTATGTGTGTGTGTGTGTGTGTGTGTGTGTGTGTGTGTGTGTGTAGGGTGAAAAAGAGATAGAAGGAAGAAAAATAAAGAAAAAGGAGAGAGAGGAGATGGGGAGGGAATTTTGATGTGTGTGTTTTATTTGTGTGTGTGTGTGTCTGTGTGTGTGTGTGTGTGTCTGTGTGTGTGTGTCTGTGTGTGTTACATGTGCATGCACATGTTTGTTAACCCGTTGAGGACAGACTGATTTTGCTACAACACGCATTTCTCATAGACCCCTACCTGAGTATACTCGGGACTCTTATTCGTCAAAAGAGATGGTCCAAAGTGAGAAAGGATGGGTTACAAGCTCAGCAAAGACATTCAGAAAAAAGTTACTGAGGTAGATGGCGAGAGCTTTGGTTACAATATTTGTTTTTTCTCTCTCTCTCAAGAAAACTTACTGAAAATATATGAAGAAGAAGTGCGAAAGCAAGACAAACAGACAGAAAGCAGCAACGTGCCAAGGACAAAAAGTTCATAAAAACAACTATAAACTAGATGGATTCCTTAAAAAAAAAAAAGACTGACAAAAGTTGTTTGTCAAGGTAGAGTAGAGATAAAAGATACTTTAACAGTTTCAAAACACACTTTCTAAAGTCAGCTGAACATTGCATCTTGGAAAAAAAAAACTGCAACAGATATGAAAAACAAATAATAAACAAACATAGAAAGAGAAAGAACAACATAAAAAATAATACGAAAGAGGAGAGGAACAGATTTCTAAATATTGATGATGATGATGACTGAGAAAGAGAACGAGGGAAGAAAAGAGAAGAAGAGTCACTTAATATGATATACAAAAGGAAAATTAAGGGAAGCAAGTTTTTAGCTTGTGCAGAGTCAGGAAGCTACATGATGTGCATACGAGTAGGCAGGATAGTCAAAAGCAAAAATGTTTGAAGAAATTGCATAAGTTTTAGTACAAATTACACAGCACTACTTAGCAGTGCACATACTGAAATACGGGTACTAGTATTAACCCGTTGAGGATGGTTTGATTTTGCTACAACACGCATTTCCCATAGATGCTTGCCCGAGTATACTTGGGACTCAGTCATCAACAGGTGTTAAAAAAAGTACCAGAAAAGAACAAATAGATATACAGTGACAGAAAACAGATTGGTAGATTTTAAGAATTACAAAGAGTGAAATAAAGAAAGGAACAGAAAAAAACCCTCCTCATTTGAATTAAACAAGTTTCAAGATCCAAACTACAGAATCAGGTTCAGTAACCGACAGGCTGAAGGCGGTGTGGACAGAAATAAACGTGGGCACAACTGCATGACAGCGACTTCCGTCCTACTCAAGAAAAATGGTAACATACATGTTGTGCTTGAAACAGACACTGTCTGCCATCTTTTCCTGCAAGTTAACATCTCGGGCTGCCCTGGCCAATACTTTCTTGGCACGCCTGTATCGCAGACTTAATCTTCTTCTTCTTTTTTTTTTCCGTCTCATGTGTGTCATCGCTGCTAGCTGGGCCAAATATTACTGCAAGGTGATTTAGACCTACATGAAAGTCATTAAGGTTCTTCGACATATTCATCGAAAACTCTGCACATCAAAAAAATTAGAGGATGCCAAGAAACAGCATGCATGACGAATTCTGGCAAGTGTTCCATTCATTTCATTATGGTCCAAGGTGTCACTGTATATCGTAAAAGACAATGAGGCACTGAAAGATGTTGCTAGACTGCTTTAATTGATAAAGCATGTCTAAAATGATGCTACATTCTCTATATTGTCATGTTATCAATACCCTCTCCCAGACATTCTTTGCCTATGTACTATCTACAATTGCTTCTGCCACAGGCATCATCACCACGCCTGTTTTATTACTATGTACTCAATCACATTTCTGAAATGTTGTCTTTTTATCACCATAATCATTTTCATCATTTAACCTTTCGTACTTCATTTATTTTAATGTCCTTCTTCTTAACCTTTTCAGTCTATTATGATCTAAGAATTGCAATTCTGTCACCACGAAATGATTCTGAAGTTACTAATAATTTTAATAATATACATTTTATAGTGCATATACTAGAGAATTTTCATTATTATTAAGTCTGGACTTCTGTGTTTACTTTACTAAAGTGTTAAAATGCATGCCAGCAATATACAATGCCAATGTTCTTAAAATTTGCATCAGTAATACTTGGAACATGTTCCATGCCCTTACTAGCAGTAAAAACAAACAAACAAAAGTGAAAATGATTACATGTGTCATTTTCGTACATTACTGTTTCTTCACATTTTTCAGTTGTTTACCTCTTACAACTTGTTATGTTTTACACATGTCCATCTGTTCATATTGCAAATCATTATTGTCATCCTTAACCCGTTGAGAACGGACTGATTTTGCTACAACACTCATTTCCCATAGACACCTGCCCGAGTATACTGGGACTCATCCTAAACGGGTTAACAGAAGTCATATTTTATTGGGATGCAAACAAAATGAGCATTTATCTTAACCACTACAATTTATACTATTGACAGTCAATGAACTTCAATACGACATACTGTATAGCATAGCATATGTGTGTTCACTGCAAAGTTGACAGATTTGCTCGTATAGTATGGACATGTAATTCTCTAGAGCTAATAATGTGTGAGTAGATAGGGTTTGGGATGATGGGTGATACTGAATACACATATGATTGACTGGGTTGATATTCTTTTTTTTTTTTTTTTTTTTTTGCTGCTGTTTCCAGTAATGGGGCATTACTTATCATTTGTGTGTATGTCTGAATATATAATAATCTACTCTCTATATTTATAATTGTCAGTATTTATATGAAATTGGACCCAATGGATGAATAGAATCATTACAATAATGAGTCTAGAATGGGCAATCCATCCATTTTATAATCTTTCTTTGATTCACATATTATTTAAGTATTGCCTTGTGTATCTTTAAATGTAAAATGGATAAAAAATAAACAAACAAATGAGTCTGCAGACCATTCACCTTTAATCTTACAAAGCAGTATCACTATACTTGAACAACTCCCTCCATTAATGATACAGCGTGAACAGCCCTGCACTACTCTCACTGGCCAGACAATGAGCGACATTGGACACTGTCCAAGGTGTGGTTAGAATTCTGTACAGACGCCAGGTGCGGTGTATGGGGAGGAGCTACATGAATATCAAACGATCAACTGACAGCTGGATAATTGACGAGCACCTGTCTCAAGAAGACATCAGGTCTTTGTCCTCTCAATTTCATGCAGCATGTTCTCCTGTGGTGAACATTTTCCCCATCAGTATTATGCTGTGTTCCCACTATCACGATTCATTCATTCATTCATTCATGCATTCATGCATTCATTCATTCATTTATTCATTTTTTCCATCTCCAACAGAACTTGTAAATACATGTTTGTTCACATAAAATAAGTATATAAAATATATGTTAACATTACAAAATATGATAAATGAAATTTATATATATATATATATACAAATGATAGGGTGATGACCAATCACGATTGGTGCCATAATTGAAATTGTGGTCTTAATTGTGGAGCAAACATGGTGATCTTATCAGATAGTATCAGATCCTGGGGTCAATCATGGCAATCGCGTTAATCAGAGAAAATTTATGGACGGGTCAAACATTTTCTATGATCAATACAATTGATTTTTAGTCATGATCATCGCATTAGATCATCTTGGATAGTAACAAAATGCAGCAGAGCTCATCTTATTGTGTTTCTTAAATGTGTTGATTAGGATCAACTTTTTGATACACGTCTTTGAAGAGGCCCACTTTCATCTCTCCACTGTCCTGTGCAACATCCATTCTTGAGAAACTGAGAAAAGAAAGGCAAGGGTCGTTGACTTGTTGGATGCATTCTACTCTGCTCCCACAGGAGGGCTGGAAGGTCTGCTGAGCAACGGGGACAACATTTTCAGGTTCAATAGCACTTTTTGAACCTGCAATGATGATGTGACGGGCTTGCAAGACATGACCAAAATACAACAAGCGTGGCACATCAAAGCCGAGTTGGCATGCGACAACCAAAGTGTATGACCTCCGTCCAACACTTCCACCCCCTCCCCCCCCCCCCCCCACACACACAAAAATATAGTTATGCAGCAACCTATTCTTTACTTGCTCTTAAGTTTTGCACATATGTCTGTAATGTCACTCCATTTTTTTATTTATTTTTTTTTTCATTGGTACATCTTCATACAGCAACACACAAAGCACATTTCTGAACTCTATTCTGATTTTGGTTCTCTGTTTGCTTGTTGTTATTGGGTTTTTTTATCACTGGTGGGAATTGCTGATGAAATTGAGATCTTACTCAAAAGTTCCTGGCAAAGAAAATATATATTGATAAAAGAAATATGAAGCACATAATTCAGCTGTGGTAGAAATCACATCAACTTGCCCTGAGGTATAAAATCACTGTTTTCCAGCCAAACTCACAAACACATATATCTTTTCTAAAGTCAAATACTTCTGAATAGTGTTCTTTATCCAAGTAACAATCACAAACACATATATTCTTAAAATCTCTCTATTACACACCTGTTGTGTCAGGATAATTTGTTTTCTTGTTTCAATCTAACTAGATCTAAATATTTTGCTTAGCCGCAACATTTGTTGTTGTTATTGTTGTTGGTGGAGTTTCTTTTTGTCTGTTTGTCTTTTTGTTGCTGTTGTTGTTGTTTTTTTCCTGGCAAAGTCTTTTAAAGTTTTCCACAGTACAGACAAGAATGATATGTGCAAATTTGTCTGCTTTTATATCTATCCCTACATGGAAAAAAATCCCAATTTTGGTTTGTTTATTTGCTTGTTTCTTTCTTTCTCTTTTGTAAAAATGAAAAGCGCCACTACTGAAACCAAAAAAAGTTGCTGAAGGGTGATGTAGTTATTGTATTCTTACATGTTTTACCCTAGTTACTTTAAGAAAAGAAAAGTAAACCCTCCACAAACAGCACAGAATAGAAGGAACAAGTGAAAATAGAGTACCACAATAAGAGAAAAGGGGTCCTTTAAAAGGGGATACATCTACAAAGATTATGCAATATTCATCTAACATGCAGCTAAATCAATATGGCAGTTACCCTGTAGATGATCACAAAATGACTTCATTGGACAGGGAGAAAAAGGCAAAAAATGACCTTATATCAAAACAACTAAATTGATTCCATCCTGGAAGGGTATTATCCATAAACCGATTGGTCTTCTATTCCTCAATTAAAACAACCAAATTCTTTTAGCAGATACTTCCTGCTCAGGAAAGATGAGAGAAAGAGAATTACATTTCTATCCCATGAGAATTCATGTGTTTTTTTCATATTAAAGATAATAAAAGAGCTTTTCCTTCTTATGTGTACATTGTCATGATGAATTTCTGTGTTTTTATAATGAGCCCTTGTTTGATGTACCACTGATGCGGGGCTCAAATTCAGTTCAGTTCAGTTTGATTTCATTTCTGCATTTTTTTTTTTCAAGGAAATCAAATATTGACAACAAAATGACAACACGTGTATCTGACAACAAAATAGGAAAAAAAAACCCATTACATTCATAGTGTCATAATCACAATCTTTAAGGTATAAACATACACTTGTTTCAGAATAAAGAGGAAGAAAAAAACATGCAGGAGCCTGCCGTCTTTAAGCACATGCTTGATAGTGATGGCAGCCTCATCATTATTGAATTAAATCAAATTAAATTAAATTAAAGGGTATTGGCTGTTGTAATGAATAAAAGGAAACAAGCAGACATAGAAGTGGAGGACAAAACTTACCACAAAAAGGAGAAGTGAGAAGAAAAATAACTGTGAAGCCTTTTTTATCTACGCCCAGCTCACAAATCCAAAAAAATTACTGAAAAATAAAAGAAAGCTATTTCCAGAGTTTCTCGAAAATTCCTCCTTTGATATTTATTTTTCTTGGAATGGGCACTTATCCCTACAAAAATATGCTCTGAATATTTGTTGGACACTGCTGTTTCTCTCCGCATTGGAATAGAAGTTTGAGTGACTCCAGGGACAGTGTGGCATAGTGTTGTCTGCATTCTGTCACTTCAGTCGCAGCGCTCTCAAGAGGGAAAAGTGAGCGGAACTCTGTTAGTCTCCCCGGCCAACTACTGCTGCGATATTTATTGATATTAAGGATGGAATGGACAGTCTTGCCATGCAAATTATAAGACACCCCCTCCCCAAGTGACCTCAATGAAACCTTACGAAAGCAGTTCCTGGAGGCTCATTGTCAGTGATGCCCACGTTAGATAATTAATTTAAGAGACTTTTAATGGACTTTCCTTGTTACAATGTATGTTTTGTGTATGGGGCATGCATTAATCATTACATAATGGCACATTTATGTGAATAAAAACTTAGACACTCATGTGTACAAGTGTTGACATATTTCTCCACATGAAAAAAAAATATATATATATATTCATTAGGATGTGTTAAGATGAATGAGGTGTCACCATAAAAGGAAGGTGCATTAGTAAATAAATAACTATTTTTAATATGGTGTGGGGATGAAACGGAACTTGAATGTAGTCATTTTAAATGATCTTGGTGGCTTGTAAATACAGTCTGATAAAAAAATTTATGTGATTTGCCTTGGCTACTGCTTGTCAGGAAATTAACTGCATACAATCAAATCACACACATTTAAATCCTCAGACATCCAGACAGACAAAGATGTTTCATACACTACAAGTGGCCAGATATGGATATGAGAAAGTTCAAGCAAAACATAGATTATTTATAAGGCTCACAGCAGATAGGCTGTTGACAAGCAGAATATAATAGCAAAAAAAATGATCCCACATATCGTACAAAAATCTGAAGAGACAGCATTGTCATAATGCTGATTAACAAACATGGAAATCATGGTTACAGTTCATTATTCTAAAGGTTTTGTCATTTTGAAGGTTCATTCATCTGAAAATGAATTAAGATTTGTTATTCTGAAGGTTCATTAACCTGAAAATGGAATAAAATGTTTGTTAATCGAATGGTTCCTTTATCCAAAAATGGAATAAGTCATTCCAAAGGTTCATTATTATGAAGGTTTGCTACTCCGAAAACTAATTAAGATGAATTCTGAAGGTTTAATAAATCAAGGAACCTTTGGAATAACTAAACTTCCCCATTTATTATTTTTTTTAATCAAGGTACTTTTGAAATAATGAACCTTATTTCATTTTTGGATTAACAAAACTTCAGAATAACGAATGTCATAACCCACCCTAAAATCATACATAGATATTGCCAGATTATTTAGTAAAAGAATATTACAGATCATAGGTTCTGTGAAAGATTAAACTTTATCATTGGGTAAGTGCTGCATTACTGCAGCTCCCAGTGAAGACAAATTTGCCCATTCTTTCATCAAGGGCTGAGCTTGTTTTCCTCGAAATCAGCTGGACAGGTTATAGCCATCCACATCACATGCCGGGAGCAAGATTTGTTCTACGAAGACAGGAGGGTGAACGAAACAAGACGGAAACCAGTCCAAAAGACAATACAAGAAAAGTGTTCATCACTTCTTTCATCTCCGACTGCTAAAGTCTCCTGAAAGCCAAGTACGAAGTAAAAGGGGAACGGATTTACCTCTATTCTGAGTCGCTCGGCGATGTTCTGTGAAAATGGGCAGCAATGAGGTAGGAGGGATGATTAGTTCCAGGATATGGGATTAAGTGACCCGACTTACCCCATCAAACCTTTGGATTCTCTTCCACACCCCCCCCCCCCCCCAACACAAACACACATACTTTTTTGAAGATGTTAACTTTAGATCATTGACACCTATGTCGATTGGAAGGACTAGCAATTACTGTGGTGTTTTTTGTTTGTCTTTTTTAACATAAATCCTGATCATTTTTTGGAAGCCACTCTTGTCTTACCATTGCTTGTTTTGGGCATGATGGTGTCTTTTATTTTACTGCTATTGATTTAAACAATACACATATTATCCTAATTTGTTTGTCTCTGTGTAAATGTTTGTGGTGACCGGAGCTTTTAACTTTTTTTTTTTTTTTGTCTACCCTCAGTGACTACATTGTATGATTTGTAAATCATAAAACGTTATACTTATTCAAGGGATCTCTGAATCAGGTTGAAAATAAGTTAATGAAATATTTCTCCCTGTACATCATGCAAACACAGAAAAAAAATCCCCTCATCAAAATGTTGTTGTCACTAAGGGTTAAAGTGCCCTTGTTCCAATAGGAAAAGCTACTTGTATTTAGAGTTAATCACAACAGAGGGCTTCGTACGGTAACATGCAATGTTGCCACACAGAACATGAATAAACTTTGCTTTACCTTTCTATTAGAGTTCTTTATTGGCAACCGAACCTTATACCCTTCTTGCCAAATACTATTTAAAGAATATACAAAACATGATCAAGTTTTATGTGCAAACATGTCTCATCACTTAAGGTCATTTAACAACACCATCACCACAATACCATCTGTCTACTGCTTCAAAAAATTGTACCCCCTTAACATAACAGGCAATGTGTGAACGCACCCCTGCTGTTTACAAGCCATCAGTCAGCGGTTGCCTTCCGAACATGTTTACATTGTGCTACACCTGCGAATTAACAGCAGGTTGTTGTGTAAAGATGGTATTGTCACAGGCCTGTGGGCTCCAAATTTAATTTCAGAAGCTGACCCAAAAATTGGTTGCTTCCACACTGCCCCGGAGAGAAGTTTCAAGGGTGACACGGAATCCCCAATGTTTGCTCGGCAACGTCACATCTTGGAAAGAGAGGTCAGCTGTGAATGTGAGGAATTCAGATGCCTATAGTACAGACACATCTTAGGCAGCAGAAAAATTACTACTGGAAATTTTTCAAGCACAATTTTCTACATGTTGCCAGAAATTCATTATGTTTATTGGTTTAATGGTTCATCAGCCACAATTTCATGATTCCACAACAATGATAAAGTGATTACGTTGTTGGTTAGCCATCATACTCGCCATTTAGTAGATTGGAGTAACAGTGATTAATTAAGTAAACAAAAATTTAGTTTGAATTAACAGAGATGACAGTAATAACTAGCTAATAACAAAGGTTTTACAGAAATCAGCAAGGAAGGGGGTGTGGGAGAGTAAAATGTGTGCTTATGTTGGGACTGAGGGGAAGAAGTGCTACAAACTACGGTCACCATCTCACAGAAAGTTTTTTATTTCTTTCTTTCTTTAAATCAAATGACCACTGCAAAACAAAGACAGAAGCATTGCTACATTTCTCATGAATTTGATGTGAATCATTTGTACATGTGGTCTGATTTGCTTCATCAACATAAATAACTCAGGTCTGACTGTCCCAATGCCTCAAGACTGTCTGCCTGGTTTCCCCCTTTCCAAACTTAGAACACACTACCACATGTATTACCTGGTTTTCTGTCTCCTCAGTATTTGCATTGCCACCATGTTTTGCTATCTATAGGGCTGTGCTTATCTTTTCCATGTTTGAAACACATTTCAATACCCACCATCAAAATGCCATTGCAAAGACCTTTTGGATTGCATTTCTTAAATTGTTGTATTGATCATCTCTATTACAAGTCCAGAGGAACGCTTTGTCACTGTGGAGCTCCAGAGATATAAATACGTATAATAACAATTTTGCATATTTATCATCTCTACAGAAACACATTTCCTATTAATGCATTTGAGATTGAGATCACACTTTTCTTGGACATTTCAAAAGGGAGTTTTTAACTCCATAATCAAAATAGCTTTGTGTTTATCAACTGCCCAAATCTCCCTGAAAGTTGTTTGGTAATCTTAATTCTACAACAGAAGTGAGTTGATAAATACACCTGAAGAGATTAATTCCTTCTTGCATATTTCCATTCATGTGCTTCATTGACAACCATTGTTTAGGATATTTAATGTGTGCACATGTTTTCAATTTTGTAAGGTTCTTTTCTTTTGATTTGAAATAAAAGACAATACATCTTGTGGAGTATTTGTTATGATGAATCAGTTTCAGGGTTTTTAATGTTTTGTAGATTTTCTTCAAATACATTTATTGTTTAATAGTTCATTTATGATTTTCATTGAAAATGACAGAAATAAATAGAATTGAACAAACTGAAACTAAAATGATTAAGAAGAAAAAGTCCATGATGAGAAATCACTTTAAATGTTATTGTTATTGTTATGATCATTTCCTTTTGTGAAGATGTAATGCGTCACCATCAGATAAATTCATTAGGCGTCTCTAGCGGCGTGATAATACAATCATGTTGTGCCAAGTAAACTTGACATAACCACCATCTGGTTACTTGCTCCTCTCAAGAGAGCAAACCCTATAATGGCTGACAGAGAATCTATCGTGGCTCATCCAACACCCTGGGAAAAGAAGTCTAATTAGATCATATTGTTTCCGTTAAAAATAAAATAAATACATAAATTAGGAACTTCCCATTCGTACTACTACCATTAAAGATACTAGCTGCCCTGTAAACCATTTGCTCTTTGATAAAAAATATTGTTCAAAATTCAAAAATATGCAGAACATGAAATCTTGTATGATGATGGATTGTATCCAGGTCTGTGTGGGCATAGCATCATCTGACAGAATTTTAGTATAAAACATTGAACTTTATAATGCTGTATTCAAATTTCTTTTAAATCCCCTAAAATTAAGCTCTCATTTTATTTATTTTTTTCTACCTCTCGGGATAATGCAACACAGAACTCCTTGGTGTATAATTTACCATAGAACTATAAAAGAAAAAATCAACAATCATATTGTACAAATTAATTTTACAGGTATTTAAACACTGTCTAGCTGCTTTAATTTCTAACCTTTCACGAAAAGTTCCAGGTTTGTTACACAGTTAAACTCTTTGCAGTCACTACAAGATTCTCAAATACACATTAAATGTGTACTTGACTTACCATACAAATTTTAGTGCAACACTTTTGTTTATCACTACAAAGTACATCTGGTTTTCTTTGTTTGTTTGTTTGTTTTTTTTTTTAGCTAAGTTTCTCTTTGTTTAAGACAAAATTTGCTAGAATTAACATAGCCTGCAACACAAGGGGTTGGGGTGAGTGAGGGTACTTCTACCTTTCACCTTTCTCCAACTGATAATCGTTTACAGCCTTTCTTTTGAAATTCAGGCCATAATCACAGCCACAGTTGGGCTCAATTACAATTATTAGACATTCATCTATTACACCCATTACTGCCTATCTCTCCATCTCCCTCTCTTCACCTCCCCCTCCCACTTTCTTTCTTTCCACTCTCCCTGTGCCCCTGTCTGACTCAATGCCAGAAGGTGACAAGTGCCTATTTAATCAATCAATTAAAACCAGGTTCATTCAGCATGGGACCACGCAAGGTGACTTACACGTCGTCTGGATGCAGGCTCGTGGAATTCATTTCGCCCGTGATCACGGGAAGAGGTAAAACATGACAGATAGCAACCGGCAGGCGTGCTCCACGCAATGCTGCTCGTGAAGTGTGCCAGCAAAGAAGGCTGGAGTCGATTTGGAATCCTAGAATACATGCGATTACTGCAGTGATTCCACTTGTGCGCCGTCAATCAACACATTCTTGTGCATAGATGGCGACAATCTCTGCAGCAGCGTCATCCTTCTCAGTTACATTATAAAGATCTTCACAGTAAAAAAAAAAAAAAGGTTTCTTGACCCTAGACCCATATGAACTGACACTGAAGACAGACACATTTATGAGAAGCAGGTATAATATGCAGATTTCTTCCAAGTACTTGCAGGTATTGACCTGCAATAAATACTTGCAATACAATTACTTCCATAGCAAGAGGTTTTATTCCTTGACAGATCTTGAAGCATGACAACTTAAGTCCCCATGAACATGTTTGTATAAAAAGTAGTATGATTTCAGACTGTCTGAAACATAAAAGCTCAAAGGCTCTTAAACATTATGGTTACAAAGAGAAGGAATAGGAAGTAGATTGAAAGATGTATACAGCACGATCTATATACACCATATGTTTCCTCCCCTGCAAATATCATTTTGTTAATGATATCTTTTTATATTGCCATTGTAAGAACATATGGGAATGAGGAATTAAATCTGCAATTGAAGATTGCAACCTTGAGATGGCTAGCAAACTTGCTTGCTCTGAAACCATGGAGATATGTTTGAAGGAAAACTATTCCTGCATAGACAATCACAAGCCAACAAACCCTATCTCAGGGAAAAATGCTAGAGAACATACCAGCAGTGACAATGAACACTCAGAGGCAAAGGGGAAAAGAGTAGAATTTTGGGGTAGTACTATCTCATGCTGATCTACCACAGATCAAGGATGCAAGGATATTTGTGCCCGGCGACAACGGTTTCAGGCAAAAGTCGGGAATTTTGAAAATTCATTTTTTTCACTGAATTACATTGCCCATTTCCTAAGCTTTGCATTGATATAAAACACTTGAATTCTTCGGCACCATAAGTGGGCATAGAAAGAGAAATAAAATGCACTTTTTAAGTTGTTAGCCTGACAAAATTGCGAGAAAACAGGCTTTGAAGATTCACCTCTTTCTCAAAGACAATGTCCGAGCGGCGATGCGAGGGGAGAATCACCCATCCGTACGATGGTGCCAATCGATGTTAAGCTCCGCCTCTAGCAACCACATCGCACTCTGATTGACTCACTGAGAGAGTCAAATTTCCCGGGCACCTTCTTCGGAGCTCAGCGTATGGAGCCGAAAAACAATGCGTTTCGCTCGGGTTTGTTTACAGTACGTCTTTCAAGATGGCGAATACGATAATTGCACGTACAGTTGTATAGTGCACATGTGTACATGTGTATTTGGTGTACGCATTACGCAATGGCATTCACACGCCATGACCGTGTGCATGTAACAGGAGCGGTGGCAAATCCACACATTTACAAATCGCGTTTTCGTTGTGGTTGATTTGTCTTTATCATTGGCGACCCTTTTTAAGGGACAAGATTGCTAGTGCTGGCAAGGGTCACGCTTCCTGTTTGTTTTGCTTTTACATGACATGCATATGTTGCTTTGTTCGGTGGTGCTAATTAAAAACAAACAAACAAACAAACAAACACGACTTGTCAGTTTCTTGACGTGTAGTATTTGAATATAATTAGTCACATGTGACCGCTCCTTTCCTCTTATCTACCTTCCATTGAGTCAGTCTGCTGTCATAATTTTTACTACATGTACAAGTAGACAAATTTGAGAATATCTAGTTTTCTTTTCACACGGTTATGTCATGCTACATGATTTTTGTTTCACTTCCGTTGTCGAACATTGCGGTACAATAGTTTGGATAGAAAGCCAAACGAAGAGCACGCACTACAGAGCGAGCGTATATAAACCACTATAGCAAGAACAATGGAGCATGTAATCGTGCACGCGTGGACAAAGCATTTCCCAAACGCTGCAACTGGTGTCTCCGAAAGCCGAATTATGTAAATGTATGCGACGCACCAGCCAATCGCATGCGAGACCCTGCGCCGTAGCAACGCTGGGGATATTGGCGCGGCGTTCGAAAGAAGCTCGAAACTGACAAGTGCGATCCAACATAGGGTGCTTAAAATTCCATTTTCGATAGGAAAAACTTTGTCTTATGCTATGAAATTTAGTGTAGTTGTAGAAAACATATCAAAGATTCGATTTCTGCAAAAAACCTAAATCGACAAAAATAATGGTCAAAATCTTTGTACCCGCCTAGGAGGGAATTTGCTCTTGCGACTTTTGCCTGAAACCGTTGTCGCGGGTCACATTTCATCATAATATTGCCCCCATTCTATCCCTCTGAGGAAAAAAAAAATATGCAAGGGAAAAAAAAAATATGGAGAGAAATCAAAACAGCATTTCTTAAATTATGCCCGTAGTCAAAATCAAGTCATCACAATGTTTTTTTCAGTAAATTACTTCATAATCCAAATATGATATTTCTTTTGAAAAGAAACAGTCAAGTGATTCTGTAAATAATATTATTGTCTGTCATGCATGAGTTATATCGTGAGGTTAACTTTTCTTGGGAAAAAAGGGAAAAGAGTTTTTAGTTATCTTTGCATCACTAAATGCTGCATCTAATAAAAATAATAATAATAATTGCATTTATATGGTGCTTCATACTGACATTTCTAAGCGCACTTTTGCTACTCATACAAATAGACTAGAAAACACAATAGCATTAACAAAATCAGCGTTAACAGTAACAAAAGAAGAAGAAAGAAAAGAAAAGAAAAGGAAAGAAAAATACATGTGATACAATGGTACAATAATTGATAACTGTGTGCGCCTCCAAAAAAAAAAAAAAAAAGAAAATACAACTGAATAAACAGGTGAGTTTTGAGAAGAATTTTAAATGATTTGACAGATGAGGCATTCTGAATATAAAGAGGGAGTTTATTCCAAAGAGTGGGAGCAATGGAAGAGAAGGCTCGGTCACCATAACGGGTTTTTGTACGTGGGCCATGAAGTAATTGGAGAGAGGAAGATGAATGGAGGGGTCTGGCAGAAGAGGAGGAGCGGAGAGAGACTAGGTTTTGAAGATATGTGGGTGCAAGATTACGTGTGATTTTGTACGTCAGAAGAAGGATCTTGAAAGTAATACGGGAATGGACTGGAAGCCAATGGAGTGAGCGGAGAATAGGAGATATATGGTCACATATGGTCATATATAATGACACTTTTACTACAAAACTGGCTCATATATGGAATTCTGCTAGTCCCTTTCTTGTTTTCTTTTTTTTTTCCAGTAACTTTCTAGCAGTTTTTATTCTGCTGATGAACTCACAAATTCCAAAATTCAGGGGGCTTGATACTGTCACATGCTTGTCCACATCTATCCATCTGCCCCGTGTCTTCGAAAACTAGATATTATAGTAATTACTCACTGATATATGTGACATGCAGTGGATTGCAGTGGACAGCTTATCTGTATTGCTAATATGTATCTTGATCTTGTTCCTTCTATTTTTTTTTAATCATGAAAAAATCATCAGAACAAACCTGCCTATGTTAAAACCTACATTTGTTAATACTCAAAGTACATTATGTAACCTGCAGTTGGAGTTTGATTTTCAATAGGACTGAAAATATGCAATTTGAGTCAGCAAGTTTTGGGGACAACCTTAAAAATGAAACAATCCCTATTTTATGCATATATTGAAAATATGACAATAAAATCATGTAATACGAGCGTATTTCATTTTTTTTTTTTTTCTTGAGTAAAACTGCACTCTTTCTAGTTTGATTTTAAATTTTCTTATTTTCTTTCCATGTCTAGGAAACTTACAGAAGCTTAGCAAACCCTAGTCAACTGTAGCATTCATGATATCAGATGATCATGAAAAGAATACACACAATGAGTATGCCAAGTTTCAGAATAATCTGATAATCCCTTCATAGCAGTTGCTATAGTTTCAAACCCACTGTTCACAACAAGGAGTGAGTCAGTGCACTTCAATAAACCATTAATTTCTAAGTCATCTTTCTGAACAGTAACTTTCTTTGCGTTTGGATCTTCAATCTGGATTTGTTTGTCAGTTGTCATTTTGATTTTGGTCAATTAGGGACATCTGATTAAGAAAAGTCAAATATCACTAAAAGCCGAGTATCTCTCATTTCTGTTATTCAACTTAAGATAAATAGGACAAATATGGTGTGTCTTTGTTGATTTTACAATGCAAGGTCACATATGGTAATACTAATATTTCAGAAGTGAAACCAAGTTATGAAAAGTGGGATGGGGTGCGATACTGTTTGCTGAAGGGAAAGAGCATTGCCAAGGAGGGGTGTAGAGATTGGATTCAAACTTCCTAGAAAAAAAGTGGGGCCAGCTTTCGGCAGCTAATCGAATCATCTTCAGCATTACCTGATGACAGATTGCATTCTAACACCCTGAGAATGGCATCTTGGAAACATTAACCCATTGTCTGCTGCACAGACGGTCTTGATAGTGGGAGTCACACAACACAAATTAGTGGTAGCAGGATACATATCTTGAGATCAAACAGCGATCCAAATGTCGAAATGCTTGCCTGTGTGGACATAAAAATCCCACTAAATAGTACAATCAGCATAGTGACCCAAATCCCAAGAATTCTTCGATTATTTCTTAACCCGTTGAGGATGAGTCCCGAGTATACTCAGGCAAGCGTCTATGGGAAATGCGTGTTGTAGCAAAATCAGTCCTTCCTCAACGGGTTAATTATTGTGATAAGTTCAGAAATAGTACAATAAGTCACACCAGGGCAAGTTTTTGAATGCTGAAGCAAAAAATCTGGAGTTTTTTTCTTTATCATGTGTCATTCAAAACAGGCATCATTGAATAATGCATGGACACTTACAAGGCACAAGGGTAAACATTTCAGTACGTAGATTTCGGGCATGTGCAGTTTGGTCGACAAATAATCGCGATCAGCAATTAGAGGAATGTTTCTGACTATCTGCACAGGTACGAAAAATCTTGGTATCTGGATCTCAATCAATTTCCCGCTATTTTGTCTGTGTGGATGCAACTCATACGTGCTTCAACAATACAATGAATGAAAGGAGACCATGAAAAACTTATGACATTATGGGGTGATGATACGTGGTTGGAGAACTTCAGGTTTTTTACTAGTTTTCATATACAATATAGTTTCATCAGGAAGGTGAGACACCACGAGCCGAGGACCAGCTGTTTACCTGTAAAGCATGTACCCAGTACTTTGGCCAGCGGCCGACGTACTCTCTACATGTTCCACAGCGGGATCGGGAGCGCGCGTAAATGCCCGGTGCAATCCGATACCGAAAGTCATGTGATGAAAAATTCGCGATATTTCTGCAGCTTGGGTTCGCACTCGCTAAACTTCGCCTCCAACATCGCGATGTTTCAAAAGATCACACTCCGGCTGGCGATTTTTCTGGCGATGTTTCGAGGGCGTTTGGGTGTAGTTGGTTAGCAACTTGCACCCAAATGTCACGATTTTAGAAAAATCGTGATTTTTCCAAGCAAGTGTAAATGGGCCTTCTCTCTCCCTTTCCCTGTGAACTCAAAAAGAGATGTAAGCAGACTGATGGTAAAAATAACACAATGGTGCTGGAATAATGGCAAGCCTTTTTTCCTTCATGTTATACAGGGAAGAAGAAAGAGAAAAGAGCCTTTTCTATTAAACCAAATGTGGTCGATGAACCTTACAATGACCAAACCTCTGTGGGATATACAGATAGTGCTGAGAACAAAAGGAAGCATATAATCAACTTTCTTCTATCATTCAATGTTCTATCATTGTCTTTCCTGCCAGACAAATTAAAGAGAATCATTCTTCCCTGTAATTCTGCATCCAACAAATTAAAGGGAAGGTACAGTATTGGTAGAGATGAGATTCCGGCTTTTAACTTTTTGCGAGATACCAAGAACCCACTTATGAAATAGTACAGAGCATACTATTCTAAGAGGAATTCAAAGTTTATTTGATGAAAATCAGTTTTGGAATTGCTGAGACATCCAAAAACAAAGTAAAACAAAGCGATCGTAATAAAAAGTGGGTCCCATGAGTTATTACGATTGCTCTATTTTGGATACCTCAACCATTTCAAAACCGATTTTCATCAAATAAACGTTGAATTCCTCTTGGAATGACATGCTCTTTCACATTTTACAAGAGGTTTCTCATTATCTTACCAAAAAAAAAAATGTTAGAAACCTGAAATGAGGTCTCAACCAAAACTATACGATCCCTTTAACCTCATCTACATAAATGCTCATACTTTCCTCCCCAGTCCTTATTAGCCCAGAAATTAAGAGGAGGAGGAGGAGGGGTGGGAGGGATAGGAGGAGTGGGGGGGGGGGAGGGAGGGTTATGGGGAGGAGGTTTCCGCAGCGACAAGATAACTTTCTCTTTCCTCTCCGGCTTCTGGTATCATGCCAAATCAATCCTGAGTGCATTTCCTCCTTACAATGATTTGCATTTTCTGTTCTCCCTTTCTTCAATGCAAACCAAAAGGAGAAAGAAATTAATCGTCCCACTGACGGACCAAGCCTACTTTTCCTTTGCAATTTTAGATACATGGGAAGATGGAAAAGGGAGAAAGAGAGAAAGGGGAGATAGAGAGGATGAGATGGCATGCTGACTGACAGACAGAGAAAGTGATAGAGGAAGTAACGATATCAAAATTAGAAATCAAAATGAGTGATACTAGATGATTGACGGGAGAGAGAGAGAGAGAGAAGAGAGAAGCATATAGTTTGAAAAGACTGGACTATATATTTTGAGTGAAATCAGTGATCACAAATGGGGGGGGGGGGCTTATATCTTTTAGACTTGACTGTTTACTTTGGTAAGCAGATACAGCAAATCCACGACATATCTATGGTCCTTTTTTGTTAATATTCTATCATCAAATCTTAGATGCACTCATAATGTGAGACTGTGTCATACTGTGATTGGTTTCTAAGTGAACAAGATGAAGTCAACTGATAACGTGAGCACTGAGGGCAAGATTCAGAGAGATTCAGAAGTTATTCAGACACATTAATATCTTGATTACGGTGGTGATAGATGCCTCATGACTACTGTAAAATTGGAAATTTTTGCAAGTAATTTATCATACTTGGCTATGAAAGATGAATGCTTTGTGCTTTTAATTCTGTATACACAAAATATAAACTAGTATCACATATAAAAAAAAGTAGACAAAATATAAACTAGTATCACTTCAAGTAGACAAATTGGCGTGCTTTTATTTTCATGACAGTTTCGTATCATATGAAATGTCCAACAAATTTTCATGCTGCAAAAGTTTCTTTTTTTAAAGCACTGTGGATTGTGTATGTAGGTGCTATACATGTGTACTTGTGCTTTTTGCAAACTCCCCTCAACTCATTCCAGTGATTTGCATTGCTCAAATTACATCAGTGAAGTACAGGAGGAAAGGCTAAGGGATAGGGGCTGTAATGACATACACTGTACATGAATGACATCCATCGCAGGTGGATGGGAAGCAGAGACTCTGTAGTGGGGTCAGTGGCACTAAGAAGAAAAGGTTAGTCATTATATGGGTCAATGTGCAGAACATAGTCTGGACCTTACAACGAAATACAACATAAACATGTGACAAATTACAGGAACAGTCGATAATAGGGGGGGGGGGGGGCTGCCTGGACACTATGATTAACTACATGGCCTACACGCAGAACTCTGTGATAAATGACAGGAGTGGTCATTGCGTGTAATGATGTATATTTCCAAGAAAGTTTGGACATTCGAAACAACCATACACATACATCAATTTCTACAGCGAATGACAAGAGGGCCAGCATGTGGAATTTATATCCAAGTATGAGAAATTCCAGGTATTAGACCATACTTTTTATGCACAAAAAGTTCTGTGATAAATGACAGAAGGGGTCAGATTATCTAGTGCCATAAGTGTTGGGGAAAAAAAAAATCTGGACAGATCGCTGAACCCCAACATTATTGTGCATGAAATTCTCTGATAAATGGCAGGAAAGGTTAGTATGTTGAATACTGTACTTGATCTGAAGGACTGGACATGGCAATTAACCACTACCTGCACATTAAATCCTGTGATGAATGAGCAGGAGCAGTCAGTCATTGGGAGAATGAGGATCTACAGCATAGAAGAGTATTGACATGACATACACATGAGATTTTGATTACTAACAGACAGGAATAGTTGTGGTGTGGAATGTGTGTTTCCCAGAAATTATGGACATTGCACACTTCTGTAAACATATAAACACATAAAACTCTGTGATACATCACATAAATGAGCAGAGAGGAAAAAAAATGTTTCTTGGAAAATCTTGACTTAAAAAAAACCAAACCATGCTAAATATGTGAAGCTACATATTTAAAATGACTGATTCTGAGAACTGAACATTTATGTTTATGCTATGACCTGTTAAATCTATGATCAAGACACTGAGCATACATAAGCAAAGGGATACCGATTTCAAATAAATGTTGATTGTCAAAAATTATAAAATCTTATGTCAGGGTGAACAAATTTCTTCACCAAATCCTTGTTCGTACTTGTGTTGGTACAGAAAGTGGATGGATTGAATCTAAATGTGCTTTGTGTATGGATCAGCACATCACACATCAGCACAAATTATTACATTAAACTACACTTGTATCTATTAACGGGGACCTTTTTCACATTTGTGGAAGAACTTGCTGTTCAATAATTAGAACCGATTTCATGCTATTTTTTTTTTCTTCTGAAAGCAATCATACTTCTTCAAAACGTACATTATTCATTTTTTTTTTTACTTTTCTTTATAGACATATGTGACCACTCATGGTCCAGTGGCTGTTTCACTGAGCTCTAAAATCAATCGTAAGTTCAATTCAACTGATCGTAGGGACAGTTTTTGGATCAATCAGACCTTAGAAGTTAGGAACTCTGTTTCTACCAATCAATTTGGGAAAAAAATATCTGGTGCCCATCTTGCCACATTCTAGAATACATCTTCAATGTCTATGTATTCTTCCAAACTAGATGCGGTCTGAATCTGTTCCAGCTTCTGTTATGGTGCTTGTATGTATAAAGCGCATGCACTTCCTGGTAAACATACCAAGAATTTTAATGTTTTATGAAGAGACCAATGAGTTTGTGACATAGCTATTTGTTTTAATGTCATCTGCAATTAGCAAACTGTTAGGAGACCAATCTCAGTGTCTGAGAATTCTGTAATTCCAAACACATTCAGAAACCTGTATTGGAATAGAAATTACAATCAAGTTTTAATGTAAAAAGTGGAAATAACCAGGATATTTCATAAATCCTGCTGATCCCCAAGTATCACAAACTGGCCTTCATGTGGGACTGGTGCATCGTGATGGTGACATCTGAGTGAAATTGTGTAGACTGATGTAAGTCAAGGTTTCTGTTAATTATCAACTAAACCTAAATGACATACAGCTTGGCAAGTCATGGCTTATAGTGTTGACTATTGACACATACTGTACAGTAGCTGTTCTACAATAAGTTCTGATATATGGGTATATGCATATTCTGCAGAATTTTCTTTTTCTTTTTTTTTTAATTAGAAAAAAAAAATGGGCTGACTAAGGACTTCCATGTCTTTGTGTTGTGCATAGTCATGGAGTGCCTGAGGTAATAATGCGCTTAGCATGACTTGAGACGATTGCTACCTGGCTGAGGAGAATTTCTATGAGGATGGTGTGTATACATGTCGCATCCCGATGCACCTGTCGCGATCAGTGAACTTCTTCCAGATCCGCCAGCCCCATGCCCGGGCAGGCGCACTGCCCACCCCACTCTTGCTCGCTCGCACTCTCTCTCTAAATGTCAAGGCTGCAAAGAAAGAGCGCTCTAGCTTCAAACTTGATCGAGACTGGAGATTACAATCTGGCTGGCTGCGACAGACCAAACAGGAGGGAACCCCCATCACAACAACAGATCATCAGTGGTTCAGCTCCTCCCCTCCCCCCTTGAAACCAACAGATAATGTGAGCATTATTCATACAATGTGATCTAACATGCATTGCAATGTAAAAAATGTTCAGTGTAAAGACACAGATACATCACTATTAACACGTTGAGGACGGTTTGATTTTGCTACAACACGCATTTCCCATAGACACCTACCCGAGTATACTAGGGACTCGTCCTCAACGGGTTAAGGGTCCAGCCGTGGAACATCTGTCAAAAGTTAAAAAAACTTCACATTAACCACTGGCACTGCCTGATGGCCTGATACACGTTCTTGTCACACCTCAAGTTTCCTTGCAAGCATTGGGTGACAAATATCACTCATATTTGTGTCCTTGAAAGTATGATTAATTCATTCCTGTTTTTACCTTTGACAGACAGATTATAAGTGGTTTAAGTAACTAGCAGAAAAAAAGAGAAAAAGAAAATTGTTTCATGGAATCATTCAAAATCAAATAGATAACCTTGAATATTTTCTTATTAAAAAAAAAACAATAATAATCTACCATTTGGTATTTGCCCTTTATTCCCCCCCCCCCCCTTCATTGCTCCAGCTGTCTAGGGCTAACAATTACAAGAAGTAACAGCTATTCTTGGCAGCTCTGGATCCTTGGTAGCTGGACCAGGTTCATTCAGTTCAAGAGGATGGCTACCAAGAACTTCTATTTTGGTACATGCCTTTCTCAGTATGAGCTCCACTAAACTTGGAATATGACATAGGCCCCTATATACAGTGTGCTAATGTCTCTAGTCTTGTCTTCAGAAGTTGGTATTGGAAGCACCTTGACTTGAGACTTTCAATGTGTTTAATACAATGGTAAGTTGTAATCAGATGGTAGTAGCATATTCTCCAGGCAGTACATGCAAGACAAACTTCCCTTTTAAAAAGATCAAACCATTGTTACGATATATCTATATTGACAGGTGAAATTGCTTATAAGGAGGGTTCAGAATTTTAATAGTGGATGGCATGAAATGGAAGAAAAGGCTGGATAGCAAAGACTAATGGATTGATTGATACTTGATGGATATACTTACATAGATATACATAAATATACATAATAAGTGTATATGAGCAATACAGAAGTCATTCAACCAAGGCCATCCATCTCATCGTTGGAGGATAAGTCTGTTCGAAGGTCAAAATAAGTGGGGCATATAGGTCTAGAAGAGTATATTTCAGAAGTAAATGACAGGTAATGTAAAAGTGGAAATTTCTCGGTGCTGAAATTTCCGCGCATTTCGCGCAACCATAAACTAGCGTGAAAACAAAAACATGCAAATATCTTTGCTTGCCATATGTTCCGGTAGTTGAAGTCTTGATTCCACAGAATTAAAGACACAGGAAAAACTTATTACACGGCTGAACGGAAAAAAAAAAAATCACACAAAAATATCCACTTTTACACTATATGAGTTAAGTACACAGGGAAAAGAAAATGAAGAATAAAGAAAGATGAAGAAAAAAGCACTAGGCAAAGAAATAATACAAAACAATAATTGATAATGACAGCACATTGGTCAGTTGAGTGGAGGCATATTTCTCTCTTTCTTTTATATACACAGAAGAACTCTTGAATAATCCCTTTAACTTTTCATTTCATTTCATTTTAGTTATTTTTTTTTTCTTTTCCAGTGCTTTGTTTGACTATTGACACCTCCTCTGGCATGCTTTCTCAACTAGTCATATATATTATGATAATGAGTAGGGCTTACATTATCCCAATAATCCTTATTGTGTCTCAATGACATTAACACACAACTGACAAATCCCTTCACTTGACTGTTCTTGTCTTATAACATGGATTCTGGCCAAGTTTTGTATCATGTCATGTTTGGGGATGGGGCAAACGGTGGGCTGCTTGACACGTACGTGTTCAATGGTTGTAAAACATGAGACTATAAACATGTTTGCTTTGACGACAAAGTAGAAATGGTCGATAGAAACTACAGTGAAGAGAGGAGGGATTCAAAGAAACCATTGTCTTTTTCATTGTGCTTGACCCTTTGAGGTTTTCAGTTTGAACATCAGCTTGGAAAATTGGTGGTCCATCATGTACCGAAACCTTTTGTTGGATGAGTACCAGTCCCGAAAATAAGACCTTTTCATCAGACACTTTGATTGTTGTGACTGTCTCAAGAAGAATGAGGATGCATCCTGATATTTACTAAAATGCACAAACATTTTGGGCAAGACTTTAGAATGGTAAACTAGAGGCAATTACAGTGCTCACTCTGCTTGAACACCTAGTACAACAAACTTTGTACTTGTTAATTTCACTTCTCAATCAGAAGCACAAACCACTTCACTGGAACATATTTTAACTGAACCGCTTCCCTTGTCAAACTTTCCATGTTTTGAACAAAAATGTTCACTTTGCTCAGAGTCTGAGAGGTCAGAAATGCATCTGCTCATCAACAATGTGAGAAGCTTGAGTTTACTTCATCCTATACAAGGCTGATTCCTATGAAAAGTTGAAAGAATCAATGTTGGTTTTTTTATGAGTAAAGATATGCTTTGATTGTATTACGAGCAATGAATATATATCAGAAACCATTTACGGCTTATCAATTTATATACGACTGCTGGTATTTCTTCTACATCAAACCTCCTGGACTGTCAGTCTATATTCCAGGCAAAGGAGTGTGAGAACTGACAGAAGATTTGGCCAAGTGAAAATCAAAGGTTGAGCGATTGTCCACAAAAATATCCTGTTGACTTTTGTGGCAACTGTTGGTACTGCTGCCCAAAAGACTTGTGACAGTTCCATCCAATTTCTTTCACAGTGTCCATCCTTCTTGTTTACTTTTCTTTTCTTTTTTTTTTTACAGGATAATTAACAATCTCTTGTTGTGAATTGAAATGACTGTTGACCACCAAATCTATAATCAGTTTTGAAATGAAGAACCATTTTATTTGTTTCCAGGTGTTAGCAATAATAATAATCCTATCCCACTGAGCATAAATTAAATAAACAGATTTGACACAAGAAATAATTTTGTCATCTCTTTTTCTGTATAACTTTGTTAAGCAATATAAAATTTTATAATAGTGCAGGAAATTTATCAATTGGGGATGGAAATCAAAGAGTAACCCAACAGATTATGGTCTGTTGCCAAGGTCCTTTTCTGTCTCCACTAACTACCGGTCAGTAAGGAATGAGGCAGAGTCATCAGCAGTAATGAGGAAATAACGCGAAGCATCACCCGTTTACTAAATCATTTTGCTACCTTGCACTGTACACTGTACACTTTACACCACTGCATCTTACACTCACTCACTTCTTTTTGACACCAAATCATTTTTTACAGAGGGATCATGTGCTTTGATTGAACTGTCATATGAACACATTCATATTGCTACATTATACTTTGCAGTGTGCACCACTACACTGATATTGCGACTTAATTTTCCATACCATTATTAAGATCTCACTACTACACTTTACACTGTACACTCCTACACCTGCACTCCCACTCCACTTCCTCACCACTGTAATTTCCATGAAAGAATTACACTAATGTGTCACACAATAGGTAGCCTGCTATTGGCATCCTCACCAAATGAATATACTGGTGAACTAATGTGTTCAAATTTGGATAAATCCTCTCACAGGCCTATCAATGAGCTCTATATGTGACCGGCGACAACGGTTTCAGGCAAAAGTCGGGCATTTTGAAAATTCATTTTTTCACTGAATCACATTGCCCATTTCCTAAGCTTTGCATTGATATAAAACACTTGCATTCTTTGGCACCATAAGTGGGCATGGAAAGCGAAATAAAATGCACTTTTGAAGTTGTTAGCCTGACAAAATTGTGAGAAAACGGGCTTTGAAGATTCACCTCTTTCTCAAAGTCAATGTCCGAGCGGCGATGCGAGGTGAGAATCACCCATCCGTACAATGGTGCCAATCGATGTTAAGCTCCGCCTCTAGCAACCACATCGCCTTCTGATTGGCTCACTGAGACAGTCAAATTTCCCGGGCACCCTTCCTAGCAGCTCAGCGTATGGAGCCGAAAAACAATGCGGTTCGCTCTGGTTTGTTTTACCATTACGTCTTTCAAGATGGCGGATACGATAATAGCACGTATGGTGTACATGTGTATGGTGCACGCATTACGCAATGGCATCCACACGCCATGACTATGTGCATGTAACAGGAGCGGGTGGCGAATCCACACATGTACAAATCGCGTTTTCATTGTTGTTGATTTGATTTTATCATTGCCGACCCTTTTGAAGGCAGAAAAATGACAGTGCTGGCAAAGGTCACGCTTCCTGTTTGTTTTGCTGTTACAAGCCGTGCATATGTTGCCTTGTTTGGTGGTGTTAATTATATTAAAACAAACAAACAAACACGACTCGTTAGTTTCGTGCGATCTTGATGTGTAGTATTTGAATATAACTGGTTTCATGTGACCTCTCCTTTCCTCTCATCTACCTTCCCTTGAGTCAGTCTGCTGTCATAATTTTTACTACATGTACAAGTAGACTATTGTTTTTTCTTTTCTTTTCACACGATTATGTCGTGCTACGTACATGATATTTGTTTCACTTCCGTTGTCGAACATTGCGGTAGAATGTTTGGATAGAGAAAGCCAAACGAAGAGCACGCACTACGGCGTATAAACCACTATAGCAAGAACAATAGAGCATGTAATCACATGCACGCGTGGGCAAAGCATTCCCTAAACGCTGCAACTGGTGTCTCCGAAAGCCGAATTATGTAAATGTGCGCGACACACCAGCCAATCGCATGGAGACCTTGCGCCGTAGCAACGCTGGGGATATTGGCACAGCGTTCGAAAGAAGCTTGAAACTGAAGAGTGCGATCCAACATAGGGTGCTTAAAATTCCATTTTCGATAGGAAAAACATAGTCTTATGCTACGAAATTTAGTGTAGATGTAGAAAACATATCAAAGATTCGATTTCTGCAAAAAACCCAAATCGACAAAAATAATGATAAAGATCTTTGTACCCCGCCTAGGAGGAAATTTGCTATTGCGACTTTTGCCTGAAACCGTTGTCGCAGGTCACATATGTTGTCACTGAATATATGACATCTGACAAATTGATCTGGTAAACCCTTTTTTGGTTTTTCATTTGTGACTGGGACAAGGCAATAAATTTAGTTGTCAAACGTGATCCATCAAGTCTTGCAGCTACCCTTTTCGATGTCTGCACCTATCAAGTAAACATGACCTTTTTTTCTCTGTCTATAGGGCAAAAGTTACCATTAAGATGTTATAGTTGCTTTTTTTTTTGTTCCTTCTCTTACAAATCGGGGAAACCTGCTTCTGTTGAGAAACCCCTTTCTGCCCTTTCACACACTATGCTTCTATTACACTTCCTGCCGAACTGCTGTACATCTTGAGAGCTGACCCAATTCAGACTCGTACTTCCCTACTTGCTCGAAGGCAAGTAGCCTAGATATCAGGTGCGATTCTGCAAATCGCGCATCCCATCAAAAGCAAACGACAGAGGCAAAGATGTAACTAGAAATTATGATAACTTTTTTCATGCTTGGAGACGATTTCTCTCTCTCGAGCTTCCAGACTTAGATACCGAAATTGTAACACTTGCCGTTATTTTCTGCCGATTACTCACCACTACTCCTCATTTCTTTCTTACGGTCGTCATTCGTCGCGTACTTTCAAAGATGAAATTGGGCGTGAAAGAGTCAGGGTAGTGGGCCAACCCTAGGAAGGCATCTCAGGCTCAAACTCAGCTGTTTAAAGGGAAAGTTCTTTCAAACACATACACGCAAACTCAGTAAAAGCAGAATTATGTTCGTGAAACACTGAGCAAAAGCTTGAGGACAATCAGACATTCCATGAAATAGTTATTATTCATTTTTGTTTACTGAGAATGTATCTCAAGTTTTGGCCACATCCTAAATTCATTTTGCCTAAATTCAAATTCTAAGACAAGTTGTGATGCCAGCAATAATTGAATAATATACAGAAATTATTAGAACAAATTCACAAATCTTAATTCTTATGATAAATATGCATTCTCACTCTTTCAGAGATAGGCTGAACTGTATCACTCCCATGTCCTTTGGAGGAGCTAGGTCAAGTGCTCTTTTGATCTCCCAAACAATGATTTTTAACTGGTTTACTGAATCAAAGAATATGTTTGAGAAAATATTTGTGTTCTACCCAGTGTGATGTTTGATGTCTATCTGTTAATTCTCCCCCCTCCCCCCTCCATGATACTATAATGTTTTATATTGATTTTCAGTGTACACAGGCAGTTCTTTTTTTATTATCTTTTATTATTGATACTGACTGATTTAAATTACATTCCAAATTAAATGTGAAAACATTGTGATTAGATTATGCATGCTATCTTATACAGGGAAACTTAAAACTAAGGCAATGTTTCATGTTTCAAGCTAAGTGTCTCAAGATTTGAGCTGTTATTTGACAAAAATCAACACATGAAAAATTTGCATAATAAACAAAGTAAAATAAAAAAAATTTTATTGCATGCTTCAAATCTTTATAACGGTGGTTTGTAAAAGTTATCACATCCTTTTGACAGCAACCAACGCAGAAAGGAGGCTGGGGCATGCTAGCATCTTTCATACATCAAAAATACGGCTATCTCTTTGGAGTCAAATAAACTAATCAACATACTTGTCAACACTGCCATGTGCAGCATTATTATCATAGCCGTCATCCATCTTATTGCTTTGCCTCTTTATTCTACCTATTAAGACCTGAGACAAATACTCTTTCATTCCTAATGTCCTCAGCTCTGAAAATAGAAAAGTGAAAAAAAAATAATAAACCTAAAATCTAATATGGTCTAAAAAGAAGAAAAAAAATATCAAAAAAAAAGAAGAAATGATAAAGTGATAAAACCAGAGCTAAAAATACGAATGACTGTTTTCACAGTTGCGTCCAACTGGAACTTGTGAAAGTTATCCGCCTGCCCGATGACATTGTCATGGCAACGACATACATTCTGGCAGGGCTTCAACTACTGAAAGTTTAACGACCTTAACTGCAATCTGGAGTACTACCATACATACTATCACAGTATCTCCTCACACAATGTTACAAATGTTCAACCATCAGTAAGATTTCATCACGAGTGCCTTGTCAATCTTGAAATTAAAGAAAAAAAAAATCACAGATCTCTTCATGTATGAGCGGCTCTTGCAACGGTCACATTTTCTTTTTCTGCCAGTATTGTTAGCATTTGGAAAGTGTAATCAACAAGTATTTGTTTACACAAACTTGCTGTATCTCAAGTTGCATCCACTAATGGCTAAGTGGAAGACTTACCCATTTAATCTAATCCATTGCATATAGGAATCTAGTAGGTTTTTTTTTATCAAAGTCTTTGAGGATTTCAGAATTTCTGAAGGAAATGAGTTTAGTTATAAATGCAGTGTCAATATTGTTGTTGTTCAGTACTATAACTGACTCCATTCAAAACAATTCCATGCTTCCAACTTATGTAGAGAGACTGCACAGAGCATATACTTTGAAGTCATTGCCCTCTACTTAGTGTTGTCTGATTTTTTTTTTATTTAATTTTATTTAATTTATTCATTGTTTGGTTTTTTTTTTGGGGAGGGAGTATATGTAATCACTCGATGCATCTGTCCAAGTGTTCAGGATTTACAAAGAGGTCGATTACAAAATGGGTTACATGTCATTTTCAAACAATTTAAAGTAGGACTTCCATCAGATAGAGCAAAATGAAAGTGTTCTAGTGATGTTTCACTTGATACATAACAAGGAATATTCTTGAAGTTATGATAGAAGATATCCCATATTTCCTTATCATTTTAATTCTTTAACAGTTTCAAGAATGGAATAAACTTGCTTTTTAATCAAACCTTACATATACTGGCAAACTTGGCATAGAGCTAAATGATTTTAGTGCTATCAAGCATGATGCTTGAGGTATGAAGGTACATTAATGGTCAACCCTTTGGCTACTAAACTGCAGGAAACCACCCCCTCGACTCCTCAGCTCAATGAGTGGTCCAAAGGGGCTCATCATGCACAGTCGAGTAAAGAAATAACGTTCGTATGACAATCGTTGTTTCACTTCTTAGATCACAGGGCTTGTCAAATATCACTTTTCAAAAAGCCACCGTGGAACCGAATACGATTGTTCACTAGGACATCTTGGGTGGCTGAATCTCTGTTTCACACATTGCCAGTGAAAACTGACATATTTTCTTTGGATTCATGTCAAGTTTACTTTTCGCCCATTCAGGGCAAATTGACCTCAGTTGGCTTCACAACGATCATGTTCCCATTGTCAGACACTGATGTCATCTTTTGTGCGTACTGTTTTCAAAATGTTCTTTCCCTCCTGCCTTGCTCGATTTTTCCAAGTGTGAGTTTGACAATTAATCATGAGTTCTAAAGCGAAAGCTCTTTCTCTCGCGGGGCATCTAATGTGCGATCACGTTTCGACAAGTGGTGCTCGTTAAGGGAAAATTGAATCATCCCTCATCAGATTGAATAAAATCATACTCGGAACCATGGCAGCTAGAATTGCCACCTTGACAGCCCAGCTAGGGGTTTATTCTATTTCAGGAACTATCAGACTATCACTTCTAACAACAACAAAATGTTATTGAACACATCTGGATAGATGGGAATAAAGACATAATGGGATTTATCAAGGCCATGTAAGCGATCTTCCAAAGCCTTAAAGCAGTGATATCGCCAGACACGTAATGTGTAGGCTATCAATTCCATGAGTTATTTCCTCTTTGTCCTTTTTAGTTCTTGTAATGATAGCACTGTAGGCTTATTGCTTATTCACGTCTAAGAAACAACAACAAGAACAAAGAAGAAGAGTAGAAATACACATCCTCTAGCTATTGAAGAATTTGTAGGTGCTTACTCAACGGATGATTTAGTTGAAGACTAAACACTGGGGACTTTGTGTCTTTTATTCTATGGCAAATGTTTCTCATGGACAGCTGATTTAATGGTTTATGGCCTGCATGTTTACCTCTTCTTCTTTTTTTCTTGATGGCAAACTGCATTACAGATAAGGAGCATCATACATAAAATGAAAAAATAAAAATGAACAGACTAAAACTGGTTAAATGAAATAAAACAACAATACTGTTTTGAGTTTATTCCCTCGTTGCAGAGTTAAAGAGAAGAGTATCGCACAAGAACGAAAACACCAATTCACTTAAATTAGGGCCTAACTATAAACTAAACTCATGGCATGGAAGATTTTGTTCCTTCTTGATAAAGAACAGGGAAGATGAACAAATACTGAGAAATAATAAAACACAAAGACAGAAAGAAACAGAATGAGAGATATATTGTGACCGTGCATCACAAAACGAACAAAAAGTCGCACCCCTTGATTTTACATGAGGACCCAAAAAAGGTAAAACAGGTCAGCCAGTAAATCTTGACTTTTTCATATCATCTAAAAGCGCTATTCTTCTTCTACACTATCCTTAAGTTTGGGATCATAAAATGAATTGGAAAATATGTTTTTAGCAGTTTTTTCTACAACCCTATTTGTAGAGCAGTGTGATCAGGTATGTCTTATAGAGGACCCTTTTCATATCCCTTGCTCACTCTTTACTTTCAATTCTAATAACTTTATAAAGGATAATGCTACTGCTTTGAAAGTTGGCAATGATCATGGACAGAATATGTTGTCAATGCTCAATTTCAGCTTAATCTAATAATCCCTTCATTGCTGTTGCTCCAGTGGTTTATATCCCATTTTTGTCCCATTCCATACCACAGCTAGCAAAGCTTGGTAAAGATTAAGCCCTTGAATTGACCCTGTACTTCAGAGCCTTTTTTCTCAGTTCACACTTTCTGGAGTGTGTGCTTTCTTTCCATTATTTAGATAGGTTAGAGAGTCCATTTAAATTGAGTTATACAGCATTTTAAAGCTCAGAGTCTGCTCTTTTAGAATTTGCCCTTAAAGGTATACTATTTTAATCTAGCAATGGCCTTTCCAATGAAAATATGGGTCATATAGATATCAAAAATGGGAAAGTTCGGTTAAAAGTTGTATCCATATTTTTTAGATGAATTTTTCATTTTCCATATTCTGACACTTTACCCGATGCTACGCCCCGCCCCTAAAAATAGGCGATATCGGATTCTCTCGATCATGTGACCTGTGACCTCACAACCAGAAGACCGACGCTTGATCCCAGTCGGTCATTGCGTATGTTACGTATGTTTCGAGTGGTGACACTTTCTGTTTCTTGAGTTGTTTTCGGATATTTAGCGAAAATGCCACAGCGATGTGTTGTTGCAGGATGCAGCAACACCACAAAAAATGGTGTTAGTTTGCATCAATTCCCAAATGACGAAAACGTTCGCCGAATGTGGACTGCAAAAGTTCAATTGATAGAGCAAAGTGGAGTGTGCCATCGATCGGAGAGCAGTGTGATTTGCGTGCCCATTTGATGACTTTCAAGGAAGACGATTTCGTCGAAAGTGGGAAGCATTCCCACCAGTTTGGAATTTAAAAAAAAAAAGGCGAATGCTGAAGTCATCTGCGGTACCAAACATCCAGCTTGGAGCTGGACCTAGATTATCTGAGGAAAAAAACACCCAGGAGAGCAGCTGTGTAAAGCGAGAACGAATACGGATGAGGGTAAGTTAGCCAGGCCAGGCCAGGCCGTGCCCGTGCAGTGTCGATACGGGAACTCTTATGTCACTGATCGCGGAGGCTGAGTGATTTACTACCGGTACGATTGTGATTGTACTGTATACAAATGTATTCGCTATTACTTAGCTCAACTATTCATTTGTGAAAATGACTCTTCATTTAGTTATGTCAGCTTTGTCAAGAACTCCAGCGGTGTTATTGGATAGCCGAACCTACAACCCAGGTCGGTGCGGCTATCCTTACCGTATGACTATGAGCAGACTTGACTGGGGATGCATGAAGGCGAGGGACGCGACTGCCGGCGCGGCCCGGCCCCGCGCGCAGAGCTCTTGCATTCGCTTGCGCTAGCTCCTCCGTGCTACTAGCCTCAGCCAACTGAGCTTCGTACAGTAGTCGGCTCAGGGCTAACTATACACAGCCCAGTCGCCGCTGTACATACGTAGCGCGACAGCGTATTAACAGCGTCTGGTCGGGCTAGCTCAGGGCCTGCTATCTTCCCCTCTCACGTTGAATCCTGCTTTTTGTGTGAAGGTTGCAATTTGAATGGACTATGAATCAAAGCTTGAATTTTGCTCTGGTATTCAACTGTAATAATCTGTTCACCACTTGAATGGTTTAGTAGAGATGTCTGCAGTTACAGGTACTTGTAATGTTACTTTTGCCAGAATGTCCAAAATGCGAGGGTGTTGAATAATTTTGCATGCAACCGTACTTTCATAGGCCTACTATAGTGCTAATACATGTAGGCCTACTAATATCCCACGTGTACACATTTGTACTGGGAATTATCTGCTTCATTGAAGGAATTCAATATGAAGCAGGTCCGCTTCAGGCATCAGCATAAAATTTATCTTGATATTTCGCTTGGTCTAAATTCAGTGACACATGCAGGGGTGAAAGAATAGACAAAAAAAAACCAAAAACAAAGAAAAAGAGGGATTTTGCGTGTTCTGCTTTGTATGTTTATGTATGCCGTGGGTGTTTGTATGGGTACCGTAACTTTTTCCAAAACTAATGAACCAAAAGTGGTCATAAACATTTCAAGATTTTTAGGACAGTTGCAATAGTCACAGTGTTTACCATATGCCTCTAATACCGCACAAAACTGAACTGAAACCAGTAGAAAAGTGTAGCAATAATAAATTTTGTATTTGCAGTTACAAAGCTAGGTTACTAAGTAAATCCCGCTTCAAAAATGGGCTAAAGCTGGACTACAGTAAAAGGGATATCAGACATTTTGTGTGATACTCTTGCACTGAAGTGTGAATGCAATTCAAAGGAAACCTACACTAACAGTTGATGAATTCCCAAAATTGATTTCATACCTTAGAGCCCCAAGAATTCATTTGCTGGAGGTAGTACCAACAACCATTTTCTCTTTGAATTGCCTCTCCAATTCATTTTTTGTTCTTGATATCCAGATACGAAAGTCGCTGAAAAGTTGGATGACATCATTTGCAGCACAACTCTTCTCAAAGATATCAAGAAGATGTCATGTGGGCAACAAACTTCCTCTCTGGAATCATTTCACAGTGTGATTGATCAGTTTGCACCAAAGATGAAGTCATGTATACAGATACCATGGCATGCTTTGCAGGCAAGTATATTTTTGTTTGTATTTTAGTAGTTAATCTGTGATCTTACCCTTCCCCTGCCCTTCCAGCACCCCCACCACCACCACAAAAAAAGACAGGAAAGAAATGTACTGACTTGACTTCCCAATCTTTGTTTTACAACAAATATTTGAGTCTTCAGGTGTCTAAACAAGTCTTTCCTTATTTCAAAGACAATGTTTTAATGCACTTTACAATTTCTAGGGACACATTGTTCCTTCCTACAATGACAATGGCCATGAGAATGAGAAGTAGAATACCTAAATTCACAAGGTAAAATCCAAGTGCCCCTCCCCATCCATTAATATACTTAGCTATGCCATTTTGTCCTTTTATTTGAATGGTTGTTCCAATGTTATGTTACTACTGAACATCATTTTTTTCTACATATAACCTTGTGTCCAATGGCTGAGTTTCATCACCAAGTTCTTAATATTACTGTTGCAGGCTAAGCCAGGCTTCACCTTGCAGCATTGCATCACAACCCTAACAGTGACCGGCAACAAGCCACAACAGGTGAAGGAGAGCGTCATTTCATCATCATCAAGCCCAAATACAAGCCTGGATCAGCGACTGCGAAGCCCATCAAAGAACCTCCCACCTACTGTAAGTTAAAGCTTTGATAAGCAAAATAGGATGCTGTCTAGTTTTGTCGTAGTAAGCCTACTTTGTACATAGAAAAATTATACAGTATATCACTTGGTAATGGTAGTTATAACAGTGCTTCCCCGCTACAAAAAAAAAAAAATAAATGCAGAAATAGGGAGAAATGTATCATTCAAAATAAAAGATATACTACATTTTAATGTAAAGAAAAACATCTGTGTGTTAATTTGTTTTATATCTTCCCCCTTTTTTTCTCTTCTATAGCATATGCTGAGGAACTCATGACTGAAGTTTCAGAGTATGACAGTGAGGCATCTCCACATGCAAGACAGCCATCACCACCTCCACTGTCCAGTGAACACACTTACCCATCAAAAGAAGATGTCATTCAACAGCATCAGACCCAACTCAGTTCAGCCCATGAATGAAGTGAGGTCGAGTGGATAAGAGTTCTTAGGACACAAGGCTACAAAGAAAAAAAAATGCTGTCCAGTGGTAATTTATCATAGGAACAACCTTTAGAATAAATAAAAGGACGAAGTGGCTTAGATAGGATATATTGATGGGTATGGGATGGGGTGCACCATACAATTTTTTTTTTCCATTTTTGTCAGCCCACTGAAGGATAAGAGACTGAGGGATTGAAATGGTTTCTGTCATCTACTTGTCTGTCATAACTTGTCTCCACCATGCTCAGTTTTGTCCAAACCTTTTTGGTACATGTACATAGTTCTTAGGGACAGTGGGATTTGGATGGAGTCAAAGGTCACACAGGTCAATGACTTTTAGCCTGCTTTAATTTTTTTTTTGTGCAAGTTTTTCTATGTGCCAGTAACTGGGTGAGACATCCTCATGAAATTTGTCATTATTGGAAGTAAAAATATGTCACTAAAACCAAAAGGTATCAGTACATCAAGTTTTAGAACCAAGGAAAGAGTTGATTGGATACTTGAATTTTGCAGTATATGTTGTAAAACAAATAAGCATTGTGTACATTTATGATGGAGGACTTACATGTATGTCAAAATATGTTTTTATTTATTTCATTTTATTTATTTACTTATCAATTTATTATTTGTTGTATTTTTGTTGTATTTTTCTTTTATGGGGGGAGGGAGGTGTTAAATACAATGTACCTTCAATAAAGTTACCCCATAAAGGGTCTCCAGAAAGACCCATGGGATGTTTTATTGCACCAAGCATTCTTGAGAGAAGAAAAATACAACGTAGGTGTCACAGAAGTATTTTGACAGTCTGGTTGTTAAGTATTGTTAGTAAGTACATGCATCACCACTTTTTGTATGCCTGATGGTATGGCCTGTATTGTCTGTCCATTAGCAAATTGTTGTGAAGATAACGCATTTATTGTTTGGTAAAATTCATGTATTCTTGCATAGATGGATCATATTGAAGTGTAGTTGTGTGTAAAGGTGAGATAACTTAGGTAGGTCAAAGGTCATGGATGTGGTATGCCTGAAAATACACATTTCTCAAGATAACCAAGTATTGTTCAAGATACAATTAAAATACAATACAATACAAAATACACAACACTCGTTGAATTAGCAACTGTAAGAGAGAGCTTTTTAGTTTCATCCATGTTTTAGATTTTGAAGTACGATTCAGCTCGTACAGTGGAACCCTGTTATAACAAGTATTGAGGGACTATGAAAATTAGAATTACCTTGTTTTATGAACTATCTCATTATAATACCTGGGTAGAAAAATAAATGTAAAAAGTTTGCTCTAATTTCTGTTGATATTTTAGCCATTCAAAAACTCATATTTGAACATTTGGTTAAATGTTCCTCACTAAAACGGTATTTGTATCCAGTATCATAAAACATTTCTACATGATTGTTGGTTGAATGTTGATACCTTTGAATCATCTCATAGAAGAATTCAAGCTTACTTCATCCATTGTGAGATGAATAAATGTAGAAGTACTACACAGCATTACATGGAAGGTGTTCTCTTGATAATTTTAGCCAAATTCTACACAAGTTGTTTGTGTATATGTGTGTGTGAGGGGGTGTGTGTGTGTGTGTTGTGTGTATGTGTGTGTGTGTTCTGAATTAGTAAGAAAATCGCTATTTGGGTATTTTCATAATTACGGGGTCTAATTTATAAAATTGGAGTCCGTTACATCTGACAACCGCATGTTTTTGTTGCTTAGAGTACAGATACAGAGAGCTGAGAAAGATTGTAAAAGGATTCTGTAAATGATATTACATCATCATGTTTAGAATCACTTTGAAATCTCTCTGTACTATTTGCATCTGTACTCGGCACCACAGAAACATGTGGGTGTCAAATGAATCAGGGCAAGAAACATTTCAAGGGAAGGAGATGGGTTGCTATGTAAAACCAAAAAACAAAAAAAAAAGATTTGTCACTCAAGAATACTTGTCACTGCATTGCATCACTTACATTTATTGTTTGATCATATCTAAATGTGTAACATGTGAGAAAGCCATTACATAACTATAAATAATGCTCCACAAATCTACATTTTCATGGTCAGCAACTTTCACCTCATTTTGAAAGAGCAGGGAACATACCGACACTGGGGAAAAAAGTACAATGTACAAGCATTTCATGAGAACACAAAACTTGTCATTTCCCCACTTCAAAATGTCATAGGAAAATAGGAAATGGATATGAATAGAAACAAGCTACATTAGTGGCAAAAATATGATTTACAGCTTCATGACCTATCACTCTCATTAGGCATTTCCCTTCTCTATTTACAATTTATGCACGTTCAGTCTACCGGTATATGCTCTGCTTGAGTAGCATAAACATACTAGTATTGAATTATGATTACAACAGATTAGGACAAGATAAATACTATGTATAATAACCACATGCAGGAGATGTAAATCAAAGCTACAAGAAAAGAAACAAATGCGGCACTATATTTGAACACATTAAAATTTGTATCACTGCAATACTCTCAAACTCAATAATTTGTTCTAAAGATAGATAGTAAGATACTAAGTAAAACAGAATACATGACAAGCATCCAGAGTCTTGTAGAAATGGTTTCTGAACTTGACTTCTGGATTCTACTCAGAGGTGTAGCCATGGGTAATACAGTGCAACATACAAGAAAAATAATCCCAATCCCAGTCCCTCAAATGTCACACTTGAAGATCCACAAAACAAATTTTATATGTCCTCGAATCCCCTGTACACCTCGGATGGATAAGAGTAGGGGATGGTTGTGACGGCACATGAAGGAAGGCGAACACGAACCCTCCTGCCCAGAAAACCCCAACACCACTGAGCCAGCTGGCTGTATGCAATGTGCCTTGATCGCCTGCAAAAAAAAAGAAGAGGAAATACAAGAAAGACAAGGGGGTTAGCATGCATGTTAATACACTTGTATATTATGTCAATACTTGAATGCATAGGCATAGAATTGTTTTTCCCCCCTTTTGATTTGTTCATGAATACATTATTCTCCTTAAACATCACAGGATTTGATTTCATAGCATTGTACATGTAATTACCGAAAAGGCCTGAGGCTATAACATAGCTAGACAGAGAAGATCCCCCCCCCCAAAAAAAAACAAAAAACAATAATAATAATAATAAAAATGAACAGGTCCTAAGGAGGACCATGGAACTATGAAAATTACTTTGTTATACTATGGTACAAAAACACAAATTTTCATATAAAGAGCTGGGACCTGCAAAATGTTTAGATACATGTAACACATTGTATTAGCACTTTGTTATTTTTTTTTTCCAACTAAATGAAGTTCCACTGTACAACCTTATAACATGGTTTATGAATTATACTCTTACTTATCAGCAGTTATTTGCTATGAAAAATGTAACTAAAAGTGTTCATTGTTGTTTCGAACTACTTCCAATTTGGGGACATGTCAATAACATTTTTTATTTTACTGATGATACATAACTTTGTTATAGTGTAAACCATTCTCACAAATTTGATAAACTTCTAAAGTTCAATGGCGTGCATGTAGTAGCACATTTGCACTAGTATAGGTACTCACTCATTCTCAGTTACATCCTTCCGGTGGTGACCCTCATACTGCTGTACATACTGAAAATACGCTGTCTCCAGTACCCACTTGTCTAGACATACTGGCTGGAATCCTGGGTGCTCCGTGATGCAATTCAGGTCCTCCTCACCGTCAGTGTAGTCATTCATCTTCCTCACCAGTACAGGAATTCTTTGCAGCATATGGACTCCCTCACTGACTGCATTGGGATACACCCACAACTGCATGAACACCTGTATTATCAAAATAGAAAGCATGAACATAAAGTGATGCTAAAAGAGGTTGTTTATATGTAGTTACTTCTGCAACAGTGAATTGTCTGCACACATTAATACATGAAATAGCCATGCAAGCGTGTACATACTTGCAGCATACATGTACTACAGTATTCACATCCAACATTGCTGGGCTGCCATCTAGAAGTTGAGATGACCTCCGCAAGATGTTGTGTTATACACGCAAAATATCTACAAAATAAGTCTATCACTATACATATACCAGAGGCGTCTCCCATAAAAACACCCCATTGTTTGTGAACGTTGGCTTGCCACCCCATGGCAATGCTCACCTGCTTTATGCACATGTACTGTACTAAGTTTGTGGTAATCATCCACTTTAGTGGAATGTATATTTTTTGGTTGCCTGGCTTATTTCAGTTGAGGGTTTATTCCCTTCAAGTTTACCCAAGAGCTAAGGCTAAATATAGCAACCAAATACAATGTATATCCCACTAAAGTGAATGATTGCCATAATCTCTATGCAGTAAATAGCAGTTATTGGCACTATCATAAAATATAGTAGCTTTGTCACTCCAATGCTGTGTATTTTCTGCTGTAGTGGCAATATTTATACATGATCTAGTGATTTGGAGACTCTACTTCATACTTTTACGAGAAGAATCATAAAAGTTACTTAGGAAGAAATTACAGCTATATGGCTATAGTATAGGCATAGCGTAGCCGTAGGTCTATCACAAGTACATTATACCTGGTAGACCTCTACTATAGTAATAGGCCTAGGCAACTGTTCTTCTTTGTGTCACCAGCAGCCCACTTCCGAAGCTTCTTTCACGTTCCACTTTTGTTCTGCATAATATCTCACTTTATACTATAAAGTATAATGTACAAAATAAGACTTCGGTAACTGATGTTAGGCCCTATGTTGTCCTTTTTCAAAACAAATTTCAAACTTTCAAAGTATATGTAACAAACGTTAGACTATGGATCAACAAATGAGCATAATACATTTGAAACTAGAATGACTGGTAATGAGAAGTACAAGTTAACTTTAATTTACCAGTTTATTTCCCAGTCTCACTGTACTGCTCCTGCAGCAGCAGGCGCAGGTGCGTCGCCGTCAAGATCAGCGGCACGAGCTTCAGCATCTTCCCCGAGCCCGCCCGGAGGAGCGTCCACCGACTCGGCATCAGCCTGACATGGGCCTCCACCTCTGCAAGCGGCTCAAACAAATAGATCTAGGGCCGCTGGCTCGTCTCCACTGTCGTCATCTGATTCCTCCATCTCAGATTCGGGTTCAGACCACCAAATCCGACTCAAACCCCAGATCCATTGTCGAGAAGCAGCGTTTTCTCAAATTTTCAGAGCTAGTACAAATTCAGTCCGAACGCAGACGCTAGCACTTCACTGTAACACGTTAGTGAATCCAACAACGCCAGTCGCGCTAGTCAGTCGTATATTGATCAAACTATTGTGTACGCAAGACAATGCTCGTGTTAGCAAGCGCCCGAGTATTAGAGCGGAGAAATAAAACGCCTGTATTGACGTCTACGTATGCAACACATTTTCGCACTAACATGTTCGGGAAGAATAAAATAACGTTGACTATAAATAAGATAAACTGGGTAAAATATGGGCCCAAATCAAATTACATCGTATGTGTATGTAGAGTAATGTTCAAATTCCTTAAACATGGGCTTTTCCCCTCAGTTTACAATTTCAATACTTCATAATCGTGCTTTCAAAAGAGGGCAAAATTATCGCTCACACGTATTTTTTTAACACGCAGTGCAAGGCAGATATGCGAGCTCCTTCGAAGGCGAGCTGCCTCGTATATTCTGGTTGTGACGTATACACACATCTGTCAATCACCCGCCGCTGAGCCGGATTTTTTTAGGGGCGTTCCCGATAGACTTGGGTTTTGGCATTTTTTCGTGAAAATGAATCATATTTTTGAAAATCCAATGACGGATTCGAACTCAGACGTACACAATACGTGTAATTAGCCTTTGTTTACATGTTAAAATAGTATACCTTTAACTAAAAACCCATGTCTGGTGACTTTTTGTTGCTTTTGTGGTGCAGGGTCACTATTGAAAAGAAAAGGAGATAAAGAAGAGATAGATAGAGGCTGCGTCCATGCAGATTTCGTAGCCAGAATCACAAACATGAATCATGATTCAAAATAGTGTTTCAAATCACGGTCTCGGCGGAAGAGCGTTCATGCGGGCTTTGCTGCAACGCTGATTCTGGCTCAGCTCATCCTTTGCCATTGCGCAGCGCACTGCGCAGTTTGACCTTGTCTCTGCAACTCGAGCCAGACCTCCTTATTTCAAATGTACAGGCCTTTACGTTTTTATTTCGGTGAATACTTTCCGATAAGCGATGGCATTCAGGCTCTGCCCACAGATCGAGGAACAGATCGAGGAATAATCCTAATTCTTCGTCTCTCTAATTGTTTCCCTTGGTAGACACAGCACTGCAGCCATTACTTTTATCAACTCAATTGGAGAGTAATTACATGTATTATTATATTACACAGTTAACGTTAGATACTAGCATATAGAATCGGTGTATGGCGTTGATGTAAACAAACAAGTGCAAGTATGGTACCAAAACTCACGATTCATAAGATGTACACGAGCGCACAAACAGAACTAGAAGCTGTGGGATACCCCATGAGACACGCATGCGCACTGCGCACAATGACGTCATAGAATCATGATTGAAATCACAGTTGTGTTCATGCGGTTTCTGTGATTGTGATTCTGGCAGAATCATGATTCAAAATGCCCTTTTTTTCGCGTTCCAGATCGGCATTTTTAAACGCGTTTAAATGGAAAAATCGCATGAACACAACGCAACTAAACACGTTGAGCGACTAAACGTGTTTAGAAACGCAATTCTAGTTTCGCATGAACGCAGCCAGAGATAGATAAAACAATAGATAGATGCATACCGAGAGGTTGAGAAAGATAAAGGGGGAAGGATTTATAGATATAGAGTCGGAAAGATTGAGAGACATATAGATAGAGAGAGATGGACAAAATGATTTATATAGAGAGATGATGAAACAAAAAGAGAGTTAAAGGAAAGGTGTTGGAGAGTGAAAAGGTAGGTAAAGGAGAGAATGTGAGGGGGAGGGATGGGGGGGGGGGGAGATGGAGAGGGAGAGAAAGAAACTAGAAATGTCGCTACAGCGACTGGTTATACCCCCGCCAAACAACATTTCATAAGCTTTGGTCAAAACAACATTTCATAAGCTTTGGTCAAAAAACTGAGGAAGTAGTTAAATCTGCAAGATCTTTCCTTGATCTTCTGCCATTAATATGTCGTTACCATGGCAATGTACTTTCGGGTACTGTCGAAAAATGTGTCTTGCACATCTACAACCAAAAGCACACATCTGTACCAAGTTTCATGGAAATTGGGCAAAAACTGAGGAAGTAGTTTGCAACACAAAATTTTCCATCATTTTGGCTCATAATATGTGAGCTGTTACCATGGCAACATACTTTTTGTCACTGTCAAGAAATGTGTCATGCTGACCTATATCCTAAGACAAACATTCAATATGAATTCCATGAGAATTGGAAGAACACTGATGAAGCAGTTTTGCCATGAAGCATTTTGCCCTATATTTTACCAATAACATGCCATTACCATGGCAACGCACTTTTTGCCACTGCGGAAATATGTGTCTTGCACATTAACATATTCAGATGAACATCTGTACCTAATTTCATAAAAATTGATCAAAAACTGTGGGAGGAGTTCGCGACGCAAGATTTGTATCCATTTTTGCCCATAATATGCCGTTACCATGGCAACGTACTTTTGGGTACTGTCAAAAAATACGTCTTGCACATCTACAACCCAAGGCACACATCTGTGCCAAGTTTTATGGGAATCGGTTGAAAACTGAGGAAGTAGTTCGCGACGCAAGATTTGCAACGGACCGACCGCCCGACCGCCCGCCCGACCGCCCGCCCGACCGCCCGACCGTCCGCTGATTCCTATATACCCCCTTCAAACTTCGTTTGGCGGGGGTATAAAAAATGGGGGGGCGAGGCAGGCAGCATGAAAGCGACGGTCATCCCAGGGTAGCTCTCTTGGAATGACACATGATGGGGCAGGCTGAAAAGTTCTGGCAGTCTTTAGTGGGTCACTGGTCATGGTCAAGTGTTCTGATGCCTTTGACAGATGTATGAAAGATCCAATCAGCTGGCTTAATCTATTTGTGACCAGGGTCTTGTTTTGTAAAACTGTGGGTCCCTGCTTTTAAAGTTACAGTGGTTACAGTTATGTGATAGGATAATTATGACAGCAAAATTAGACTAGGATAACAAATTGCATCAGGAACAAAATGGATTTAGGATCCTAGATCAATAATCAATTTCCCCCATCACAGTTACCTCAGTATACCTCGGATAGGCCTAATTTCTGAAATGGTCAAGAAAGTACTTGCAGTCATTTGAGTCACAGCTGAAATACATGTTAGTGTCATAGGGATATCAAAATCTCTCAGGGCATGTATCAATGGTTACAGTTTGTCATTCTGAAGGTTCATTAATCTGAAAATGACTTAAGGCCCGTTATTCCGAGGTTCATTGATCCAAAAAGTTAAAAAGAGTGTTGTTATTCTGAAGGTTCATTAACCTAAGAAATGGAATATGGTTCATAATTCAGAAGGTTCACAATAGTACACACCTTCCTTTCATTTTTGGATTGACAAATCATATTTCATTTTCCAATTAACATACCTTCAGCATAATGAATATCACCTACACCATTGTAGATTAACACGGGAAGAAAAGATAATGAAAAGAGTGACATTAATTTCTTACATATGAAATAAAGTTTATGGCGATTGCAAACAAAACTCTTTACTTTTCTCTCCTTCCTCTCATAAAACAGCTGTAGAGAAATTCTTAGCAAATTTACTTCACCTACAAAAGGAAACATTTTTTTATTTCTGTTATCATTATTATTATTTATTTGGACAGCTTTTCTGCCATAAAGTGAAGAAGAAGGTACTGATAAATTGATGACATTCTTGTGGATTAAGAAATCACCTTGAAGTTACTGCAGGCAGTAGGCTGAGGCACGCACACAAACGGAGTAAGGTACCTATAACACACCCAACTAAAGATGGCGCTTTACAACATCATCAGAATCCTTCCTTCATCCCTCCCTCTCCCTCTCACTGTCTATCTGTCTGTCTGTCTGTCTGTCTGTCTCGCCCTCTCTTTATCTTTCAACTGTAATCCATGAGTAAAGACTAACTAAGGTTAAGAACTGACCTCCATGTTTTCTACAAGACAAAAGGGGATATAACAGGCATTATTTTTCTTTGGAAACTTTGTATCATCTCGATGTCAATATATGAGCAATGACCAGCATGGGCAATGTGCATGAGAAAAGCCAGATCCTTCCCAGATCCAAAACACTAGAGGGCGATATACAACAATGGCACATGGCTTCTGAAGACTTGCATAATACACATGATTTTGATTTTGTCATGATGCTAATAAAAAAAAAGATCTTGGCTCTTAAAGGGCTTTAGTGTTCCCTGTGAAGACACCATATATTTACTGTATTTATTTACTTCAATACAGAAACAACTCACATGACTGTATGTTATTAAAAATGCATCATAATATCACCAATTATGACTTTGAAAAGAATACATTAAACAAAACAACAAATTTTCTGACTGCTGCAATATCTGGAAGATAGGTCCCCCCCCCCCCCCCCCCCGGAGAAAAAAAAAAAATCTTTACTCCATCCCTTGAACTACATTACACTTTGCCTCCCTCATGATGCTTCTGACCATATCTACTTAACCCCATTCCTCCTTGCCCCCCTCCCCCTCCCACCATCCCTTCCCCCAACCATCCCTTTGCCCCCATCTCTATAAATCCACACTCATATATTCACAACACAATGATAATTAGATTTTGAACACAAACTGAGGGTAGCATGGGGGCTAAAAAATGCAATTCCGATGCACCGTGCCATGTCTTGAATAATTCATCCCACTCAATGGGGGGACCAACGATCCCTGATTACTCGAGCATTAACATGGAGCTGGATCTATGGCGAGCCCAAATGGCAGGACGATGCACTGGTGGCAGGGATGCTAATGGCCACTTTATGCACGTTGCCGTGGAGACCCACATCAGAGCTTCAGCATGAGCTCAACTTTGAGCTAACATGAGTGATATGTATATAAAATAAACATTCGCATCAAGGAGACACGATGCGGATGAAAATGAATAGACAGGCTACGGACAAAAGTAAAGACACAGATGACAGCAAAAAGGAAAGATTGAAAATTATTATATTCCAGGGCTACACACACTTGCATTGTAATCTACTTGCATATCTAGTATCTAACATCTGTTGCTTTAAATCTAACATTTGACAACTAGTGTGTTTTTTTTTAATTGTACCTCTATTAGAATGTCAAAAGTCTGTTAACTTCTTCTTCAACATTATTAACCAGTGAAAGTACAAATGCTTGCTGTTACTGGCATTGCAACTGATATTGGTCTCAATTAAAAAAAAAAAAATGCTTTGTCGCAAGAGGGTCAAATTCAGGAATCTTCAGTCATGAGTGGTCTCGTTCAATTGACTGTGACATGAAAGTAACATATAGGACATAAATCATGTCAAACCATCCCTTAACCAACAGGTTTACTAAAGACTAGTCCCACATATACTCTGACAGGTGTATGTGGGAAATGAGTGTTACAGCAACACTAGCTCATCCTCAGTGGGTTAAGTCAGAAGATTGTGTATGGATTTTGTTTGGCAGCATCCGACACGCTTAATGAAATCCAATTAAAACAAAAAGTGATGAGGTCTTTTGGTTGTTTCTTTTGCCTCAGTTTCTTATATTTAAACAAATATAAATCAATATCATCTATCCTTATAGCTACTTACACCATGGCTCCTAGAACCAAATCAACTACCAAGGCAATTGATTAAACTTTAGCCAGCAATGTTATCAATAATATGAATAATTCAATTAACTTTCAGCTTTTGTCAGAACCTGTTTGAAACACTATAGCCGCATTCATACACACCCAAAATCAGTGGTTTTTGGAGGGGATGTATTTAGGCTGCTGACCCTGTGGTTGCTTCTTTACAAGCATAATTATGTTGCTTATGTGGCGACCACATAAAACAAATCATAATTCAAAAACATCTAATAGATTTTGATACAAATGAAGTCCGACTTACCTGAGTTTAGACATATCAGAGAAGATGTACATCAGGTGAATTGTGACCATCATCACAAAGACATGCAAAGAAAAAAAAGAAAGAAAAGAGAACATAAAATGTACATATTTTACTTTTATAGGACCTAGCATCCAAATACATATCACATTGAGGGAAGTTCCAAAATGTTATAAAAGAGATGCTTGAGTGTTGCATGCATCTCAACATAGAGAATAATCCTTCCCAAATCAGAGGGGGCCTTTGCATTCTTTTATCAAGATGCCAAGAATCAGATCCCCCCCCCCCCAAACCCCGAAGCCTCCTGCAGAATTAGAAGGACTTGCTAGCTCCTCATTTGAATGTTGACATTTGTGGCTATCAAAAGTTTCAACTTTTCAAGTCTGAATAACTATGTCTGATTCTAAACTACAAACTTGTAGAGCTCCCTCTATACACCAAATACTGTCAACCATCTATCAGAGGCTCTACTCCACAATTCAGTGAAAGGGCAATATTCTCGAGCAAAGAAGAATTCCCGAAGATCCACACCCAGCTTGAAGACATAGAACAGGCACATAACCTGACATGTGCATATTCAACGATTCAGTTTTCTTCACAAAGGTTTGCAGCGTAAAACGACAAATACAATCAAATCTATGAATAAAGAGAATTTTAAAAAAATAGCAACAGGTACAGTTTTTACTATTCTGTAACTGTTTAATGTCCAACCTGTTTTTTTTTTTAATCATTATTATACATGATTTGTTGTGACAGTGCATGAAATTTCAGCCTTACAATCCTGCACATTTGATACTGTTTTACTGTAGATACTGTGATATTCGATTGGTGGTAGCTATCAAAACCTTTTCCAAAGCTTCAAATAATTTACAATTGGAGACTTAAACATCTAAAAGATGATTGTGAAGTAATTTTTCAAATTTAGTCTTTTAAATAGCAGACGGAAGTTTAAAGGACCGCATACAGCTGTAGCTATTGCTTGCAGCTAATTCTAAAAATGGTGAGTTTGAATACATTATTTTTAACTCAGCTTGATCCTGACGAGTCCTTTAAAGAAGAAGAAGAAGAAGAAGAAAAAAGAAGACTCCATCTAAGAAGTATAACTAACTATAAAATTACATGTCATCCTACACAGTAAGTAGACTTATGAAGTCATGAGTACTTCAATTCATACAGATATTACTTTATAAAATGTCTTCAGTCACACACATTAATGTTATATATTGTTTGATAATTCACCATGCATATCAATTTTCACATTCTTCTTTGTACATTTTGTTTTAAAAAAAGTGAAAAAAAAGTTTGAATTGAATTGAAATTGAATACTCTCCAGACAATTGATTCGATTAAGAAATAAAACACAATGAAAAGGAAGGAACATTCCTCACATGGAAGTATGTAAAATGATTCTAAAATAGGACATGGATATGGATGAAAAATTGTTTGGGTACTCTTTGACATTTGTGACAGGAGCTGCATGGGGCAAAATGAAAGAACTTGTAATCTGAAACCACGGGTATCACTCAACTAAATTTGATCGCGGAATACGTCCCCCGCACCATCTGACGATAAATCAAGGCATGCCTGACTTCCAACGTGCTGCCTCACATCTCCGGTTCCCTCCAGAAAATTATGCGAGCCATTTATTTTGATCTATCAAGATTTTCAGCACATGAAATATCATTTCAGTCAGAGACCTTGAGAAGTGCAAGAAAAAAAAAATGATGACAGAGAGAGAGAAAGAGAAAGACTCTTAGCTGGTTGATAGATTGATAGACAGAGAAAGAATTTTAAAGAGATAGAAGAAGCAAGATAGGTAAAGAATGAAGGAAGCAAAGAAGGAGTGCTAAACTGAGACATGAACACAAACAGACATGTAAAGAAAAAAAAAGGAACAGCTGTTCAGAAAGAGAACTGAAATATTATCAAAAAAAACCCAGAAAGAATTGGGAAAAATATAATTAATCTGTCGAATGGACAGATGGATTAACATCCATGTCCACGTACAGGCTGCAGGTGGACTAACTCCGAGGGAAATATAATTTCATCTGTGAGTGATATCATGCCAGCCAGAACGTCTTTCTCTTTCCACACCACAGTGTAAACATCCTGGAGGTTCGTATTCTATTTCTGCAACTGAGTCCATTCGGACATCCTCCAAGTCATTTGAACAGGGACAAATACATCAAGATTTATTACCGCTACTGCTACAATGTACAAACAAACAAGATTGATACTTAGTAAATATTATTTGATGCTTTGAAAATTCCTGTAAAAAAACAACTATGAATTTTAATGTGTGATATACTTGAAGTCCACGAATGATTTACAATTGAGTAATTTTCTTGCAGAGTTATGACTTGAAACAGTCCAACTTGCCTCAAAGTCATGATACATTTTTGCTGCCAGCACAGCCTGTGCAATAAGGTTAAAAACAAAATCCCATCAAAGGCCACTGCAGTATAAGTAATCATTACATCCCAGTAGACAGTAGTGTTGAACGAACCTCAGCACCTTGTTTCTGTGATATTAATGTGACTAACAAAAGACATGGCAGGGAACATGCAAGTTATGCTGAGTCAAGGGGAAGGTGCATTCCACTGTCTTTTGTTAAACATTTCAGTACTTAAGCAATGATTGACAGATGAGGTCACAAGAGGAATATTGGTTTGGAAAGATTTTTTTTTTGTTTTTTTGTGGGTGTTCCCAAATAATCTGAAGAGAAATAGAAGAAAAAATTGTTAAAAATATATGGAATGTTTCTAGATATTCGTTTCACTGCAAAAGTGATGTTGAGGGCATCATAAATCAACACAAATCAGCATGCATTTGGATTTCAGGGGCCCTTTAATAGAATCCACCAAGGCATGATATTCAGTATGCTAGCATATAACCCCTATATTCACCCAGTCACAGCTAGAAAAAAAAAAAAAAAAAGAGAAAGAAGAAGAGGGCAAAAAGCTCAAGGTGGGATGAATGTGACATTTAGCAGGGAATTTTGTGTTATCTTTGGACTGCATCTTGGGCAGTCTGTCCTCCCTCTTCTCTTCCGCTTGCACCTTCCTCTCACTCAATTTTCACCTCAGCTCTTTATCAGATTTGGAAACCCACTGCACCTTTTAAAACGAGCTCATGTGCATCTGCTTCACAATAGTGAGCCACTTTAAGACATTTCCAGTACTGTGACACTGTTCCAGAGAAGACATTAACATCCTTGTTTGACATAGGCCTATGTACAATAACAGAAAAAACATCCTGTTTATGTCTTGAGAAAAATGATAGTAATCTTCTTACACTTCACAAGAGCATATTCTAGTAATATTTCAGGCTACATTACAGGAAGAGGTGTAGGCAGGTACTGTTCAGTTTAGAGACCAAAAAGTTATGGTTTTTTGTTTTGTTTTGTGTTGATTTGTTGTTGGTGTTTTGTTTTGTTTTGTTTTTGTTTTTTGTTTTTTTTTGGGGGGGGCTTTTTATGTTTCACTTCTTACAGGAGACAATGTCCGGTGGCTCATCACCAATCAAATAGTTGTCATTTTGTTACATTCATCAAATTTCAATCAAAGTTTCATTAATCCTGTTTTTCACTGCTTCGTTGCCTTTTCCTAGAGACGGAGCCCCTCTCTTGGGGTTATGTTCTCTTTCGTCCTGTCAATGACCGAGCAATATCTGGGATGGCTGAACAGGCTCATTATTGAGATTAAAGACAACCAGACTCTCTCAATATTGGTTACTTTCATGGCAAATTTCCACACAAGTGTACAATGAATTAAAGAAAATCTGAACACAATTGGGCATGCAATAGAGATGTCATTGATCTCCTTGAAGATTGCAGTCACTTGAGGGCAATACAAAACTCATGGAAATCAGTGGTTGACAAGTGTCCATTTTTACTGTTCATGAATTACCATGACATATTGGTTTGGTTTGGTTTGGTTTTTATTTCTGCCTTTTTCCAAATCACACATAACAAAAGAATACATATATTTAGAAATTAACATTACACAATGCATAAACTAGCATACAGTCTTACAAATTAATTCAAAGTACATATATACTATGAACATGACAGTATTCGATGTATCAGACATATAGCATAATATCACTAAAAAAATGTTCAGAAGGAAATTGTGGAATTAACAGTTGTAAATTATGTAAACAATGATTGACTATTCATTCAGAATATGTCATGTCGTTACAATAAATGAATTTTTTTAAAAAGAGGGGGATTTGAATGAATTGATTTTAGAATTTAGCATTTTTAGACATCATAATAGGAGAAAAGCAGGAGACCTTGATCATATTGATTTTCTTATGATTTGATCCCCTGTTTGTTTGCTTGTTGTTGATTTTTTTTTATGGTCAAACTTTTTAATGTGAAGATTTTATGTGCTGTATCCTGATTTTAGAGATGGTGATGATCTATTTTCCACTGCCATCATGTTTAACACACAGAAGAAATGTATTCATTACACAGCATCACATTCACCATATTGCAGGTGTGGGGTTGGAGGTTGATATGGCCACAACCTCCTGATACAGGATTTCACACTTCCAACATGGTAACCTATTATCATCTCAGACAGGGTCAATGAACCAATCATAGTAACCTGTATTGATGGTATTAGAAACTGTAACATATGCTAAAAGCCAAAAATTGGTATATAATTACCCTCAGAGACATAAATCTTGAAAACAAAATGTAAAAAAAAAAATAATGTAATATACACAAAAGAATCAATGTCTTTCATGCTTTATATACTAAAGTTAACTTGTTTCATTTTGGCCCTTAAATTTGAAAGGGGACATTTCTGCTCAAAATCAAAGACTTCTGTATTCAAGTTGATTTTATGACACATTTTTTGCTAGAAATCATTCACTTTCCCCTGGAGCCCTTTATCCTAAACTTGTGAAGTCAACTTCCATCAACATTTTCTCACCTAGCACAGTTTTAATAAATCTCTTTTTTTTTTGCAGTAATGGTCATCTTCCCTTCATCTCTCATATTTGACTGCTTGCTGTTTTTTTTTTTTTCTTCTATCCATCCATCCATCCATTCATCCATTAATTCATTTCCAATCCACCCATCAATTGACCCATCGAGGACGAGCTGAATTTTCTATAATACACATTTCCCATAGAACCAGCCTGAGTCATCTTGAGACTAGTCTTCAATGGGTTAACAAATTCTTCCACCTGCACACATATCTATCTATTTCTTTGTTTCTCACATTTCATTATCATTTTTTTTTTGCATTACAACACATCAAAATTTATCTCTACTTTCCATTTTCCTTTTCTACCATGTATACCTGCACTCCTCCCAACACACACATGCATACATGAATAACCACCCCTATATTGATATGGATCCAGGAGCTGAAGGCTCAACCAGGTAGTTCCCTTCTACTCCAGAGCCATAACAAGAATGCAAATGGGTAGAGCCAAGAATTCAGAGTGATACAAGCCGCTCTTTCTTTCTTTCAAGGGACGAACAACACATTCCAACACTTTCTCCACCATCCTCCTCCCCCCCCCCCATACACCCTCCCCACCCATCCACCTCTCCTGGTGTAGACATGCGATGAGGATTTCACAGATGACATGGGATCATCCAAAAAGTGAAATTATCATTTCTGTCCATGAGCCCAGCATTCCATCACCTCGGAACCGTCTCCGATCCCAACATCTTCTGACGCCAAATGCGTGTCGAGAGAGGGAGAGTATTCTCCATGTCAATATATTTGCCTCTTGCGGGATCAACTGTGGGACCCATTCTCATATATTCCGGAGGCCGGAGAGAGGAAGCTTTGCTCTAAATTACCCAAAGGAATGATATGAGATGAGCCAATTTGTTTGTCTGTTTTTTTCATGGTCAGTGGCGGAGGAGTGACTGCGGTGACTGAACTGACTTCATGCGAAGATACTAAACGCTTCATCTCCCATGTTGGCCTATATTATGCTCACTCAAAGGTTATACCTGGTGGACATGTTCAGGAGTAATAGCTTGGGAATACCTTACAGCAATACCTGACTCTTAGAGGGAAACTTGACACTTTGACTTTTACTCAGCAAGGGATCTATATCATCTCCAAGTGTGTTTTGATCTGCGTCATCTCCAACGTGCACACAACCACACACACACACACACACACACACACTCACACACAGAGACATTGTTTTCATATATTGCCGTGAATCCTGGCGAAGGAAAACAATTTATTCTTGGAGACTTGTACCTACAAACACTGCACCCCTACCTAAAGTCCTGCCCCCCTCCCCAACCCCACCACTGCTAGTGTGTGTGTGTCTCTAGATTGATTTTGTATTTACATTTTTTTTTCAACTCTTACTCAGTATAACATAGAAGTGCTCCAATTTTCCCTTTCTCAACCCCATATCTCTTGAAAGGCATCACCTTGCTTAGAGACTGGAACGAGAGAGAGAGAGAGAGAGAAGGAGGGAGTGCAAAGACAAATAGTCCGTCTTCACCAATTGACCTGCATTCCCGCTGTACATCGCCCCGGATGAGCTGCATGCATTACACCTAGGCTTACATCTCCAGAGCAACCTCACACGCATAACAGGCGGTGCCGTGTGTTTTTTAGGCCACGAAGAGAGGAGAGAGAAAAGGAAGGGGGATAGAAGGGGAGAGAGGAAGGGGTAACAACAACACGAGAGGGAGAGGTAGGAGTAGGGAGATCGGGCATTACCAAATCATCGGGATCCTCGTACACCTCTCCCACGCTTGGCACGGAAAGGAAAAAAAAAAATAACGCAGGACCGTAAGAGATGAGCAAGGCAATGCGGCGGTGTGTGTATCTTGCGCTGACGTCCGCCCTACTGCTGGTCACCGCGGGATCGACGGCCGAGGGATGCAGCTGCGAACGGCTGCACCCTCAGCAGCACTTCTGTGCAGCTGCATACGGTGAGCGCTAGCTCTCTTTAACATTTTACCTCCACCTTTAATATTGTCCAGAATAGCAATATTATAAGCACGCTTAATCGGGCATTGTAGTCTGGGCCTCCAGAAGCATGGACAATTATATCTAATCATTGGATAAAACTTGCCAAGTCTTTCTGAAATCAATGTGACATTTCATACGTTTGAATGCTGTGAATGATTTCTCTATACTTTCTTAAGAGTTTCTGAGCAAATGTTGTTTGTAGTTTGCTTGATTGTTAAGTACTTTTCTGTTCTTATTTAATAATGTGCTAAAAACAGAAATATGATGTACGTGATGAAGTAATTATGCCATAAATAAATAATACAGTGTACACATATCAAATTCAAAACTGTATTTGACAAAATAGATAAAATCATAAGCAATATCTAAACACAATAGTAGCCCTAAAATACATATGTACACATATAGTTGTGGGGGACTCAGCAATGGATATTAAAGGAAATTGCATAGTTCTGTCATTTCTCCATGCATTTTCTAACATATCTATTGTATTGTTTCTAACATATCTATTGTACCTATTGTACTACTCAGTATGTATCAACCCACACACATAATAAGTGCACATACACATATACACATGTGATGCACACACACACACACACACAAACACACACACACACAACACACATACACATTTAACATAAACACATGCATGCTCGCAACCACTTAATACAAACGTCATGATCAGAGGTAATAGTATTCATACGACCACTCACATCCATACAATTCATTCTAATTGATTTCTAGAAATAATAAAAGCACACTTCATTGCGCTTAATTCACTGCTCTGCACATTTTTTTTTTTCTTCTTCTTCCTTTTTTCCCCCACTGGCGTCCCCTTGCGGACGCCACAAAGCTTGCACAAAGCATTTCAATGGGAAATTGTCCATTTTGTATATGTATTATCATGTTTCTTATTTCCTTTCTGAGATTCTGAGGCTGCCATCACTATTAAGCAAGTGCTTAAAGGTAGCAAGTTCCTGCATTTTTTACCTTCTTCTTCCATTTAATTCGGAAACAAGCGTATTGTCAATTCCTTTGATCTCATTGTTATGTTTATACTTTAAAGATTGTGATTATGATACTATAATAAATGTAATATTGTTTTTCCTATTCTGTTGTCAAGCACACGTGTTGTCATTTTTCATATATGATTTCCTTGAAAAAATGCAGAAATAAAATTGAACTGAACTGAACTAAAATTGTACTTTCCAATTACATTTTTTTTTTAACATTTGGCATGGACCAGCTAGGACACAAACATACACCAACCTGTCTACAATGGTCACCAAATACATGTAGTTGCAGACAAATCTCAGTGGTATTGTTTGGTGCAATTGCCAGCATAGTGATAAAACAAATAATTCACATATGAAGCTGGGTGCCGCTGCATGCTGTTGAGTTGTGCACAGTTGCCAGTCGCCCAGTGGAAACCAAACAACATGGGCGCTGGTCACGTTGGACAGTCAGTTGCTATACACAGTTTCTTAACTAAAAGTTTTCTTTGTGTAGCATTTCCATGAGGTTGCTATGGGCAGATGGTTGCTACAGAGAGATGGTCACTGGAAGAAGTTCAGTTGTATATGCATAAATAGTTTTTTGTTTTGTTTTGTTTTGTTATTGTATTCCCACATGGAACTATGGGAAGATGGTTATTATAGACAGGTAGTCACCAGAGCAGGTTAAACTACATGCAATGAAGGATTCTTTCACAGGAACGCTGATTAAACGTTTCACTGTCCACTTCATGGGGGACCCAACAGCTTGAATAATTTGTCAATCACACAATCAACAGGTATCCAAGAATCGTTAAAGGCATTATTTACATTTGCAGATGAAACAAAAACCCATGTTTAGTGCTTGGAAATACTTGCAAAAGGTGAATGGGGATAGAAACAACCAATGTATAAATTTGAATCAGTATAATCAATGTATTGTTAAATATACAAAATGTGAAAAATAATTATAATAGAAATGTTTCTGGACTAAACTGTCTACAGTTATGGTTTAGTGGGAAAATAGTGATATCTCCCAATATATATATCTTTTTTTAATGGCCTTATTACGAAATTTCTATATGGTAGGATGCTTTGTGATACAACTGACCTACACATATGCATCAAATGTGATATCTCAATCATTTTTTTTATGGTACGATAAACAGGACCTTTAATGTTCACAACATCAAGACATGCTGCATACACATATTCATCAACATATACAAATATACATAAACCTACACATGAACATAAACACCAAATTTTTACCGTCATCACCTTTTTGGCCAATGTTATTAGTCATGGTGAATGAATTCATCCTTAACACAAAATGGGCAACAACAACAAAGATGTAGAGACGGATGCTTCATACATTATTATTATTATTATTATTTTATCATTATTTTTTTTCTTTTTAAACCAAGCATCCCTCCCAAAGATTTTGGATGATGCTTGTGTCTTGGTATCCAATCATCTGTAGTAATAAAAATTCTAATATTACAATTCTAATTAACGAGTGATTCTCTATCAGATACGACCAAAGTGTATGTGTGTGTGTGTGGGGGGGGGGGGGGGGGTATGACCTCGGAATAAAGGCGGGCTTTGAGTGCAATTTGGCACTCACCACTCACCACTCCTGTCCTAAATGACCGCTTCCTAAGAAAATTGGTCCGATGGTAAATTTAGACGCTGGAAAGATCAGGCTTGTCAAGATGTTAAGTCGAGCTTTCGAGAAGCATGGTATCTTAGACAAATTTCAAGAGACGAAGAACTAAATATAGAGTGGGGATTTCTTATACTACCACAACTTATGCATTAAAGTTACCTGCATAAAGGTAGCTGTCATCATGATCAGTGTGAAGCTGGTTATAATATTGTCAGGTAGTGATGCCTGGCAAAATGACATAGGGATACATTTTTACATTTGACAAAATATTACTCAACATGAACTCTCGGTTGATTGGATGTCGTCAACCAATATGACAATGATTATGACTGTCAATTTCTCAGTTGATGGTTTCTATTTGAAATTGATACACTTTCATGTGAGTGCTAAGTTTGCATGTGCCAGTTAAGCTAGGTTGAATATAAAGGATATGAAACTGAAATGTTCAAAGATCAAACCTATTTTTGTCTACATTTAGGATTCAAAGCAGAGGTTATTTCCTTGTTCAAAGCAGGACATATTTCAACATGCTTCACATAAACAAAGCACAGTGCCATATTGGCAGAAATTGCTATTATATTAAATATTATCTGCATTCATATATTGCATTTTCCTCTGAATTATATCAACCGATCCATAACTGTGCCTTGTCAAATATCTCATTCGCATTAACTAATCTTCTTCAACGTGATGTCACAAGGGAAATTAATATCAGGGCATAAATTCACATGACATTCCATTCGATATGATTGCCAGTGAATATCATCCTCTTTACACTTACAGATCTGCTGGATGAGAGAATAAGGATTATATTCCTTGTAATAAGTTTTCTCATTTATTACACATCTGAGTGCAATCTAATTCCAAACCTTCATCGTGAGCACATTACCTTGTACCAGCGAGGAAAATCTATTACCAAAGAAGATGGGATTTCCATCTGTCAGTCAATTAAAGACCATTTGAAATTGATACCATCTTTTTGATAATATCTCAAATCAAGTATGAAGTGACCATGTATGAATTACATACACATTTCACTAGGAGGACTTTCAGACTTGCCATGAAACTTGTTTGCAATTACAAATTGCTGAAATGCATCTCAACCCTACATTGTTATATAGATGATGACTGGCGGGGGAGGGAACATTACTGAATGTTCCACCCGAAGGGTTTGAAATGCTATTGAGGGAGGTTATAAGTCCCAAGACGAAGTCAAGGGACTTATAGCCTCCCGAAATAGCATTTCAAATCCTGAGGTGGAACGTTTGGTACATGTTCCTGACAACAAAAGTCATCATCTGTTATATTATATGCGTTAGTCAAATCTGCTGTTTCACATTGTATGGAATAGGCAAATTTATCCTATCGATTCCGTGAAAAATATGATTGTTCAATCGTTTGGTATCGTTTGTCATTTGTTACGTGAAAATGTTTTCCCATGGGAGAACGTTACAAAAATGTTCTGCCCATGGGCGAACATTTTAACCAATGTGCCTCCATCACATGACTGTGTGTAGCCAATCACTAACCTGTATTTGACTAACCCATTTAATATTTGTAACTGTTGTTGAGCCTGAACTATTAAAGAGAACCAAGACCAAAAGAAAAATGTGGATTGAGTGAAAGCAGCAACATTAGTAAAACACATCAGTGAAAGTTTGAGGAAAATTGGACAATCAATGCAAAAGTTATGAATTTTTAAAGTTTTTGTGTTGGAACTGCTGGATGACAAGACTACTTGAGTTTGTGACATCACGTGTGGACAACAATTATAAAGAAAATAAAATAAAACTAAACATAATTTCACTTTTCTAGCATAATGAAAGAGCACTTGACTAACCGCTTTTAGAAAGCAGGGAGAATGATTATGTGTACTACCCTTAACATATGTCAGTATGTGTAATTTTCATGAAAAATGAATTTCTTTGGAATTCCCTTTAAATTTTCTTTATATTGTTGTTCACACATGATGTCATAAACTCTAGTAGTCTCTTCATCCAGCGGTTCCAACACCAAAATTTAAAAAAAATTCATAACTTTTGCATTGACTGTCTGATTTTCCTCAAACTTTCACTGATGTGTTCTACTAATGTTGCTGCTTTTACTCAATCCACATTTCTCTTTTTGGGTTTTGGTTTCCTTTAAGTCGGCACTGAATGTGAGTCTTCTTCCTGAACACTGTATAACTGCAAGTGATATCCCGAACAACAGCTGTGTTATAAACCACATGGCAGCAGCCAAGAGCCTGCATGCATGAGTACATGTGTATATGCACGAACCATGGCTGAGGTTCAAGCAAGGTCAAAGCAAGCTCCACCCCTTCAATCATTTCGATCATGTGTTCGAGGAAACAACATTCACACCCCCATCATATACCCAGAAGCAATTATTGCAACTCATATAAAAAAGAATAATGTAAAAACAAAAACAAAAACAAAACAAAAACAAACAAAAAACAAAAACAAAACAAAAAACAAAACAAAACAAAACTACTGTAAAAACAGAAACATTCAGGGCATTAAACTTTTGTGAATTGGAGTCAATGGCCTTTTTCACAGCATGAACTTTTGCAAAGAAGTGACTGCCATTCAATGCATTGTATAGACAAACAAAAACAAAAACGACAATAACTTCCTTGTGCATTTTACTTTTGTATATCCTGGCCCCTTACAAATGCATTAAAGTTTTGTGCACTCAAAAAATTTTGGATTCACAGAATTGAAATAATACAGGCAAAATGTTATTTTGGAAACGTCTGGGGGTGATATCATTCAAACCTGTCTTCAAAATCACAAAAAGTTAATGGATTCATATGAAATAAAATATCTCTAAATCTGTTTATGAACATGCACTTCTGCCCAACTCAAGGACCTCTGGGATATGCACATGCAAAGATAGAGCATGACAACGCAATTTTAAATTCAAACATATTCGCTTTAAAATATCAAAGTGATGTGCTTCCCAATGTTCAAGTTGACACTGCAAAGAGGAAGAAAAATCAAACAACAGGACAGCTTTCACTAAAATTGAACATGCAAGAAAGTTATTTCATTCCATATTTTTCATATCAATCAGTTATGTCTTTCAAGTCTTTCATTGACCTACTGCACACCAATTTTCTCAGCATCAGGAAAAAAATAAATAAATTATATCATTCGCATTTTACTTCACAAACATGAGAACTACATGTAGTGGCAATGATGACTTAATAGGGGAGGGTTGCACTTGTTGACTATTATTTTATGCACCTACCATTCACAGAATTGTGAGATAAAGACAAATAAAATTTGCATGTGCACTTTCATCTACTGTTTTGTGAAAGCTGTAAAACATTAAATTTCCAATAATTTATATTTTGTGTCTAACTTTTACTAGTCAATACTTGCTTGTCTTCTTTTTTTAATCACTTTTATTTCTGCAAAGTAGAGTCATTTTCACTATGACTTGGCACGTCAGGCTTAAGTACATTTTAAGATTTTGGAGCAAACCTCAATGTTTTATAGTGTGATAGTTATGCTTTGGTTACTCTCTGTCTAATTTTCAATAAAAAAAGTAATTAAGGAAAAAATATGAATAATAACCACATATCATATATAAGAATAATGGGGAGAATATTATTATAATTTATCTTTTGGGTTTCCATTTCAAGCTATATATTCTTTTTTTTTTTGTCACTGATCCTTCTGTTTCAATTATGAAGAGTTCTGAATTTCATGTTATATAATATATGTTACTGGTATACGAGGCCATCATCCCAGTCAAATATACTGCATTAATGACAATCTCCTCTACTTGTACCTGGAAACATTAGACTGTTTACAGACATATGTTATTTCTTTCATGTACCTGTACATCTGTATATGTTGAGAGTAAGGTCAGTTATCTTTGATTTTGATACATCGCTGTTAAAGTTTCATTGATTGATGATTTTTTTTTTTTTTTTTACAAGTGGACAAATTGACAAACTGAACTGAACTGAATGTCATAGACTAACATACATACTGCCTTTTTCATGGTGTTCTCGCTCAAAAAAGAAAGAAAGAAAGAAAGAAATGAAAATAAAAATCAGCTGCATGAGATGACAGGATGGAATGGCAGGGGTCAAAGTACCATCAGCTGGTGGCAAAAAGGCTGTCTGGGGGTGAGACGTGAGCCACACCCAGAGGGGAAAAGGTAGAGAGGTGAGATGCAGATGAAGGAGCGAAAGAGGGGCAAGAAGGGAAGCAGAAGAGGGCTTGACATGGAGAATAAAGGGAAGAGGGGGGATGGAGATGGAGATGGGTTAGGATAGGGAAAAGGTATGCTGGGAGATGAGAAGGGTGGGCCAATGGCTGGGATGGGAAGGGAGGAGTACGGTGCAACAAATGGGGGAGGGATGCTGAAATTGATCAAATGCTGCACCTCACTGGAGGGCATCACTTGATACCGGAGTTTCAAATGTCGCCGGTAATATCGGCCATTTTAGAAACATAAAAAGAAAATGTCCTGAAATGAACAGTGTGCATGAACCCTGCAAGTACATTTCATAGATATCTTTATGTGTTAGTGAGCGTGTGTTTAATAGTGTGTGTGTGTGTGTGTGTTTGGTAGTATATATGTCAGTCAGTTTGTGCACCAGCACTGCACAAGCAAATGAAGCAAATAAAAATGCATTTGACATTTGCAAATGGGGGAGGGTGGGGGGGGGGAGCATTCATGGGTGAAGTAAATTGCAAAAGAAGGCAATTATGTTGTCATAAAAATACTGCATAGCTAGTGACCGAGACTGGGGAGCCCCATTTAATGCAGGCGGTGAGCGAAGGAAAAGCACTTGATGAATGCTTGTTGTGCATTATGGACATCAGCAGAAAAATTTGTCTGGGAAGTGTATGCTTGTCTGCTCCGAGGCTATTATTCATAGCTTGGAAGCGGGGGAATCTTTACCACGGCAAGCGTAGCGCTGCGATAGCTCCGAATTTAAATTGATATCGCTCCAAGGAGCACTGCCGAAAAAAAATCAGAGCACAGAATAACTCTCTCTTTGGGACAAATGAACACAATTTCATTTTCGTATTATCTTCCTCGCCATGCAGACCAATAAGATCTGCCCATGTTTACAGTGGAATATTCCTTTAATTATGAATGTGTACTAGTATATCTAAATGGCTAGTGGAGACAAGGATCGAAAAACAAGTGAAATTAGGGCATAATTTGATGGCTGATGTATGTTAGTTTCTTTAAACTTCTTCCTGAGGTAATTGATTTGTTGTAATTTGTTGAATAGTGAGAGACTATGAAAGCCTTGCATTCATTCTTCTCTATATAGCTCTAGAAAAGAAAAAAGAAAAAAGAAATATTAGATTTAAATGAATTGCATTTCCTTAGTAATGCAAATGGAAATGATATCTCCTTGCCTTAAAAACAACAACAACAACAACAACAACACCAAAAGGGTTACTCAAATGTCAGTGGACCATGATTGGTAATGGTAAAATGCAGGTCAATGAATTCGTCCAAAATTGTAATCTCATGTTATATATTTCCCTCATACATTTGGCGGTGGGGTTCCTTAAAAACATCATGCACTCCATGTCTATGTTAAAGGGACTGTACAGTACTGGTTGAGGTGAGGATTCAGGTTTATAACATTCCTAAGTGAGATAATGAGAAACCTCTTATGAAATATGAAAGAGCATGTAATTTTAAGAAGGATTCAACAATTACTTGATGAAAATTTGTTTTCAAATGGCTGAGATATCCAAAAAGGTGATCATAATAAAAGGTGACATGCCACGCCTTTTATTTGGATCTCTCTGTTTCACCTTGTTTTTCGATATCTCAGCCATTTCTAAACCGATTTTCATCAAATAAACTTTTGATACCCCTTAGAACTGCATGCTCTTTGACATCTCATAGAGTGTTTTCTGAATATCCTGCAAAACGTTAAAGGCTAAATCCTCACCTCAACCAGAACTGTACACACCCTTTAACCCGTTGAGGACGGACTGATTCCCATAGACACCTGCTCGGGACTCATCCTCAACGGGTTAAAAAAATTGCTGAATAAACTTCTTTTTTATATTTTTTTTTTAATTTATACAATGTATATTACATGTACAGCTGTATGTCATTAGGCTGTTTGTATGAATCTTGAAAACCAATGAAATCATAAATATCAAAAACAAAAACATGTCATGTTTGATATATTTTATATGACTTGTGTTGCATTGGAAATCACACACATGCACACACATATTCATCACTCGTTTGCCTTTGTAGGGCAGAAATAAAAGGTAAATACATGTACTAATGGTGATAACCGGTAATTGGATAAGGTAATATGCAGGTTTATATTGTTGCTAAAAACTGTGAATCCCTGCCTAAGCTTGGACTGGCTTTGCATCACTGTTTGTATAAATGTTGCTAAGGTGATAAGCACCTTGTGTTGTGTGATTGACACATATGACAAGACTGGATTTTGACCCCAATCACGTATGAAAAAAAGAAGGGGGAAAAAATGCTGCCTCCCCTCTTCACCCAGTGAGCAACTGAAACGCCCAAAGAAGAATCAAGCACATACAAAGAGAGCTGTGAAGGATTAAAGGAACAAATCCATACTGTGTTGAAACTGACCTGGTACAAGAAGAGTCAAGAAAATTAAAAAGTACTAATGTCATTCAGCTGGGTGTAAAATGAGAACTGAGGACTTTGGAGCAAACATAATTTTTCAAATAGCCACAGTCATAAAGCCAGAATACATTAAAACATTGTGTGTGCTTTGAAAGCCGCTTGGCACAGAAAACCCCATAGTGTTGTACACACTCTCCAATGTCCCTGGCAAAGAAAGGGTTAACGTGATAATGTCCTTGGCTAGCAACTCTTCCATGGATATGTACATAAAAGACATTATGACATTTTTCCCTATTGAAAAGACTAACAATTTTAATGAATTCAGCAAATGTATTTGATCTTTCAATGTTCTGTTTGTCTATGATTACACTCAGAAGTCAACTTGAATATGAAGCAAATTTTCACCCTTATCCCTAACCTATTGTTCATGGGGATCACCTATATCATGTATTATACACAAAAAGAGCTGTTATTTTCGCAAACAGATACTTTTGCAAATGGGGATGTCACAGACATTTTTGTAAGATACTGTCTGTATGTGATATTCTCGGCTACTGTTAAATTTGTGGCCCAGCAGTGATTTGCAAAATTCACGAAAATTCACACCCTTGTGAAAAAAGCAGCTTTCACAGTATCACATCTATGAGGAACTGTCATACCTCAGAAACATAAGGTTAAAGAGCCTCGCTCACAGGGACACGTGTCCAGTCAAGTGTCAAATTAACATAATGACATACACGGGACTGGCACATTCATGCATCCTTCAGTGTCTGCCCAATGTTTGTAACACTCGCTGTATTGTGCAAATTACATAGCAGGGAAGTAGGCCCACAGAAGGGGCATCAAAGCCAGTGACAAAAAAAAAAGATAATTTGTCTCAGGGAGTCTAGCAAAATTGTCTTGGGGAGTATAAAATCTGAGCAGAATAGGATAACAAAAAAATTATCCTTTGAATTTTAGCATAGAACACCCAGTAGGTGTCTGAGTTATTTCTCTGTGCAAGCACAGTAGTGACACCATAAGTCGTAAAAGGTCCTATCTACATTGAAAATTATATTCCTACCTGTTGTTGACAATCGACTTGTAGTCAATAATGAAAAACATGTTTTTTTTCTTCTTCTTCTTTTTTTTTTTTTTTTTTTTACAAAGGTAATAAAAAAATCAAACAGTGTTGTAATCTACAAATGGATGGGGATTTTTTCAATTCTTTGAATGTTTTGACCTTACTTTAAACACTGGGCTATAGTGTTTCCAAACCAAAGTTGTCTGTTCAACCAATACTGTATTTATTTCTTCAAAAAAAAAAAATAAGCACAAGTGTAAATGCATTCACTCACTTCATATACAATTGATGTAAGATTTTTTTCTGTTTTCTTGTTACATACTCAACTTTTTCTTCTTCCATTTTCTCTGCACTTATCCAGTCATTGGGGGCAGGATCCTGAAAAGGGAATATGTGCTGATCAATACCCAGACACAGACTGGTGGAGGCGATCCAGATCCCCTCCCTGAGGTACAGCCACGCCCTGGAGGATTGCATCCCCTCCCAGACGAAGCCCTCCCTGAGGGCTTATCACCAGATCCTGATGGATTGGAACCTCTCCCTCACCCTGAGGGTCTCCCACCCCTCCCCCATCCAGAAGGACTGAAACCCCTGCCCATGCCTGAGGGACTACAACCACTTCCTCAACCTGAGGGACTTGATCCTCTTCCCCATCCTGAGGGTCTTGAACCCTTCCAAAATCCTGAGGGATTGAAACCTCTCCCAATGCCCGAGGGATTACAGCCAGTCCCTGGACCTGAGAGACTTGATCCTCTCCCCCACCCCGACGATCTCCAACCCCTTCCCCAGCCCGACGGCCTTCAACCTGAGGGATCAAAACCCCTTCCCAAACCTGAGGGCCTCCAACCTGAAGGACTGAAACCCCTCCCCCAACCCGAGGGCCTTCAGCCCATGCCACAGCCAGAGGGATTTGAACCCCTCCCCCACCCAGCTGGTCTTCAGCCAATCCCAGAGGAACTTCAACCCCACCCAGAGCTACCTCCTCTTCCACTACCGGAAGAGTTAGAACATCATGATACCATTACAGAGAGGGTGGAGACACCCCCCATCACAGCCTCTTCTCTGGAGGCCTCACTCATGGCTACAACTGGGGCTGTACCTACAACGCCTCTTGAAGAGTCATCTGCTAATGAGACGGTCAACGTGCCACCATTCGCGAAAGAAGATAAAGGTAAAAATTCCCTCTGCCTTTCGGGCCCCTGTTTAATAAAAGACATGTTACAATCTACCTTCCAGCAATCTAAATGTTAATGGGACACCCCCAAATGATTATCATGAAAATGCCTTCCATATGTCAATTGATGGTAAAATATGTATTGGATATTGGATATTGGATATCTATGTCAGTTACAGCATCAAAATTGTCTTCCAGCTGTTTCTCAATGACCTTTGGGATTATACTTATCTCCACTAGCATGCTTTCTTGACAGTCTCTGCCAGTGAAGGTATGGGGTTCATTGCATTAGTGAGTTTGTGATCTTTATATGGACAGCTTTAGTGCATTGTCCACTGAGTGAAACAGACAAAGGAAAGGGGACGAAAGCCGATCACTTCCATGAGCAAACAACAACAAGTGGAGGTTCATGTCCTCAAAGACAAAATATTGAAGAGGTCTCAAACTTCAGAAGTTTGATATGATAAGTCACTTGAGTCACATACTATTTGGTCAAGGACTGGATGGGAAAGAAAAAACATTCAGAATGTTCCATATGAAATGATTTGAAATACATTTGAAGGAAGTTACAAATCCTAAGATGTAGTCAGGGACCTTGCATAATCTCCTTGAAGTAGAATGCCAACTCCCAAATTTCTGTGGTAGCCTATATGGGAGAACATTCCTAGAATGTGCTGTCTATGGGGAAAGATAACAAATGATCCACTATCATGCAATTGTTCACTGGTAGGCTCTATTTGACTATGCCATATCATAGTAACAAAGTACTTAGGTGATGATTTCACAGTCTTTTGTCATAGCGTGGGAAACCGGGTGTGAGCATTATAGGGAGAAACAATAGTGCTCACAGAATATAATGATATTCAGACCAGGTGAGGTTGTTAAGAACCAGTTTCCATGGCAATGAATGGCTATGACATCACACTTTGGTACTGTATAATGGAACGTAATGCCCCTTTGGCCCTTTATTCACATCTCCAGAAGACAAACCACACACACCCATCAACCCAGAGAGCATGGAAGCGTGGAACTACAAGATCGTCTACACAGTGAAACTCAAGCAGATCTACAAGACCGGCGAGCTCAGCGAAGACTGGAAAGTTGGGGACGAGGTGCAGCTGGAGACGCCCGCCTCCTCCGGCCACTGCGGGAAGACGACCCTGAAGAATGACAAGAATTACCTCATTGCAGGTGAGGTGGGATATCGCTCTAGACATACTTGTTATCGTGTCACCCTTGAGCCATCACGACACTCTAGACACATACAGTATGCTTCTCTACTCAGGTGTATGAATTGTCATCAGGTTGCACTTAAAGGCATACAATGTATGTGCATTGGAAAGAAGTAAGAATTAGGCCTAGTGTGCTGGCAAGGGAGCAGAATGAGCATTGTCCAAGTATAGATGTGATTCTAGTGATAATCTTGTGTTGTGAATTGCTTCAATACAATAATGTGGTGGCAGGACACTTTGCATGAATTATAACCATGATTATCATAATGATAACAATGATAATAATGATGATGATAATAATGATAATGATTATAATAACAATCATTATCATCACCATCATCATCATAATGATACTAATGCTAAAAATAATGATAATAGTGAAAATAGTAACCCTAATGAAAATGTTCACTGCAATTATTTCATTACTCCTGTCAGATGATCGATTACGACCAAACTAATTACTCTACTACCTGGCATAACTAACGATAAACAGGGAGGCATGATACACAATGAAGTAGTAATACATTTTATCATTACAGTTGAACCTCTCGTATCCGGACAAGTCGGGACTGGGGCTCATCCGGATAAGGGATTTGGCCGGATACGGGAGACTCAATGCTTTATACATGTACATATACATACACATGTACTGATGTAGCCCATTGTAGTACCACATGTAGTAATGTGTATACTGCAACCTTTTCATTGTTACATTTGGGGATGTTTCGGGATGTTGAAATGTCTGAAGGTAAGCAATTTGGAAGGAAATTTGATGCAATGTATGTTAATCATATTGGAAGTAATATGTAATTCATGTGTATTTGGGTAGGAGTTCTCAAGGAGTTGGGAATCCCCCTTTCTTCGCGTAATTATTAAAAAAAATCACGGCGAGATTGCGTCCGGATAATAGAGAGATCCGGATAAAGGGAGGCCGGATAATAGAGGTTCAACTGTATATTGCTAAACGCCAAAGTACTCCTCTCTCTCTCTATCTCTCTCTTCTACTATGAACCCCTCTTCATCTTTGCATTATGTAGGGAGCCCTCTATGGGCCAATGTTGGTCTTGGAAAGTGATGCATGAATGAAGGGATAGCCTTGACAGTTTGAGTTATGCTGCTCTGCACACAAGTGCATAATAAACCACAAGTTCTGTGTATGGTGGTTACCCTAATGCAATTTATTCACAAACCCACAACCTTGCATCCTTTGTAATAGTGATTGTTGTCTACCACATTGTGGGTACTGTGTAAATGCTGCGTATTTGGCACACTGTCAGAGAATGCGCAATAGTGGTGAACATGGAGTGAAAAATCTCAGGAAATGCCTGATTCACGTATTGGCAATATTTAGCACTCAGAGCAGGAAATGTGCACACCTTCAGCTAAATGACAGGTTTATCAAATCAAATATTATCAAAATTATGGAAATGTGTAAATATAAATGAATAAGTTTGATTAGCCCTTGCTGTTTTTAAATTGTTTATTTTAATGCATATTGTTTCTTAATAATCTTACTAAATCATACCTTCTCAAAATTATGGAAAGATAACTATAAATGAGTCCGTTTAATTAGCCCTTGCTGTATTTAATTACTTTATTCTTCTTAATGAAAACTTTTGTTATGATTACTTTGTTTTTTTTTTTCATTCATTTCTTCTTTTTTTTTAAATCTTGTAGTGATATTCATTCTCACCTCAATTTTCCAGCTGTTTACCTCTAATTACACTGGTTGATGTTCATTCATGCAATACAGAATTTCCATTGTAGGCAAAACTTTGATCAGCTGTGTTTATTTGCATTGATATTAGTGATAAACTTTTACATTATATATGTGTGCAAAAAGAAACACCTTTGTTTTCTGATAAAAGATATCTTTTTATGGAAACACACAAATGTTTGTCATTCACATGGAGAGATATTTACTCAATCTGGCAAAAATATATCAACAAAACAACAACTTAAATCTGTGATCAGCCACTCGATTACAACTGCTGCGAGATATATAGATTTTTTTTTTTTTTACTGACATTTCCCCTTGTTCCTTAGTCAAAATCAAGGACAAAATGAATTTCTGAGATTCACGGAAATCACATTATAATGAAATTATGTTTTCATATTGCAGGTCGTCTGCCGGGCCGACTGAATTTGTGCGACTGGGTGCAGGAGCACCATCGCCTCACCAGCAGGCAGAAGCAGGGGCTCAAGGCGATGTATGGAAAATACTGCGATTCTTGTCAGGTGATCTATCACAGTTTACCTTCTCTTGTCATCTTCTCCATCAAAAATCATCAAACTTTTGTTTCCTTATAATATTTTTTATTTTAGCATAACAAATGCTCTAAAGGGGAAGGAGCAAAAAAGGTCAATAAGACAAATACAAATCATACAAAACTTTCACCCACAGTCTTTGTCCAAAATTGTTTGAAGATGACATTTGGGGAATAGAATAACACGACTGATTAAACTTCAGCTCAAGCAATACTGGCATCAAGATGAAGAATTATTTTAACATTTTCTCCAGTGTTTTTGTTTTGTTTTGTTTTAATTCAAGGGACATCTTCCAGCTGCCTTAAAGAAACCAGTCAAGTTAGTTTGGGTTGATGTTCCATACTTACAATGAACATTATTTCTCTATTTCATATTCCATCCAATCCATTATGTGCTCAGAAAGATACCACAATTGTACCAGTTGTATGATGTAGCAATAATGGGATAATGTGAGCCAATCTTTGTGATTTACCATTTCAATATGTTAGCGCCAATGGTTGTAATGGCTCCTACATTTAACCCTTTATATGCCAGTGACCTTGAGCAGTGTGTACAATGCCATGGGGTTTCCTTTGTCAATTTGCACTCAAAACATACAAAGGTTAAACCCACTTCTTACACAAACCTGTTGTATAGTATGCAATGTTCATGGGGAATGACTGTATGTCATCTTAAAGTCCTAGGAATTCACATCCTTTTGCTTCATGTGTGATAACATACTGAAACAATGAGAGATGTGTACTTTTTGTTCACAGGGGTAGTGAATAAAAGTAGCACACTTCTTCATCAAGGCTCTCCTTGTCCTATCCCTATTCAGATTTTGGCCTGCCCATCGAGGCACTGCAAGAAGCCTAAAGAAAACAAGCACAAGACCTGCCTTTATGACGCCTCGCTGGTGCGCATAGGGGCGGCCTACAACACCTACGACTGCCTGGCCTCACACTCCCGCTGTGCCCTCCGTGGGGGACACAAGTGCAAGTGGCAGAAGAACAGCGACTACCACGCCTGCGAGAAACGCCTGCCGTAGGGAGCTGGAAAAGGGCGGGGCAGCAATGTTACTTTTAAAATGGTTGCAGATCATGTACATAGGGAAGAAGAAGTAGGGGAAAATGATTTATAGTTGGAGGATGATAAGCATCATTTTGGTGAACATTGACTGCTAAGAAGCGATGTACAGTTTTAAAGAAGGGATGCGGTTTGAATGTGTTGAAGGTGGAAGTAAAAAGACTTGGTCAAGATGAAGAGTTGCACATAAGACTTAAAGGACAAGTTTACCTTCATTAACATAAGGATTGAGAGAATGTAGCAATATTTGTAGAACACATCAGTGAAAGTTTGAGGAAAATCGGACAATCCGTTTAAAAGTTATTAATTTTTGAAGTTTTTTGTGTAGTCACCGCTGGATGAGAAGACTACTGCAGTGTATGATGTCACATGCGTACAATAATATAAGGAAAATATAAAGAGAATTTCACAAAATTTCATCTTTTGAAAAAAGTACACATTCCCTTGACTGGTTACTGACATGTTATGGGTAATATTATTCCCATTGCCTTTAGAAAGAGGCAACTCAAGTGCTCTTTTATAATGCAAAAAAAAGTGAAAATATGTTGAATTTTCTTTACATTTTCTTTATACTGTTGTACTCACATGACATCACGAGCCTTAGTAGTCTCCTCATCCAGCGGTTCCAACACAAAAATGTTAAAAATTCATAACTTTTGCATCGATTGTCCAATTTTCCTCAAACTTTCACTGATGTGTTCTACTAATATTGCTGCATTCTCTCAATCCTTATGTTTATGAAGGTGAACTTGTCCTTTAAGGGAGATGACAAAAGGTAGTGGAGGGAAACAGGTCGGAACATTTCGACTGATAAAGTAGGGTGAGAGGAAGCAGAAGATTGTGCATGGAAAGGGATGCAGTGTGAAGGAGGGGAGACTGGCAAAACACAATATGCATAATCAAAATAATTTTCAGCAAAAAGACGGTAACTATGATTTGATGGATGGATCAATGCCTGTGAGAATAGAGGAGGTGCCAGTGAGGAAGAAGAAGTCCTTTTGCTTCAATAATATTGGTCATTGTACTTGTAGAGACTGCTCTGTGTGTTACAGAGGGAGAGTTGTTTATAATTGTGAAATTATTAGATGTACAGGTATGCATAATTAATGTTGAAGCAATCTCTTTTACAAAAATTAATTGCACAAATTATTTAAATCAATGCACTGCCGTGACCAAAATCATTCAAATTGTTTGTTTGTGTGTTTGTTTGTTTTTTTATTTGTTAGATTGAACATCCATCTGTTTAAATACAACATTCTTTTTCCCCCATAATACCTTTCTTTGTTTGAAGTTTACATCAGTAAAAATGATGAGGCTTTTCATGAAATCTCTTTTTAGTAATAATCACAAAGCAGCATGAAAAGGAAAGAGAAGAAATGGCTTCCATGTTATGAAAATCAATGAAAGTTAGCACTGGTAGGATTTCTATACTCTTCATGTTGTGCTGGATGTTCAAATGAAGTGTACACATTGTAAAGTAGGTGCACTACACAAGCATGAATTTGGCATTGCATTGGTTGTTATTGCTGTGCAAAATGACTAGGTAAGTACGCCAGTGCTTGTGTAATGTTTTTGTCACGTAAAGCAGAAAAATGAAATAAGAGTATAGATATAATGATTATATGAAACATATCCTGCAATGTCCAGTCTCTGTTGGATATTATTCATAATATTGGGAGGATAGAGAAGGTCAATCTTCTAATAGTTTTAGTCTTCTTTGAGCAAGGATAAAACATTACACAGTATTATGCAAATTATGTAATAACTTATCAATGTATGACTGAAAAACACTTATCATATTGGCATACATAATATATAATGTGTTATATACCATTGTACCTACAGGAGGTTGTAGAATGAAACATATCATGAAAGAACTAGTTTATATATACAATGCACAAGTTCTGTCCTTGCAATGGACTGTAATGTTAGCAAATCTTTATACATCCAAAACATCATAGATATGATACTTACATTGTGTGGTCTAATAAAAGATTTATGTCTATAGCAAGTTCGATAATTCTTTCTATAAATAACCATGCTGTAATAATAATTGGATCAATTACAAAATATCAATGGGCCAGCAAAATACTTAGTTTGCCCAAGAGGGCTAGAGGTTTAGTGCCATCACTTGCCAACTATTTTTTTGAAGCAAACAAAAAAAAAAATACATATATATATATATATATATATATATATATATATATATATATATATAATAACTTTATATAAATGAATGGTCCACATATTGTAAACCTACCACAGTAAAAGAGAAGTACATTTGTACATAAACAAACAATGTACCCATTTGATCCCAAGAATTAATTCAAACACTACAATAGATATCAAAATAGATTTTTGATGGACACATGTTATCAGGGACTTGGCACTTAATGCAATGGAAACATAAATGTTGCATGTTCAGTGCTGAACTAATTACTGGATATCAATGACAAAGTTATACTGTGTATTATTTCTGAAAATGATGACCCTGATGTTTTATGATATGTTAAATAAAGCTTGAAAAATACATATCAGCATGAACAATGTGTTACTTTCTGCTTTGCACTCATTTAAAGGAACCAATGCCCAAGTATTAGCATGGATTGTATAAAAGCAGCAATATTAATAAAACACATCAGTGAAAAATTGAGCAAAATCTGGTATAATCTGGTCATCTGGCTTCCAGACTTTTTCTTTGCTCTCAACTGATGTTTTTCCTCTGAGGGGCCCACATCCTACAAGCTTTGTCTTTTTAGTGGGCCCCTTCATTTTTCAAATTTTGCATACTGTTTACTTACTTCAAATCACTTGAGTTTTATGATAATATATAATCATCGTAAGGTGCTACAATTACTGTGCATTCTTTTCATCCTACATAGTTTTATGCACCTTATTTTCTGTTACCAAAAAAAGTGATGTCTATATGTTCTTGTTGAAAAACGAAACGACAATTGAATTGAATTGAATTGAACTGAACTGAATTGAATCGATTCAAAAGTCATACATTTTTAATAGTTTACTGTCATCATTTCTGGATAAGGAGACAACTACACTTCATGATGTTATTATGGACAACAATATAAGAACATATGAAGAAAATTTTACATATTTTCACTTTTCTAGCATAATGAAAGAGCACTAGACCTGTACCTCGTTCAAAAAGCATGGGGAATAATATTACCCTAAACATATGTCAGTAACAAGTTGATAAGTTGTGTAATTTAAAGGATACATTACATTTTGTGAAATTTTCCTTGTAATTTCTTTATATTGTTGTCCAAAATGAAGTCACGAACTGCAGTAGCCTCCTTATCCAGCAATGACAGCACCGACACATTAGAAATTGAAAACTTTTGAATTCATTGTCCAATTTTCCTCAAACTTTTCACTTACGTGTTCGACTAATATTGCTGCTTTCACTCAATCCACATTGAAATCTGAGCTTTTGTTTTCTTTAAATTCTAGTAGTGGAATGTTTATTACCATATTTGAAATATCCTTGAATAATCAGCTCCACAAACTTGGGAGATGAATATAAGTTCATGCATGTTCATCATTTCTCTTTAAAATGTGCAAGCATGATAGAAGAATGGGGTGACAAATGATGACATGAATTACCGTAAAGTGGAATGATTGCTTGATTGAAATTAGTTTTGTCAGGGACAGGGGATTCAAGTATAATCAAATTATATACAATGTATGTTATCTACAGGATACAAACTATAAACACTATGAACACAATCTGGATTCATTTCAAAATGTCTATACTGAACATTGCGAGGTAGGGAACCACACATTGGTATCTTTCAACACTGATTTCTTGCATTTTTTTTTAAAAATTTGTTATTAAGTTACATGACAAACTGAAATCAAATGTGTTATGAATAGTGACATTGTGGTAACCTTCTCTCCCTCAATTTCTCTTACCTCCCCCCCCCCTTCTTTTGATCTCCATCTCTCTTTCTCCTTCCTCTGGTCTTTATACAAACTTTCTGTGAACTTTCCTCCTGATTGAAACCTGTTTAGGTTTTAATGGAAGGAACTCATTAAATATGCATGACATCACAGACAATGGGGCGGAGCCTACTCACTACGATGCTCACAAGTTCCAGACACTTCCTGGTACTACATGACAGGTGTTCCATAATCCAACAACACCAAAAGAGGACATACCCAAACCCTCCATCTCTCTCACTTCCGCTCCATTTTCCACTGTATAGTCTTAGCATTTCAGACTGCTTCTACAGAAACTAAAATTCCAGACAAGTCATCATACAGATTGTAAATTCCATATCATTTGTGCATTAAGAATATTGATTCATGTTAGTATTTTGCTACTTTCCACCTTCTTCTTCAAAAAAACAACTCATGTCCTTAAAAAATAGATTCTTCTCTTCTTTTTTTTCCGTCCTCTTGTTCTTGTTCTTTTTTTTTTAACATGAGTGCATTATCAGATGTGGAAACAATATCACATACTGTATATTCTCTAGGCTGCAAAATATTTCATACACAAAGCTATCAGAATGATGACTGCCAATCATGATTCATTAATCGTTATTTTGTTCATCTATGGCATTGATAATATCACGATAATAAATGCACCAAGATTAAAGTAGGTGAATACAATAAAACATATAAATAGAAAAAAAAAAAGTAGCTGAATACATGCCATTGATGGGTAGTGAGAGAAATTAAATATTACCCATTTGATTTAAGAAAATCCAAATGCAAGTGCTATCATTCTCTTTCTGAAAGTCAGTGGATATCATAAATATATTGAAAAAAAATGATTCTGTATCAACTGACTTTTCTCATGGAAATTCATTCTGATAATCAATGTGTAAAGTAAAACAATGGTCAGAGTTTATGAAGGTCTTTGTGTATAAGACTAGCCTGTGAAATACAACTGAAAAAGAAAACAACCAAACTATTGACTTTTGTATCAAATAAAGCAAGTAATGATGTCAGTGGAAATGAACCAATTACAGCACTTGTTGACATGGCATGAATTTATTCACATCCATTGAAAGGTAAGGGCCTTGATCAAGACCTTTTATCATGCGTAATGAAATGATGAGTTGCAGTTCATCACAAGAAGAGAATAAAAAACGAATCAAGGGGACTGGAGAGATGATAATGTGTGATTAATTAAATTCCTTTTATTTTCTTGCAACTCATGACCATAGCATCTCTGCAAGTTAATTACCTGAAATACTACAACATTTTTTTTTTGTCCAAAAATAGCTGTACACTTTCATGACTCACAGATAAATAAGTTTTTTTTTTTTTTTTTTTTGTGAAGTATAACCTATTATCTGCCAAAGCTATGATTTTTGAGTACAGGTTAAAGCTTTGTGTCTGTGAAACTATGACCTGCATTTATAAAGCATTTATAACTGACAGAAAGTGGGTGACAAACATATCTTGAGTGTCTGGTGTATCAGACTAGTATTACTGAGCTTTACTAGTAGCACCCTTCCCCTTCCTATCCAACTGAGAAAAAGACCAAAGGAGTCAAAGATTACTTTGATGTCCGTCTTTCTTCCAGTTCTAGGAACCTTTATCAGCTCGGACTCTGGGGAGAAAGAGTGATGCTTTCCAAGTAAGGCAGGGGATGAGGGAAGGAAAGAAATACGCTCTTGGGGCTGGATTATGTTCCAAGAAAACTAAACAAGAAAACATTATTAAACTAAAAAGGTGCTTTCTCTTGGAAAGATGGAACAGGAAGTTTCAAAGAGCATTTGACCAATCATAGATCAAAATCTTTTTTTTTTTTTCTGTAAGCTTATGGTACACCATGTCAATGGTCATGATGATTTTATTGGTAAGAAAGACAAGCTGTTTGAAACACTTACAACAAAATTGAGCTTTATTCAAATGCTTTCAGGCAAAAGTGAACAGATTTTTGTTGAAATGATAGTTTGTGCAATTTGTTTTCCTCTTTGGCTCCAACCATATATTCAAGCAATAACCTGTTAAACAAACATACAAACATACTGCTCAAAGTGCTTGTTTGTTTGTGTGTGTGTGTGCACGTGCATTTACATATATGGTTTTATTATGTTTGATTTACATTGATAAAATAACAGAGACAAAGTATGTGCAAAAAAAAAAAAAATATAGTAAGGGGGAAAATATATGTATCTTTAAGACAATACGTCAATTTGAGGACCCAGAACAACTGCCTCATTTATACTTTATATTAACAAACTTGTCATGTAATATTTCCTTACCATGATGAAGATACAAGTGTAACTCAGGAAAAAAAAAAGTAAGGTAATATCATATTTTGCTGCAACCCCCCAAACTACACTATCAATACAGAAGACATTTGTGACCCGCTACAACAAAAGGATCCTAAAGTCGCTGACGGCCGAGCCGAGAAAATCGAGTTTGAAGTCACATCATCAAAATTGGTCAAAACAATCGGATTTCTGTTTTTGGCCTAATTTTGTAGTCTAATGTTTTGTCCATCATCTGCCGAAATTTCGAAGCTAAACGATCAAAGGAAAGGCAAGAAATTAGCGTTTTTCTCGGCCATGATTTCCCGACTTTCAATGTTAGAGAAACGTATCCGAAGATTTGGATTTAGCGCCGCAGCTAGACTCTGCCCCTAGCAACGAGGGAGTGATCTTATTGGTCAGTGCGTGGCATCCTGATTACCGATTGGTTGTGCGTAGACCGCTGGCGCTAAGCTTGACTGAACATGGCGAAGGTCGCTAGGAGCGTGCCTTCTATTGTCAAGCGGTGAAAACTGTCTCGCCTCCCCATGACCATGATAGCGTTGGAAGGACAACTTTGAAGGTGTTTTTCTCGAAACTCTGATTTCTTCAACCACATGACATGCGCTGATAAAATTATCGATATCTCCGCAACCGAGTACTTTAATGAGTTGTGCTATACATGAAATTAAAGTGGAAGAGTACGGAAATAATATCATGCCATTTTCAGAAAATTGTCCTCCCCCAACTTTCGGATCCTTTTGTTGTAGCAGGTCACATTTTATGATTGCATGAAAATGATGAGGCATTTGAATGACTATATGGCCTTCTGCCTTACGCCGCTATACATATGTACATGTGTTGCTCATTAGTGATTGACATGCCAGAAAGCACTAAGTGAATTCTGTGAAGAGTTAATGGCCTAGACTAACTGAACTGAATATTCTCCTTGGTAAAAAAAATAGATAAATAAATAGTTGAAATGAAACCTTTTAATTATGTTAAAATATCAAAGCCTAGTCACTGCATCATATATGAGGAATTCTTGTATTTGCAGATTGAGTAGCCAAAATTTATCCCTTACCCAGTGATTCTTTTGTTTTTTTGTTTTTTTGTTTGTTATGGAATATTAAACAGACTCGGAAGGTTGGAAGGACACCATTCATGATGAGGAAAAGGTGAATTAAGTAAGATGGTACCTTGTCTATACTCGTCGCAAGTCACCTAATCATCAATTCCTCCGGTGTTTGGACATAGTATTGGCATTGCGACATCATCATTTTGCAATCTATTGCATCAGGATCTCAACTGGGTGAGGGGATGTGAGCAATTGTACACCTGTAATTAATCAACGGTTAAAGCATGCATGGAAGAAACTTGTAATTGACTGCAATTATTTGTGATATCATGAAAGCCTTCAACCTTTGGCTAGTCATTGTAGGTAGGTTGGCATTATTTCTAACATATACACAGTCCATAAAAAGCTCATATGCATATGCATTGAATAGCATAATCAAAGTGTGATTTTTTGTTTTTGTTTTTTCACGTTCACTTGTCATATACTGTAACCCTTATTATTTATGATTTACAACTTTTTTCCTGAACTTGTTGCTCAAGTTATTGTTTTATTCTTCTTTCTTTTTTTTTGTGTGGAATGTCCAACTTTATCATTGTTTTTCTTTTATAAACAAGGCAAGACTCATAGACAAGAATATGATCATTCTGATAGTTGACAAACACATGTTTACTACAACACGCCATTCCCCATAGATGCTTGCCTGAGTATACTCGGGACTCGTCCTCAACGGGTTAACAAAGTTTTGGGTCTCAGGCAATGTTGTCAGTTCTTGCAAGAAACATTGTGCACAGATAATCATGAAACATGCTATAATTCATGAATCTTAACACTTCTCATGTGACCAATGGGGAAGTGATTCCAAATGATACGTCATCCCTTGGGCTGGCAATTCAGACTGACCAATGGTCATCTGATGACCAATAGTGACTGCTGATTGCAACACCTGATGACGCCCAACAGATGGATGACATATTTCTCAAGGACAACACTCATCATAGTCCATAATTACAAGCTTCCACCTCTTGAGTTTTTCAATAACCAAAACGAAAATTTGGGGATAATAAAAGGAATGATGCAACCACTTCATAAAAAGGAGTATGCCGGTCTACGGCATAAGATGGATTGTCTGCAGCTGAAAATCCCTCCACCAAAAAGATGACTCACACATGTATCTTGCTTTCCAGCCTGCAAGATCTTTAAAGCCTGCAAGATCTTTAAAGTTTCATCAAAAGATTACAACTGCAATTTTGTTGGTTCTTGTTTTTTTAAATCTTTTTTTTAATTTCATTCTTCCCCATATCTACACTGGTATATCAAGTACTGATTATCGATCACTGTGAATAAACAAGGAAAAAAAATGATCCCAACCAAGAAAAAAAAAAAAGACTAAAAGAAACAAACAAATTAACCCGTTGAGGACTGACTAATTTTACTACAACACTCATTTCCCATAGACACCTGCTCGAGTATACTCGGGACTCATCCTAAACGGGTTAACAAAGAAAACATGCATGCAAAAGAACTTGAGCAGTTGCATAGATGAGGTTAGTGTCCTTTTTGTTCTGAAATTCTTTGGCATAACCTTGGTTTTCTTTCAGATTTCCATGGAAACAACCCAAACCCCTAAGCATTTTGTCATCCTGCCATGACGAAGCAAACCCACCCAAATTGCTTTATTGAACTTGTCATGTCAGATGTCACACCTGCTGTATAAACATCAGAAAACAAAGTGCAAGTTGGGTTGAAAATTAAAAGGAACAGACTGTTTGTTACTTCTTTACACAATTTGTTCCATCATTCTTTCTGCATCTCCACTTCTGACATTTTAAACCCATGGACATGACATACCATGTTATTATTGGGTGCTTTGTTAACAAACAAGAATGTATAGAGAGACAATTACAATAATGTAAGTAGGAAAAGAAAATACACAATCTGCAAATCATTCTCTTTGTGTCAAGGTTGCTTTTTTTTTCTTTCTTTTTCTTTCTTTTTTAGTGTCAACATCTACCAATTATTCTAGGACACTTGGGGAATTCATGGTATTTGAAAACAAGTTGTGGATTATCATCAGCAAACCATTGTCACTAAGATAAACTACTGTCTGGCTGAAATTCCTCAAAACTGGGTTATCTACACCTAGACCTCAGGTCTGTGCGTAAATGTCAAGCTTTTTCCCACGTGTTCCTGCTTTGATCAGGTGGATGGTAACACAATGAAACCAACTGGCAGACAACCAAACTGTATCCGACAATTTTGCTACGGGGTTAAAGGCGAAGTTTCTGCGAATGCAGAAAGAAAATTGGATGATTTTTTTAAAAGTTATGAATATCTAACATTTTGGTTCATTTCGATTGTCTTCCTATTCAGAGATGCTTGGATAATCTATGTCACAGAAGTAGAGCAGGGGCAGGAGAGTTAACGCAAACAGAATTTTCCCCAAAAAGAAAAAGCTTATATTTCCTCTACCTTTTCATGACATATTACAATAAATATTACTTTTTGTGCCTTGTACACAAGCAAAAATAAAACAAAAATGTTAATAACTATTTGTGTGAAAATCCTTTCATATTTTCTTTGTGCTACTTTCTTACTACAGTGAGTTTGCAAATTGTTGTAAAATTCCAATCTAGATGAGACGGCTCATGAAATTATACAAAATTTTACAAATTCATTCCTTTTTTAAATATACATTTTGTCTGATATATCTTTTTCCTTATGTTTCTGAATTAAGTTATGTACATGAATGTATAACTCAGCAGTCTTTATAATCCCTATGTTTATTGCCAATAAATATGTGATAAACACTTTACTGATGCCTCCTGGGAAAGGCACATGTTCTTCCTGCAACTGAGAGAAAAAAACAAGAAAAATACCCAAGTCACAACAATACTATGCCAAATATTCATAAGCATCTTTTGCTGACATTCATACATGCCAACTCGTAGTTGTATAACAAAACATCCTACACCAATGGAATTTCAAAAAGTCTACATAGCATTCGACCTTTAACCTCATGTCATACCGGAGTGTCATGGGAGTGAATGGAGGCGAGAGTTTAGTGCATCTTGCTCAGACAGGATGTTCTCTCCCGCATTTGGTATCTTGTCATTCTCCTCCTGCCGAGAATATCTCGCGTTTCCGGCAAAACCCGTTCGAGCGGGCAGACGATGTTGAAAGTCTGAATTTATTTCATTCCTCCAGAGATGTTATTCAACATCCAGAAAGAAAACTTGGGATGGTGGTGTGTGTGTGTGTGTGGGGGGGGGGGGGGGGGGGCTGGTGACTCATTCTATTGATATGAGTCTTGATTCTTCCTTGGCAATATGACAACATGCAGCCTTGAATATTGTCAGTTTTCCACACAACTGAAATTCCCATTCTTATATTTCAGCACTAATTTCAATTAAATTAGACAATGTCAAATTTCAGTGGAAATGTAGTCATGTTTTGCTGAAACAAAGCACATCACATAAGGGTCAAAATTACAACTTTAATGATACTTAAATCTCATCACCCCCATCAGGAAAACTTTGCAAAGTATTAAAAGAAAAATTGCACAGAGAATGCTTATTCTAATTCTTTAGAGTGAATATTTCAATAGTGCAGAGACTTTATCATTATGATTTCGAACAAACCACAATATACTATACCTGGAAATTACTGAGGGCTAAAGGCTGTTTAAGCTGAATGCCAAAACATGATTTTTAATCTTTTTCTCACTTTCACTGCTCTTAATTTGGCACTTTTCCAGGTTTCTATCATTTTGTGAACAACACACACTACAAAACAGACACACACAAAAACAACAACAACATGCAAACAGGAGCTTTAATGTGGATCAGTTTCAAGAGCCAAAACCAACCTGGTTCACTTTTTCTTGATCACAGAAGAGTACTACCTGACCATCTCATTTCACTTTTTTTTTTTTTTTTTTTCAGGAAAACCTTGCATAATTTAATCTACTGGTTTTCCCTCTAATTCTCAGTATAGAGAAACAGAGAACAGGTAACATGACTGTGGTTCATGATATGAATGTATCAATCAAGGAAATCATGGGTTGTGCTTCTGTAGAAAAAGACACTCTGTAACGAAATCTGCTTCTACTGGTTCACAACAAATTTAATGTGCACATCACCTGAATTCATGCAATTACTGGGAATTTCTTTGGCCACGAAACATGTAATTTTCCTAATAACCAATTAACAAAATCACCAGTTTATTTGCATATCAGCATGCTACATTTCATACAGATGCAGTCGTTGAGTAGATATCCCTAGCGCTGTCTATACACATTCTTGCAACAGGCAAACTCTACAGAGAACTGAAAATCAAAATAAATAAAACTTCAAACATTGTTTGTCTTCTGTTTGTTGTTCAAAGTATACCGGCAACATTGTCAAGCCCTTTCAGATTGGTGCAGAACTCATTTTAAACATGTAAAGATGTTTTGTTTGTTTTTTTAGTTTGTGAGCAAACTTGAAACTACAAATTCAAAACATGCTGTTGTTCTTAATCATGTTTAACAAATATTTTAAACATCTCTTCAATACCCACCTACATAATATACCGGTACACAAAGTCTGAAGCTAAAAAGGATGAACAGACATGTAAAAAAAAAAGAAATATATTGGCTTTTATTCATTAAATGTGTTGATATGATGTGCCTTCTTGGCAATATACATGCTCCTTATAGAAGTGCAAACCCTCTTCACCTGTAACTTTTCAGACTTGACTTTTTACTTTTTTTTTAATACCATAACATCATTTATCATTGTTGTTGCTGTTTTGCCCTAATAAGAAAAGTTATGTTGATTCTTAAACAATGTGGCCAACCAAGTTTTACTCAGAACAAACACACACACATACTCACAAATTAAAAAAAAACACAAACCAAACAAACCTAAATTGGCATCTATAGGATTTCTGACATTAAAAGTGATAATTGGTTAATACACAGTTGCAATGAGGTGGTTTTTGTGGAATCCCACGCAGGGGGTGCAGTTGTTAGGCACCCGCTGGTACCATCAAGGCCAGTGACAGATGAAAAACATTTTGCACTGGTGTTGGAGAGGGTGACTTAATTTTCAATGTGACCCACCAGTCTACGGGAGTATAATTTACATGACTATTGTCTGAATCGAATGCAGGGATAGAATACAGACAAAGCAACAGATGAGAGTGAAAGTGGTATCAAAATGCAGGTATGAGGAGTCTACGGGAGTATAATTTACATGTCTGAATCGAATGCAGGGATAGAATACAGACAAACTAACAAATGAGAGTGAAAGTGGTATCAAAATGCAGGTATGAGGACTACCTCAAGGTCAAATCAGTTTGTTTTTTCAGCTCCTGAAAACAAGCAGTCTAGTCTGCGGTTTCACAACATCTGTCTCACCCTACAAATTTCTAAGTTTCAAATGAGCGTTTTAAGTTCCAAATGACTGACATGAAAATTCCACTCAGGTATGTATCTTGTCTTATATTGGAAACATGATCATCAGTATCAGAAGGAAACTGGAAGAATTGTGCCAATATCCAAATGCTGAACAGAGGCAGATATATATCTGTATTTTTTTTTTTAATTTTTGGATTTTAAGTTGACATTTACCCGCGATACTAATTCTGTCACGATCCTGAATGCTACAATGCGAAGCCCCATTACGCTATGCGTATGGGGCTGCTGGTCGCAGTTAGCTATGCGTACAATGGGCTGCACGCTGCTGGTCGTACAATATTTATCGACGCTGTACAGCGTCGGCTCTGGTACGAAACCATTATTGCATGATTACTAAGACATGAGAGCACTTTGGGGCGAGTAATTCTCACAGACAACGTACTTTAACCTGAAACACGAAAAAAGACAAGGAAATTCAGGGAAGCTTTTGCGGTACCAAACTTTTTATTATCTTTAAATAATGAGGTAATAATGGTTTTAAATTTTCAACTTGAAAATTTCCCTCCCTTGTAGGAATGAAATACAGTGTAAAAAGAGAAGATGATCCTATTTTTTCCTCAAAGCCAACTGAATTTTGATGATGGCACTAAATCCAGAATGATCTCCTTTCACTTTCACTTTAATGGCCACTGGAAAAATACAAAAATACTGCTGAGGGTCAGAAACTTTTCTCTAATATTACCAACATATCAAAATAACATATTGTTTGATTCATGCCTGAAATACTTCCTGCCATACCAACAATGTAAGGACAAGGTAATTGAAACATCCCCCACACATACAAAAAGAAGAAGAAGAAATAATCAGACTAGAATTATAAAAACATGATGTTTTAAGTGGATATCTATCTACATGTATAAGATAACTTATTCAAACACATATGCAAGGTATGAAACCTTTTGTCAGAAACATTGGTTTTAGAGTTGTGCTGAACATGAGTTGTTATCTCCACAATTATCCTGGGGTTTTCCACTTCGCAGAAATGTCTCCAGATAGAATGCAATAGATTGTTCTGAGGAAATTATGATATTAAAGTAAGAAGATAAGACAGAACCTGACTACAGAAAGAGTGGATTGAAAGTGAAAAAGAAATTTGGAATCCCTTCCAGAAATTGTATTTGCCCCAAATAATAGTCACCGCAGTGTCTAATGATGTCCCCCCCCCCCCCCCCCGTCATTTGTCATGGTATCTTCCCCCACCCTTCTTCTTGGCACCCTCCCAGATGCAGCAGACAGAGAGACAAGGTGTCACGTAGGCTGTAGAGGGAAGCCCCAATGACGTGATTACAAAAAAAAAAAAAAACTAGATATATCGCTACGGCGACTGATATGCCTCTGCCATAATGCATGGTTCTCCTAATATAGTATAGTACAATGTCTTGACAATGTCTTGACAATGTGTGATGACAGTTTCACACAATTGGCAAAATATTGAAATGACAGGTTTGACACAAATGTGCTGAATGTTCACTTTCCTAGAACTAGGTTCAATTGGATGAATGATTAAAATGTCAGAGAGCAGGTATTTGGGGAACTGATGATTTTTACTTGATTTTTGACCCTTTTATAAGTTTATGCATTGAGTAATTTTCAAGGTATTGAGAAAAAGTATAATTTCAGTATCAAATGGGAAAATAGCATTATCTAAACCTTTCATTTGACCTTTGACCTCACAGTTCCATAGAGAATCACTGTAAGGTAGAACATGCATAAATATGTAAGTTTCATGATGATACCTTGAGTTACTTTCGAGATATGGAGGAAAAAGTGCAATTTAGCACTTTCACTTGACCTTTTACCTTTTGACCTTTGACCTTTTGGCAATTCCCCAAAAATATATATTGGGTAATACATGCCATACATCAAGTTTAAAAAAAACAACCCTTCAGGCATATTGCATTTTAAAGAAAGTAGTGCTATTTTGAGGAGTTGACCTTGACCTTTGACCCCCTTGACCTTTGACCCATGACCCCCAACTTCCCTAGATAATCACTGCCCGTCGGTACAAGCATATATACTAAGTTCCATGAAGATACCTTGAACCATTTGCGAGATATGGAGAAAAACATGAAATTTCAATTTTTTTTCCACAAAATAACCTGTGACCTTTGACCTTTGACCCTGTGACCCTAAAATTCACACAAAGTATTATCCCCCAAGGATATACCCTCATACCAAGTTTGATGTAAAACCACCACACGGTTCTTGAGATATCGACAAAAACAAAACGGGACGGACGGACGGACGGACGACCCGAAAACATAATGCCTCCGGCCACTTCGTTGCGGAGGCATAAAAATACACCTGTACCATGTATGGGTGCATTATCAACTCACTTCTGGCTCAGAATTAAGGTTTCCAAACAACTTTCAGGGAGTTTCGGGCAGTCGATAAATGCAAAGTTGTTTTGATTATGGGGTTAGAGACACATTTCTATAAGGTTTTTCATTAAAGGACAAGTTCACCTTCATTAACATAATGATTGAGAGAATGTAGCAATATTATTAGAACACATCATTGAAAGTTTGAGGAAAATCGGACACACTTCACACTCCGTTCAAAAGTTATGAATTTTTTAAGTTTTTGTGCAGTCACCGCTGGATGAGAAGACTACTGCAGTGTATGATGTCACATGCGTACAACAATATAAGGAAAATATAAAGAGAATTTCACAAAATTTCATCTTTTGAAAAAAGTACACATTCCCTTGACTCGCTACTGACATACGTTATGGGTAATATTACTCCCATTGCCTTTAGAAAGAGACAAGTCAAGTGCTCTTTTATTATGCGAAAAAAGTGAAAATATGTTGAATTTTCATTACATTTTCTTTACACTGTTGTACTCATATGACATCACTAGCCTTAGTAGTCTCCTCATCCAGCAGTTCCAACACAAAAATTTAAAAAAATTCATAACTTTTGCATCGATTGTCCAATTTTCCTCAAACTTTCACTGATGTGTTCTACTAGTATTGCTGCATTCTCTCAATCCTTATGTTAATGAAGGTGAACTTGTCCTTTAAACCATCATGTTTGAATAATTTCCATATAATCAAAGTTTATTCAGATTATATTCAAAATGCCCTAATTATCTATAGCTTTCACATTCTTTCAAATCAAAGTGCAATAGATCCATTAAAAAACTGAAGATCATTTTCAAAAATCTCTTTTGAAATTCTCTCTTGCTTCAATCTTGATTGTTTGATTTTTTTTTTATTCCATCATGAAGTGTGTGATATAATACAAGCTATGATATTGTATGCTACCCTAACTCATTATTTATGCCTATAGACTAAAAGTATATATATATATCTTTTTTTTTCACAAGGTCTCCTTGGCTTTTCTCAAGTCATCTGTTTATTTCACTTTAATTTAAACAAATGCTTAATTTGTTCATCAGATTATTAAAAAAAAATGATGATGAAGTAGTGTGTATACATTCTGTTTGTAGGCTACTTTTTGTTTTATTTGAAATGGAATTAATAAATGATATAAAATGACAAACAGGCAAAAAGAGGGCTGCCTGATCTCCTGCACGAACAACAGCATGTAAACTTGAAAGCCCAATTTCTTTGAAACTGTCTTTACCCGGTGGTCGGCATGCACACTGCTTCTGCGGTAGTTTCTGGAAGAAGTGTGGTGCATGGGGAATTTAGCAGTCATTGTTAGCAAGATATTTTAAACTTTCTCACACAGAAGTGGAGATGGTTCAAGTATATTAGTGTATATACACATAGCTACATAGTATGCATGCCACAATGTATTTATAAATATTAGTCAGACAAATGATAAACAGTCCATAACTTTGCCCTACAACTTCCAGAAAGAATATTCCAACACAGCAATCCATATTCTGAGCTTTCAACAAGATTAGATAACAATGGGATAACATAAGTAGATGAAGGACAATGACATAGTTTATATGATTCTCACTAGGCGGGGTCATACTAGCAAAAAGATTGCAAAGTTTATGATCGCGAATAAGATTGCGAAGTTTTCGTGATCTCTTGTCGTTTGGTCACACTGGCAAAAGATCGAGAAGTTTGGCGGGGATGGCATAGGGGGAAATATCCCTAGTTGGAGTGGGAAGTTTCACGAGAAGTTTTGCGGGAAGTTTTGCAGGAAGTTTGCGGTCATACTGGCAAAACTTCCGAGATCTTAAAGATGGCAATCTTAAACTTCTCAATCTTGCCAGTGTGACCGCAGCTTATCTAAATCTTGTTGAAACAATTTTGCTTCTCTTTACCTGGCCTCTCCTTCCCCTCTGCTGGACCATCTCACTGTATTTCACTGAAATACAACATTTCTCTCCTGCTGAAATATTTGTTTTCACAAGTCATTCCAGTGAAACACAGAACATGACTGCTTTGCAGCTATCACTTTTTGTCATATGCTTCATATTACATTGAAAGAATTATATATATTTTTTAATCACGAAAGTCGCCATAAAGTTTTTCTCCCTACAGCTTCAAGCAACAGAGACCAACTCCTCTGATAGTGCATTCCAAAACATTACAGTATCATTTAAAGAGCAGACTCCCTGCATACTCTCATGACATCACCATCCATTTTTAGCAGCTGCAGATGTAATTCAATAACTGTACAAACTTTTTGGTCTGCTGGGGAAAATGTAAGACAGCAACAAAAACAACACCAACAAGAAAACTGTTTCCTTATCCCCTCCCCAAGTTCTTTGCACATGGGAATGGGGGGGGGGGGGATGGAAATATGAGTGACGTAGATGGGACAGAATAAACATGTTGGTATTACTGGATCAAAACAATGTGCCACTTGCAACAAGAGAGAGAAATAAATATGGGGGGGGGGGGGGTTGGGAGAGAGAGAGTGAGTAACAGACAGAGGAGGAGAGAGGGAGAGAGAGCCAGATTTGAGTAAACAGGGCATTTCCCATTGAGAGAAACCTGCTGGTTCTGATGTCACAGACGCGATTGCCGGTAGGGGACCTGTGATGTCACAGCTTCCTGCCGGCGTCACTCGGCCAATCACGCTGCTTGTTCGGGAATGTGTTGTGACAGGGAAATAGGTGAGAGTTGTACGAGAAATGACTGACGAAAGAAAGGAGAGATAGAGAGAGAGAGAAAAAAAAAAAAAGTGGTGGTAGCATGCTCCACCGGCAGCCCAATATGTGACCGCTCTGATCAGATCTGGTATAAATTGATTGGGCTGAACATGGACATCAGCATAACTTTGTAGGCAAGGCTTTGAGAAGGTGCTGGTATTTCCATTTATCTCCCTGTCGATAGTATACGTGGAAAACAGAGGCAAACTTTGGAGGCTTTACGTGAACGAAAATTCTGCATCGAAAACTTTTGCCTGCACTTTTGCCTGCACTATCCTCTCGAGCAGTTACCAAATTTTCCGCTGGAGTTTTTTGAGATCAGGGAAAACAAATAATATTCAAAACAGCAACCGAAGACTTTCGTCTGAGGAAGAGACTTGCCTGGTCACCATAGCAACCATGCAGCACAGAAGCATCTTCGCAATCTTCATCTCGGGGCTAGTTGCCCTCATTGCAAGTAGGACTGCTGAGGCCTGCTCCTGCATGAGACAGCAGTATCAGACCCTCTTCTGCAGAGCTGATGTGGGTAAGTCAAAATTAATGTCACTTTCATTTTCATGTTTTTTTTTCCTCTTTTCCCTTTTTGATTGAAACCTTACTGAGGGAAAAGGTTAAAGGTAGGGGATACCTTTTACAGACCTCCCAAAATGCAGCAAAACATTAAATATGAACCTCAGGGGACTTGTTTAGGCCACTGCTGAGAAATTTGGAAGTCCACAGTTATCTACAATGTGAATAATGCACAAAACTCAACTACTCAGTAGTTCTGTGTGTCGGCCACACTTAAGCCTTTTTGTTGCAGTCTTCTGTATTTTTTTTTTAAATCTATAAACACAAATCTAAAAGTATAAGAGCTGATGTATTAGCATATAGAGTGTGTGGCAAGAATGTATATAGAAATGTTTGTAAGTTTTGATGAACTTTCTTCACAAAATATACATGATGGACACACATGCAGTGCATGGGTCTGCAAAGGTAGCCTAGCAATGCACTGGAATTTACGGTGAGCCCCGAAAAAAATTCAATTCAAAATCTAACGGTCAATAGAAATGTACTAAATGTTACCTTCCACTTTCAATACTTTATGGGAGTTTCTAAAATGATACTCTCTTCAACATACCACTGTATTTATACAACTCTTCATTTAAGGCATGCAAATGGGATTCCCTACCTTTAAAGTAACTGTCAACTATCGAAGGAAGCAGAGAGAATGAAGGTTGTAGGGATAACATATACATCTAAATCTTTGAAACCATCTGAAGTGCCAATCCTTTTAGGATTGTTTGCTGCTGTTGAACTAGACTGTCTAACTAATAATGATGGAAACTTCAATCCTTCCCTTTCTTCACTGGTTCTGCAACTACACTTTTGAAACATGCATTGCAGAAGCCATATATTTTGCAGTGATTTTTGTTTCACTGATTTCATTCAATTAAAATCATGTCAAAATATTGCATCTCACATCACAAATGCAATGCACATTGTCTCTGACGTGGGAAATATACTTCTTGCATTTTGTCCATGAGGTGGCAACCAATCTTCAATTTAACCACTCCCCAAAATACTATGCCCATGAATTGTGGATGGCACGTAGAGCATGCTGCTCACTTCATATTTTCTTCAATTTCAAACTCTTTTTCTATGGACGGATAGAAGGAATTTTTTCAAAAATATGTGATGGAACCGTATTGCAGTAATTACTGATACAAATAGATTTATGATCAATCTTGCAAGCCTCCATGAAAACCATTTTTAAAATTCCATGATTTGTGGCTACACAATGCCACCATTAAAACTGGAATGAGGCTTCCTACATAGCAGGTCCACATCAAAGTGTTAGAAACTGTCAGAAAATAGATGACACATTGATAAAATCTCAGTCCTCTTTTCCTCTTCTCTGTCCCATCCTCCTCGTATCATCTTCTCCTGAATAATGTATGTGTATTTTCTTCATCCTTTTTTTCTACCTCTTGCATTTCTCTCTTCCTATTCCTCCAACTCCTCCTATTCTCACTCTCATTTTTCTCTTCCTTTTCCTCCTCATCCTCCTCCCACATTTTCTACTCTCTTCTCAATGCCCTCTTACTACTCCATCTCCATCTTAAAATCTCCATCCTTCATCTTATCTCCATCACTGCCCTGCCCCTCTCTTCATCTTCCTCCTCCCACCATTTTTGCTCTCTCCCAAATGTCCTTTTATTCCTACCCCCCCCCCCCCCCCCATCTCTGGATCCTTCATCTTTACCACTATCACTACCCTATCTCTCTCTACATCTCCTTCCTCCTCCCTTTTCTATTCCTCTTCATCCTCTTCCTCTTCATCTTCTTCTTCCTCCTCCTCCTCCTCTTCCTTCTCCTCCTTCTCCTCCTCTTCTTCCTGTTCCTGCTCCTCTTCCTCTTCCACATCTTCCATCAGTCGTAAAAGGAACGATCAACAGCAAGAGCTACATCTTCGCCGAACCAGCCATCACCAACAACGACATCTTCAGCTCCGCCTCCTACTCCTCGACGGCAGGTGATTCTTTCTACCAGCCTTTGCCTGTGATACAGCCTCGGTACCCGCTGTACGTCACCTTCAACATGACGCTCCGCGAAATCTTCAAGGGGAAGGAGGAGCTTGTCGACCTGAGGACAGTTACCGTGTCAACGGCAGCCAGTGGGGCTATGTGTGGAATACCTCATCTTGATGAAGAGGAAACCTATCTTATCACTGGTGAGCTAATGTAAAAAAAAAAAATCAACAAGTACCCTCCAACCATGCCAACAATTTTGACTATCACTGACATTGAGTATTCACAATGTCATTGGTATTTACAAAGTTGAGAGGCAAATGCACGGTCTTTAATAGAATTTTCTGTAACAGATTGTTACTTTTGTTTTCCTAAGAATATGGAATAGTGACTGAAAAAAAACCAACAACATGATCCCAGAATCACCTTGAAATGTTACTCCTCTCGTTCAAAATGCTGTGTATGTAGAATTCAACCCCCAGAAATGCAGATGATGTGGAACTATCAGGTGATTGCAGTCATGTGATACTTATCCTGACAGTAAGAGATGCCCCAATGACTTTTAAATTGCTGGCATACAAGAATTATATCAAGAAGCCAGTGTGTGTGTGAATTAATGACACTTTCACGCCTGGCCACTGCTACCCATAGCTGAGAATTTGCCCCACATGATGGTTGACGCACATGCGAAACTTTGCGTGTCGCCTCGCTGGAGATCGAAAGAGCAGGGACGTCTCTGCAGTGGTTAAGAAATAGCTCATGCATATGGCATGTGGTATTGTATGTCTCTCCTTATTACTTGCGTGGGATATGGCTTTTGCCCCCCCCCCCCCCAAAAAAAAAAAAGAAGAAAAAAAGAAAGAAAAAAAGAAAGAAAAAAAGAAGCCTGACCATGGCCAGAGAGTCAAGCATGTAATCATCAGAAATGTCAGACATATCTCAAACATCCACAATGATTATGTTTTCTTTCCTTGTTCTTCATTAGTTACCAATATATCAAGTAACATCCAAATATGTAAGATAATATACAAGCATAGCAAGTGGAAAGACCATTACTTACACTATGAACTAAAAAAAAAGAATTAAAAAAGGAAAATAAACAGAATAATATTTGCATGATGGAGCAGGATGGTTTTGAAATTTAAAAAAAAAAAAGGTTCAGTCCCATGAATTGAATAGAAAACATCAAAACCTAGCCACAGTACACAATTATCAATAAACCAGCATAGCCAGGTACCCATTCAAGCCTGTCGAGTAACGGGCAGATTTTCCTGTAGCGTGCACTTCCCACAGAGACCTGCCCCAGTACATGTATGCTTGGGACTAGTCTTCAAGGGGTTAACCCCCGCGTATAGAGAGGGACATCATGAATAAACATCTTGTCCAAGGAGGTACACACTCTAGGCAGGACTTGAACTCGGGACACTGTGTCAAAGCCAATAGTTGTATCCACTCTGCTACGCTGCCCCCACAGGAGCATTTTTAACAAAGAATATATCTAGGTTTGTGAGTGGGCTACAATGTAATTAGTGACAACTTGGGAATTGCATTGGATAGGAATTTCTGAAACTAATGCCCATGTTTATTTCTACTCTGATTGACATTTAATGAGACGGGTCTGACTTGCTTGGTATGAAACTGGCAAATAAACAACTGCCCACGCACATTATTGCAACCCTACAGACTGAATGTTGTGTGTAGTCCTTGATTGCTGTAAGTCAATTTCTTTTAAGATTAGATTTCAGCATGATGAAGGCCAGATGCAGATCTAAAAAGCAATTTGATTTGAAATCACCACACTTTAATGGAATGAAATACCTTGCAATTAGTAGCTAATGTACAGCTGTAAGATGAATAATTGATAATTTGTTTATTCATTAAACCTTTAATTCAACTTAGCTTTGATCCTTAATGACAACTGAGATGGAGCAATGTACAGAATGTGAAACTACATTGTAGTTTACTGTGTGTGGTATAATGATTTCTTTAGGATGAAAGAAATGTTCAAGTTCAAACTAGCTTATGGCTCTCCAGTCAAAATGCATGCAAGGGAATCCACTAGAGCTTAGGACAGCCTGTACTCAATACTTTTGAAGAATGAACCCATTGACTACAGGAATACCACTGGTCCTGAACAAATATATGGGAATTTTACAATCTAGTCAAGAACAGGTTAGGCTGGTACATCACTTGGTGGTCAAGTTCAGTTCTGCACTGAAGCAAATAACATACTTCTGTTGCAGATTTTTTTTTTTAAACTCTTCTGCATATTCACTATAAGTAATATGTTTCTTTAATAGAATCCTCTCCTTCCATCCCCCCCCCCATCTTTCTTTCACTTCTTTTTTTTTTTTTTCACTTGTAAAATATTCTATTTCACTTGGCTGGAAGGTAAACCACAAAGACAGCATGCTTCACTTCAAATTACCACCTTGAAAAAAAAAATCAATCAAGATCTTACTGAACCTAAAACACAAGAAGATGATTGCATGACCAGGATGAGTTATTAATGACTTTTTATTCTCTCTCTCTCTTTCTGTTTTTTCCTCACTTGTGTCTGAAATATTGCCCTCTTGCAACCTGTTTTCTGTGAAGGGATGGGGGATAGAGGGCATGGACCGTGGGACATCAATATTGATACCTCAATGAAACTGTCAAGACCAATATACTTTCCCTTTGGGACGGAAAGAATAGAGGGGGTGGCAATGCACAGTGAACTCCACAAGGTCACCTTACCCATCCCATCAATAATTCTGTTTCACTGTAATCATTTTAACCCACTGCGGACTGGACTGATTTTGCTATAACATGCATTTTTGGAATGCAAATTTGGAATTAGTGGATACTGAAGATTGAGAAAAACAAAAACAAAAACGAATCAACCAATTGTTTATAAAGTAAAAAAAAAAAAAGAAGAGAAAAAAATGAAAAGTATACAAAATGGGATAAAAAAAATTGTCATGTATTTTGTAATATATTTGTATTCATTTTATTTTCAATTCTTTATTGCATACGTATGATTAGCTTATAATATGTTTCGGCTTTTTATTTGAGATGATTACAACTGTGCCATTCTGCTGATGATGTCAATGGTTACTCCTGGCTGAGTGCCCAGTTACAATTCATTAGTCAGAAGATTAATTATACCAAATGTTTGTTACTTCAAAAATGAGATACGGTTCATAATTTCGAAGTTGTTGTTGCTAGTTTGTTTGGGGTTTTTTTTTGACACACCATGGTTTCATATTTGGATTACGAACCTCATTTCATTTTTGCATCAAGGAACAATTAGAAAAATGAACCTTATTTCATTTTTGGATAAGTGAACCATTGGAAAAATGAACTTTATTTCATTTTTGGACTAAGGAACATTCAGAATAACAAACCTTTGGAATAATGCCACAAATGTTTGGATTAACAAACCCTATTTTTGGATCAACAAACATGTAGATATGGGGATTTGTGTGTTCTGGAATAATGAACTTTATTTAATTTCCACATTAACAAACCTTCCAAAAAATGAACATCACCTGAGTGCAATGTACACATAAAGGGGTTTCACCTACAAGTACATGAATCAGTTTTATCTGTTTGTATGTTCATTTAAAGGATGCAAAAGTCAGAAATAATGTACAATATGCATAAGCTTGGTGCAGTACACCATAGAGTACATGCATTATTTGACTTGTAACCATATAAAGCCTGTTGATATTGTCCAGCACTGATATTCTAATTTTGATATTTTCAAGAATCCCAACTCTCCAGAGCAAATAATATACAGTTGGAAAGCCATAATTTATTGGAAGATGCATTAAATATAATTTCAATCACCATAGTATTATGTTTCATTAAAACCTGTCAAGGTTTGAATAAAAAAAAAAAAAAAAAGCTTTAATTATTTTGGCAGGTGCTTTAAATATCAGTGGATTTTTTTTCCCACAAATCTCAGTATATATATATATATATATATATATATATACAGGGTGGCCCAAAAAGAACGGAACGCATAAGATCTTTAATCTCAGCAGTATTGTTGCAAATATATCATTATTTTGCATACTATTGGAAAGGCCATTCTTTGTCCAACAAAATGACACCAAGTTCTTTAATTTTGGTTAATGCGTTATGATTTTAGGACCATTTTTGTCAACCCTTGCAATTTTCAAAATGTGATCATTTTGCACTCTCAGCGATACCGAAATTAGCGACAATTCGGCTTGTAATAGAACCAATAGCGTTCACAGTGTGTGGAATGTGAGGCAGACGTGTGATTGTCATTGTCCGCCACACATTCCACACATTGTGAACGCTACTGGTTCTACGACAAGCCGAATTGTCGCTGGTTTCGGTATCTCTGAGAATGCAAAATGATCATATTTTGAAAATTGCAAGGGTTGACAAAAATAGTCCTAAAATCATAACGCATTAACCAAAATCAACGAACTTGGTGTCATTCTATTGGAAAAAGAACGGCCTTTCCAATCATATGCAAAATAATGACATATTTGCGACAATATTTCTGCAATTAGAGATCTTATGTGTTCCGTTCTTTTTGGGCCACCCTGTATATATATATATATATATATATATATATATATATATATACATATATTCTTCAAATAAATGGCCCTACTTTGATATGTTCTTTAGTACAGTTTGAAACTCTTTCAGTGGATAGAGTTCACACATACAATGTGCAATGTGCAGCATGCATCGTTAAATCTAATGCAATGATAATTTCATTCAAGGTTTTGTTTTTGTATTATTATTATTATTATTCCTTATGCAGGCTTTGTCTGGGATGGTGAAATCAACATTGGTCTGTGCAGCAGCTGGGTGGAACCATTCAAGTCACTCACTGCCTTTCAAAAGAGGGGACTGAGAAAACTTTATAAAACTACCTGCGATGACTGCAAGGTAAATTCAATGGTGTCAGCATCAACCAACACAATCCATGATATTGAACTGAAATATACATGAGAAAGACACACACATCATTGAACATGTTCTGATATGAATGTTTTTTAGTCAATATCATAATTTTTTCAGGAATTATGTAATAATAAGATAAATCAAAAGAAAGCTGGAGATGCCCTGGAGATAAGCACAGACTTTGTTTGTGTGTGCTGGGACAATTTTTACTTCACAGTATAATTTCACAGAGGGTATTTCCGTACAAATTCTGATATCTCAAAAATGTGCATTACGCATGTATCTTACTTTTTTTTTCAGAATGTTACTGAAAACGTTTGCACTGGAAAAATAGTCCACATTGATTTACAGTGATTCAATTGTTTGGCAGGAATCGTATATGTTGAAAAGAATTCTTATTTGACATCTAAGGATCAAAGTATTTGCATCAATTAAGAACATATCCCTTAAAAGTCAGATGAATATAACTGGTCCACTACATACACTGGACAGGATGCATGTGTGTACACACATATGTATGACAAGTTAGTAATTATTATGTATGATGCCTGTATCAAAGAGAAGCAGACTTTTGACTGAAAAAAAAAGAGAGAAAGATTGAGGTTACTCCTAGCAAATCTGATGCAAAAGCAATAATTGGAAATGTAGGTCTACTGATTAGAAAACTATGCATCTTCTCATATGATATTGTAATGGTACAAAATTCTTAATCTCTGGCTGCATGGAAGCCAATATGGATAAAGCATGTCTTTGATATAACGATAGACAATCATCATGCACGACACAATAATCACATTATGCTAATAGCACTGCAGACAGAAAAATGTGAAAGAAGGTGATTCAGCTATAAAAAAAAAAAGCAGAGAGAGAATAGAATGGCATTACTTCCAATGAAGCATTTCAGTGGTCGCACTTAACTTTTTTTTTTACTAGCCAGGCGGACTACTTAGAATCAATTTTAACACTGAAGCAATATTTTGGCTAGCCAGACGGACTAGTAACTTCAGAATTTTATGATTTTTAGCTAGTCCGACGTGATTTTGGGTGGCCAATGGCCAGCGGACCATCGCCAATTTCGAACCCTGCATTTTAGTTTTGTTCTTGTTCTTGTTTGTTTACTTTGTAAAAAGTTTTCTGCTGGAAAAAAAAATATTAGTAAGCAAAAAGTGGCAATACACTTGTTAACTAATTTCCCGTATTTTCCCCATTTCATCAATAGGTCTGCACACCATATGATATGAACCAAGAGTGCACGCAACACGTGGGCTGCTGGGCAACTGAATCATCGTCTTGCTTCATGAGAAACGCTATCTGCATGCGATCCTCCAAAGGGAAATGCTCCTGGAAAAAGAGCAAATACATAGCTCAGTGCTGAAAGAAAGAAAGAAAGAAGATGTATTTTGAGGATATTCTTTCTCTCGTCCCCCCTCCCATCCAATCATTTTTTTCCCCTTTCATTTATTGTGTTGTAATAATTGCAGCGTGGATCGTTGCTTCTTGGAAGACCTCACGCGTTATGTATACTTCATATCAAGGGGCCAACAAAACTGACTTGTAATAGCTCCTGGGGGCCCACAAATTTATGATTACTCTTGCAAAGAGCAGCTTTTATTTTGAGGATTTACAATATTTGGTGTAAGTGTTGGGGTCAGTACTATAAGGATAATGGCTGAGAGTTGATATCTCACTGTAAGACAGTATTTCAACTCAGTTAGGCACTGGTGGTGGAGATTTTCCTTATGCTGATGTTTTCATGGGTGAATGCCCAAGTCATATCTTGACTCTGCTTTCGGAGGAGCCATATTGCAGAAAATACTACATGGAGTTGCATGTAAACATTTCCTTTTGAGAATGTTGCTTTACTAGCTTGAATTTGATCAAAAATTGCTGGCTACAAAAACATGTAGTAATTTGTTTAAGAATCAAATCAGGTAAAATGATGATACATTATTATTTCATACCAGACAAAAAGTAGTATACTGTGATCGCCAAAAGAGCTCTTGCGTGAATTGTCAATGGCATTTAAGACATCTAATGCTGAATAACTTGACAATTTCAAGGGCATTAGAGGGTCATCACTGGAAAGGACAGCTAGGGAGTGCCTATAAATATCTGTTTAGTGCTTTTTCTTGCACGTAATTATGATAGGGATGACAGATGGCCATTATTAGAGCTCATGTTGCGTCCCCGATCCCCCCAACCACCGAGGCTTGCCACTGAGCTACTACGGTAACTATAAAAGATCAGAATGACGATCTGTTACAGTCCGTGGCGCATGTCTCCTAAAGCTTTATTTAAGGGCGAGGTTATCTTGGGGATGGAGGGAGTATTTCATTAACATGCAGCTTAACAACACGGCCATACGCAAGGGAGCACTTTTTAAAGGGGCAGTCATTCATCGTCCTCCGTCCGGCAAATTTTCATGGCAGGTCACTGAGAAATGCCACTGAGCTACTGCTGTAACTACAGTGTATAAAAGATCAGAATAACGATCGGTTACAGTCCGCGGCACATGTCTCCTAAAACCCTATTTTAGGGTGAGGTTGTCTTGGGAAGGAGGGGGTATTTCATAAACATGCAGCTTAACAACACTGCTGTACGCAAGGGAGCATTTTAAAGGGGTAGTCGTTTATCGTCCTCTGACTGGCAAATTTTCATGGCAGGCCACTGAGATATGAAGGACTCACAAATGGCTCAAAATCAGAGACGGATCCAGGGGGCGCACCGGGCACGCACCCCCTTTATTTTTTGCTAAAACAAAAGAAAAAAAAAATGAAAATGGACATGTGCGCCCCCCTTTTTTAAAGAAACTATCTTTGTCAGTGTCGCCCCTTTACGGAATTCCTGGATCCACCCCTGAAAATGACACCACTGTGAGTGAAATGGTACAAAATTCAGTGTCCATTTCCATAGCAAAACATTTACTGCAAAACTCACTCATATTCTGTGCTCACGAGCAACTAAAAGGTGTCATATGAAGTGATAACAAGTGAATTCATCAATAAGTAAATTCTGAGGGAGAGAATTTACAAGTGATGAAAGTAAGAGACTGCTACCTACATGTACCAGGAAATCTGATATTGAAAGAACATTACGAAAGAAGTGCTGGACAAGATCTTTATAGAGAATGTCATATTTTAGACTTAGAATGTATGAGATAAAAAAAAACAACATAAATGTGAACTTATTGTTTTAAACCACTTCAAAGGTCAGATAGGCATTCAAATATGCTGCCTAGCAACAAATATCCAAAAAGAAGGAATCTAAAATTTGAAAAGTTTGATTTGGAGACTGCTAGTCACAGAAAACACAATGAAGAAGAATGATAAATTGATTTGACTGATCTTTTCAATGATGCCAAAATACATGTCTGATTTAACCCCCCCCCCCCCATGAAAAAAAAAAATCAAAAAAGAAAAGACCTTTTCATCTTGTATTTAAGTTTTACACTTCCTTCCTCTGCAAAGGTCACATTGACAGCAAACCCTAAAGGTCGTCTGGGGTTTGCCGAGGGGATTTCCCCACCTAGCAACATCAGCGACACACAAAACAAATTTCAACTTCAAATTAGCGCTGAAAGAAGAAGGTGATAGCGAACGGGACTCATGTATAAAAGCCTGTGGGTCTTCAAGGTTTAAGACTTTCTGGTTTTATTTCTTATATCTTCCTTATATCAGGTCATGTCAGAAACTGGCCTCACAAAACTGAGTCATGGCTACAAAATTGATATCCCATCAGTTAAATCATATTCAAAAGGTAATGTGAGTCATTTACGCTGTTTGTATTTGTGGAAAGAGGGGAAGTGTTTTGACAACTTGCTGGTAAGCAGTTTGAGATTGTTGTGCACCTGATATCTTGTTCTTCGACTTCAACAGTGTGCTTATTGTATGTCAATATGCTCTATAAATGCAGATTTTATATCTACCAAAGGGTAGTCAAGTTTTTAAAGTTATTTAACCTTTTTATGAAACACAAGCAGTTTTAAGTTGTACTTTATTGTGGTTGAAGAGTTTTGTTTTTGTGCATTCTGGTCTTGTTCCTCACATTGCATGAATTATATTTATAAGCAGTATAACTTATGTACTCTTTGTGTATTTAATTTGTGCATACACAATTCTGTTATTTCCTGAAATTGTCTAAACTATTTCTTGGTACAGTACTATCTATGGACTCCTGGTTTTCAAGGTGCTGCTTTGAGAAAATTGCCATGTATTTGATGAGAATTATGTTGTGATGGACCTGTGATGCATGAAAGGGAATTGTTTTAATCACTTCATAGTGCAATAGATTTTGGGAAAATGTCAATAACCAAAGTAGAGTTCTGACAACACTTAAAACCATGCATGTTAAAAAGTAACAATATTGGTGTATATTTGAGGAACTATCATAATTTGTTGAAGTGAAAAACAACAAGGGCCATAATATATGTTGAAGAATTTGTAAGCATGTTCAAGTGGTTGTATTTGTCCAGTCTATTTGCACAAATATTCTATAGCCAAAGTGTATGTGTCTTCATTCCACTAAGCAAAACTAGCATTTGGAAAGGTATTAATGTATGAGCAGTTGAAATTGTGTACTTACCTTCATTTTCTTTTCATGCAAATAATCCTCTGCAAATTCCAAGTCAGGCAACATGTTATGAACATCTTAAATAGAGGAGTTTGAATTATGTGATTTTTTTTTCTTCCATTCACACGGTTATTTACTGGAGTTATATCAAGAAATATCTGCCCCTTTCATGGGGAGTCACTATAATATGACCCTCATGAAATGACAATAAGTGATAATATTCAACATAATATTATGTTGCATATTACCACTTCTTACACAACCTTAATAGTCATTCCACAAAGATATCCTGCCTTTATTCTCTTGAGCCTAAAGCATTTCATTAGGTCTAAAGTATATTTTGATGACCAGCTACTAGCCCCTGTATGTCAAAGAGGAAGGAAAATAGTATTCAAAGTGTAATATTCCTGTTTGACTGATCTTTCAAGTAGCCTAGAGAGTTCTGATAAACTTTTATCATTAAATATATATCGTCAGTCTGTGTACATATGTTTATGTGATTAATAAATGTCAATGAAAGCACAATGATTACAAGAAATTTCAAAGAATTGCGTTTTGTTGGTATTTGAATAATGAGTGTCACTTTGCATGTATCTCCTGTCTTTCCTTTATCTCATACATGAGTTTATGGCACTACATGCACATATTGTTTGTATTTTTTTTTCATATATTCCAGCAATCAATTCATCAATCCAATCTATCCTTTCTCTTACTTCTTCTGTCCTGTCTTTCATAATCAATTAACTCTTCTTTCTTCTTGTGTTTTGTCTATTTTCATGTTTTATTTTTTTTTTTTATCTATGCACATCTTTTATACTTCTAGTAAATACTATTTCTCTCTCTGTTTAGCAAAAAAAAAAAAAAAAAAAAAAAAAAAAAGCTGCTGAAAACTGCTTATCCAATAGTGAGCTTTCGATCCTAGCAGAATCTTCGTCAGAGGCAAACGAAGATTCTGTTAGGATCGAAAGCTCAGGCCCCTTTTGACTCCATCTTTCTCTGTTTGTCTACTGAAAACACACACATATATACATAAAGAACTTAAATACAAAAAAACAAAACAAATACATCCATTTTCATCAATTCCAGATAGGCCTATCTTAAATTTCCATCTGAAAAAAAAAATAATAATCACACACAAAAACCCCCAAAAGAATACAGTCAAAATATATGTGATGACTTTAATGTCTTCAGAAATATTTATGTACAATCATATAAAGAGTGCAGTATCATGAATACTATTTTTCTCTTTCAATGATCTTAGAAATAAAAATGCAATTTATTTCCTTTGCATACAAACTCTTGATATGCATTTGCATATATATTTGACAATTCCGCACAACCTAAACTTCACATTTTCTATCAACTCATGCATTCCCCCACTTGGGATACAAACCAAGGTCCTGACATGATTTTGTAATTCTTATATTATACATGTGTACATATATATATACAACATAACACATATCACATATATTACAATATTGATTTGATTATGGAGTCATAAGCCTTGCTAATAAACAATGGTGATTTCACTTTCTGATTAACAAATCTTTACAATAACAAACCTTCAGAATAACGAACCTTATTTTATTTTTGAATGAATAAAACTTGGGAATAACAAGCTGTAACCATAAAACAAAACAAAAAACAAACAAAAAAGAAAACAACTTAGCAATGCCTTAATATGTATACATAGGACGATGTACCTACTTATAGCATGTCACTTCTATTAACCTATTGAGGACGGGCTGATTTTGTTACAACACACATATCCCATAGACACTTGCCTGAGTATACTTACCCAAGTATACTAATTAATCTGTTGCCTCTCAGTTCTGTAATACCCTATTAAGGTTAATATTTGATGACATAAATGGCCCCCTGGGGTACCAAATAAAAATCCGCCATTTTGTTGAATTATCTATTTATTCATTTATTATTATTATTTTTTTTAGGTTGTACCCTGGGTACAGGTGGGAAAAAGTGGGAAATTATTTTGGTGCTGGAGCTAGCGCGCGCTAGCCACTGCTCTGCACTGCACTGCACTACAAAAAGTACACGCTACTGCTTGTACATCGTACCATGCATGCATAGTATAACATGCAGTGGTATGGGAATGACTATGTACACGCACACACAGTGCATGCATTTCTCTGTGGCTGTCCTCGATGGGGACGTGAGGTGGCGCTACACAACGTGGTACCCCGGGGTAACGCGTGATGCATCATTTGCCTCTAGTTGCCTGGGGTAAGCAAGGATTTGTATCAAATATCAGTGATGATACTGAAAATGTATCGCTTTTATTTTCTTTTTCTTTAAATTATATGCGTGTACATTTTATCTTAAACATTTAGAAATGTCGCTATGGCGACTGATGCCTCCGCCATAATGCATGATTCTCCCAATAGGCGTATAGTACAATGTCTTCACAATGTGTGATCCATGACAGTTTCACATAACTGGCAAAATATTGAAATGACAGGTTTGTCAGAAATGACTTGAACTGGGTTTGCTATAATTTCCTAAGAGTGCAGGTACACATATTTGGGGAATTTTGGGGAAGTTTATGCATTGAGTAAGTTCCAAGGTACGAAGAAAGAGTGTGATGACGGTACAAAATAGATTTTTTTTTTTTGGGGTGGGGGCATTGAAACCTGGCCTTTGACCCTTAACCTTTGACCTTTGACCTTCTGGCTGGAAATTTCCCGGAGAATCTCCATTAGGTAATGCATGTGTTAAGTTTTGAAACTAATAATGCAAGCATTGCATATACTAGTACAGTTGAACCTCTCGTATCCGGACAAGTCCGGGACCGGGGCTCATCCGGATAAGGGATTTGGCCGGATACGGGAGACTCAATGCTTTATACATGTACATATACGTAGCCCATTGTAGTACCACATGTAGTAATGTGTATACTGCAACCTTTTCATTGTTACATTTGGGGATGTTTGGGGATGTTGAAATGTCTGAAGGTAAGCAATTTGGAAGGAAATTTGATGCAATGTATGTTAATCATATTGGAAGTAATATGTAATTCATGTGTGTTTGGGTAGGAGTTCTCAAGGAGTTGGGAATCCCCCTTTCTTCCCGTAATTATTTTTAAAAAAAAATCACGGCGAGATTGCGTCCGGATAATAGAGAGATCCGGATAAAGGGAGGCCGGATAATAGAGGTTCAACTGTATATGAGGGAAATAGTAAAATTTTGAGGAGTTGACCTTGACCTCTGACCCCCTGACTATTGATCCATGACCCCTAAATTCCCTAGATAATCCCTGCCAGACAGTACATGCATATGTACCAAGTTCCACGAAGATACATTGAACCATTTGCGAGAAAAGTAATATTGCAACATTTTCACCTAACCTTTGACCTTTTGACCTTTGACCTTATGACATGAAACTCTCTCTGGAGAATCTTTACGCAGTAGTACATGTCCACACCAAGTTTCAAGAAAATACCTTCGGGCATTGCATAGATATGGGGGAAATTGCAACATTTGCAGCATTTGACCTTGACCTTTTGACCTTTGACCTCTTGCCAATGTCACTAAAATCTACTCAACTAATTGTCCCATCATACATCATTCTTGGACCAAGTTTGGTGAAAGCTGCTTCATCCAGTTTTGAGTTATCAGGTAAACAGGTAAATTCTAGGATTTGACCTTGATCTTTGACCTTTGACCTCTGTCCGATTTCACTGAAAAACTAATCAAGTAATTGTCCCATCATACATCATCCTCAAACAAAGTTTGGTGAAATTTGCTCCATCCAGTCTTGAGTTATTGCGTAAACAGATACAATTTCATGATTTGATCTTGACCTTTGACCTTTAGGCGATTTCACCAAAAATCCAATGAAATAATTGCCCCATCATACTTCATATTTGGACCAAGTTTGGCAAAATTCCAGCAAATATTACTCAAGTTATCGCGTAAACGAAAGCGGACGGACGGACGTACAGACGTACGTACGGACGTACGGACATACGGACGTACGGACGGACAACCCGAAAACATAATGCCTCTGGCGCCACTTCGTGGCGGAGGCATAATAAATGTATATATATATATATATTGCTATTTTGCTTGAATATGCATTTCCCATAGACAGTTGCCCGAGTATACTCGGGACTCATCCTCAATGGGTTAAACATGTGATAGCACTTACATTGATATCTAATATCGCAGTGTTTAGATGTATGTACTATATACATGAAGTACACATACATAATAATAAACAGGTAAATTGCCTATCTATTCATTTTTTTTTTTTTTTATAAAATGACAGGTCATCATTCAAACACTTAAACTACTCTTAACTACTCTTTGTAATTGCATTCACAAATCTAACTGGCCTTGATTATCATTTTTTTTTTTTCGGAAATAAAATATGTGGAGCATGCTTTGTAAGAATGCATGCTGAGCATCTACTCTGTAGGAAGTGAGCATTTTTTTTTTTTTTTTTTTTTTGCCAGACAACCTTCACAAATTGCATTTATATGTCACAAGAGGGGGCTATTCAAAAAATGATAAAGGCAAGACTGGGTTTGGGCAGATGATTTGAAGCTTAAGGACTTTAGGGCACCGTCTCATGAAAGTTGTCAGCCCTGACAATTTGTCAGTCTCTGACATTACCACTGTATCAGTCAGTGACCAGAACTTCTCAGCCAATCAAATCCAAAGATTTTACTGAAATTGTCAGAGACTGACAACTTGTCAGCTCTGCAATTTCATGAAACGGTGCCTTACTTGTGGCAATGGATTTGTCTCATATTTCTGATTTTGGTTCATCAAACAAATATACTGGTGACAGCATATCAGGAAAATCCCCCCCCCCCCCAGCTACTAGTTTGTGATAAGGTTAGAGTAAAGATTACGGTTAGGGTTAGGTTTAGGGTTAGCGTTAGGGTTAGGGTTAGGATTAGGATTAGGTTTAGGATTAGGGTTAGAGTCAGGGGAAGGGTCCAAGGTAACTGTTCAGGGGGGAACTGCCCGAGAACCTGATGACAGAAAGCATTCTTTACCAAATAATTTGGTATATCATGTCAATGTTTAAACGTTCACATGAACTTGGTCTCTAAATTAAGAACATTAAAGATCTACAGTCAAAATAAACATGTCAATGAGGAAAACATGCCATTCCTTTTATATAACATCTGTAAAGATCTAGCATCTGAGTTCCAGTTACCCTTAAAGTATGTTGATGCAAAATATTACAATATTATGACTGTCATTTAGATCCTCTTTGAACTTCATTACATACAGTTTGATCTGGGTTTATTGTGTCTATACTTAATGGACTGTGATTGAGAAGAATTATGTATTTTAATACAATAAAAGTTTAACTAATGCTTGTTCCCTAAAGTTGTTTCTCAGGCAGTTAAATTGTTGATTTGCAGTTTATGAAAACAACTCAATTTAGATTGGGAACACAATGTGCAATTATTAATCTGAAGGCCAAACTCTTTACAATTCAGTGCATGTTATAAATTGAATTACATTCCACATTAATCCATCAAAATAAAGCCAATACGACATCTTCATAAAACTTTAAAAAAAAATGAATAAAATATCAAAAAATAAAATAATGGGGAGTGATTTCATGTGAAAGCAATCACAAGAAAGGGGTCACAAAACCAATTTTCTTATTGTAGTTTGTAGATAAACAGGATGTTCAACTATTGATGCTGTACCTGGCAGTCTTGGAGGATGCGGAAAATGGGACCTTCCCTTCCATAGTTCCTATGGAATACTGTCATTAACCTGTTGAGGACAGGCTGATATTTCTTATAGCATGCATCTCCCAGAGGCACCTGCTTGAGTATACTTGGGACTAGTCTTCGATGGATTAAAGAGTTGTAGGAGCTCTCTCTCTCTCTCCTTTCCCTTCTCCCCCCCCCCCCCCAAAAAAAAAAGAGAGAAAAAGAATAAAATTGTTATGTGCAATCAGTCATAAATTACAAAGAAAGGGGAGAAAATCAAGATTCCGCGTATGACGTCCCGATTTGCTTGGGCTAGCATTAGAACCCACATCCTAATGAAGAGAGTTACATTGCACAGCTCAATTGTCCACTGCCACAAAACACACGTCTTCGTAACCAGGCAGCCGTGTCCTGACATCACTCCGCTGTTCGTGATCGGGGGGCCGGCTGCGCGTGGAGTGCGCAAGCGGAAGGAGCCGCTTGACTGCAACTGCATCCACACCACGCACGTCATCGGGGCAGGCAGGAGGACCGAAAATAAGCGATGGGCTGGGCACCACTGAAATTAAACATCACGTTGTGGAGGAAGGTGAAGAGGAAACCAGGTTGTTGCCTTCCATTTCCGCAAATCAAACGAACCTGAGTTCTTTTTTTGTTTTTCTCCATTTCAACTTCAAATTACGCAAGTGATGAAACCTCTGCGATATTTTTAGCTTCCAATTAAGAGTTTTGCCATCCATATCTCCCAATGTCTCTCAGTTTCTTTCCCTCGATTATTAATGAATTTCATCAGAAAAGTACTGCGTCATTAAAAAGAAAGTACTGTGATCTTGCCATCTGTATACTAATTCTATGTTTGTTCTCTTTTTTAACTTTATTTTTCATTCATGACTTCAAATATCCATGACCTTCCTGATATTACTGATCTCAGGATAGTGGACATGACAAAGATTCTTCACATCCAAATGGATGTTTATCTTCGAAAATAAATGAAAAAAAAAAAGAACAGTTGTTACATATGCTTTCCAATAGGTTGTCTCCCTCAGCGTATCAGCAGATTTGATGTGGTCTGAAATTAGCAGTTTTCTTTCTTTCAAGATTCTTCACAAGCATTTTTTTTTAATGATTAAATCAAACATTTTCATGGGGCAGTGAATATAAACTGTTTGAGCAGTGATGAATTATGTGATCATCTGTCAAAAAAGAATAAATTGATGAATAAAACCTCTCCTATAAAGCTCAGGAGCCAATATTCAGTATAAAGTATTCATGATAATGTTTTTTCTTTTTTCATCTGTTTCAGTTAATACACTGGACCTTTGTTGCTATGGTTACAGCTGAATAGTAGCATTTCTGTCCGTAAGTCAGTCACCTTTGGCCTTGAACTTAGACCTTTGGTTAGAAATTTACATTTTAGCCAAAGTTCATTAACCATATGGGATATTGCCCCATATTTAATCTGCACTACAGATTGTACATCTCAGACTGCATGCCAGGACCAAGTCTCCCATAAACCACATTGATGACTTTTTCTTTTGTTGTGGTAATCAGATATGGGGAAGATTGACGGATGGACTTCTACAAAACTCAATGTCTTGGTAACCCTTCAGCAGTGGAGTCAGGAAAATCAATCCATTAAAACATTAAATATCTCTTGCGAGTAAGCCATGTGATGTCTTCAGGAATCTTCCATTTGAAACTTATACCCAGAAGGTGTGACTGTCATCCACTCTCAAAATGGTTGGATATGAGAAATAAGATGTGTTTCTATGTGATACTAAGTTACATGAAATACACAATGGATTTGATGTTTGCAATATTCATACATATTGCTTTGAAATGAAAATGAAATTAAAAAAGGAATGAATGAATAAATGAATGAAGTAATTCTCTCTCTGTGACATGAATTATCTGTTTGAGTGACTATCAGGAAGTTAATCCATGGGAAAAACACTTTTCTGTTCTAGCTCTGTTTAGCGACTGGCATTTTGTGACATTATGGCTTGTGAAAACCCCTTGAACTTTCCACATTTATATTTCTTCAAGAAACTCATCCCCTACAAGACCCCTTGAACTTTCTACATTTATATTTTGTGAAGAATCTCATCCCCTACAAGATCGTAAGTTTTCGAGACTTTGTATAGGTATTTCAAATTTACGACTTGCCAGGGTTCACAACAGGCTAAAAAGAACATCCAGGGCTTGCCTACTCATTCTGTGGTTGGAATTTCTATCAGTTGCTTATCATCTTATTTGGAGTTTATCCTCTCAGATACACAGCAAAACTAAACTTTGACAAAAGGAGACAGAAAATAAAAGGGTTGCTTGTCAGTTTTGGTTCGGCTGACACATGTATGACGAGCCCACCAAGCGCAAAAAGTGCATGCACACACGCTGCTCAATACGTGAGTCAACGTCTCAAGACAGGAAATTGTGCTTGAAGACAAAAGGAACCAGGGAATTATCTGAAGCCACTGCCTAGACACTTCTGGGCCCCCTTTTCGCTTGATTCCATTCTTCTTTGCTCTTATCATTTCCTTTGAAATACTTAAAAAAAAATAGAACAAGAACTGGACAATCGCTAGGGTAGGGGGAGCTGATCTGTCCATGGTTATGGCCCATTTCCTGCCAAAGGTACGTCCACTGCCCCCCTCTTCCCGCCCTCTACCACGCCTCTCCTGGGGGATGCCTGATCGACCTTGGCGTCTCTTGATGCCCGGAGACCGTATAGCGCTCGGAAGACGGCTGACAGACAAGCGTCCGGTGGCTCTCCATGACGAAAAGCTCCTTATATTTTCTCCTAGAATCTACTGCAAATGTTTTATTGATCTGTTTGCAATTTCAAGAAAAGAGAGATCTCATGCACTATAGTATATGTACTCTTGAGACAGGATCCAGACAGTTCAAAGATATTGCCCTCATGATGGAGTTGCATCAAGCGACTTTCCTCAATCAATTCTTCTCCACTCATGCTGCCTGGATGTTTCCTGGGAATTTGTTCAACTTCTATACAAATATTGGAAAGAATTGAAACAGAATGATTATACCTCATAGCAGTAGAGGTTAATGGCTTACCAGCACTTTATTGGGTAGGACAGAAGTCGGGGTAAAGGTAGTGGTGTATTAAGGGTTTGATGTGAAGTCTTCTCTCAGAAATTCCAGCTAACCGTTTCTGTTCCAGTGACACATTGTGGACATTGTGTACACTTAGGAGTTTTTTTTCTGTTGTAATTGGCACTCAAAGCATACGCAGAGTTAAACTTGTATAGGGATAGGTTTGGTAAAGACTCTTCCAAATTATCTGACACAAAACCCAATGTGTACTGTTATACCAGAAATTTTTGTGTGCATGGAACTTTCACAAATTTCACTTAAATTTCACGAGCCAAGATTTGCGACATGAGAAATTAAAATGCACACAAAAGTGTTCGTTTGCACAATGCATTTAATGTCAGAGGGGATTCATGAATAAGTTTCATGCTGCGAAAAAAGGCCATCAGCTCCAATTTGCAAAAGTTCCATGCTACAGATGTTCTATTTGTACAGAATATTACACTAAACCATGCACAGTTATACATTGTACACACAAACATAAACAAATGAAGAGCTGAAGATTCCATAATATTCTTCTATTTTATGTCATAGGGGGGAAAAAAAAACACTTTCTACTGCAGTTTATTCAAATTTACTCTATTACAGACAACCTGTATACTAGGTGGAGTCCCAGTGGAAGAGCTAAATGAGCCTTTGTTGTTCATTTACCCACTTTGCTTCCAAGGTTTAAGAGTCTGGAAGCCCACTTCAGACAAAGCCCTTTATTTCACTTTTACCATCATGTTCAGGAAGCTCAATGGTTGTACCTGATGGGGGCCCCCACTTCCCGAACATGATTCAACAAAACAAAACTTTAAACAAAAACAATGGAAAAGGGATCAAACCATTCCCCCAAAAAAGACTTGTCTGGGGATGTGTTTTGAGTTACCATGGCGTTGAGAGCTTTTGCAGCGGACGGATCCGTGGAAGTCCGCCAAATGCCCCAGAGTTTATTTTCTATTCCTACGGTTCTCCACACTTCGACACGCTGATTGTTAACTGGATTTCCATGTCTTGTTTTCTTGCCCAATAGTGTGCAACGGCGATGATTGTGAGTCAAGTTTGGGCTCTTTCGATGATGCAATTGCAGATAAGAAAATTGGCCAGTTCTTCCTCAACAGCCTCCGGGCATCGAAAACAGAAATGACTGAGTAATGTATCCTGGGATAATTAGGCAAACTCTTTTGTTGATGTTGTCTACTTAAAACATGGCATTCAGCATGGACAAACAGCTCTCCTGTAAAGACCATCAAAGTTATCAACAATACTTTTTACCTCCACCACGAGAGAAGGTTGTTTTCTTCGGTGGTGGTGAAGTTGGTTTGTTTGTTTGTCCATGTGCAAAATAACTCAAAAAGTAGTGAACGGATTTGGACGAAACGTACAGGAAAGGTTGAAAGGTTGAGAATAACACAAGGAAGAGATGATTAAATTTTGGTAGTGATTCAGGAATTTTTACTGATTTTATGAAGGATTTTCGATATTTTGGCAGATAGGGTCAATGAACTTGAGAGTTTAAGCTGTGCGTATTTGAGGTTTTTCATGCGCGCACTAAAAGTGCGTGCTCTACTTTCTGCCAAGGCGAGGCTCACCACGCAGCTGGAAGTTGATGACGTAACAAATGACTTCTATAATGGGAAATTGGGCAACTTTCAGCGCACATACTATGTATGTATGGGTGGAATTCACTGATCTCTATGATCTCTGTGGAAGAACAAGATCAGTGTTAGAAATGAGCTGCTTGTCTGAGGTCTGCGCTCTCAGAGTGCTTCTCTAGTTTGTCATGTATTTCCTTTGTTTTTTATATTCTAAGCTACTCAGGTCTTGTAGCAAATCAATGAACCGATGTGCTCATAGGTTGTTCAAACTCTTTATGCCATCGCTTGGCTTTTTTTTTTTCTCTGCTTCAATGTAGACGAATATAGACAAGGATGGTAGCTTAATCTCCACAGAAAGACCTTGACTATGGCTGTTTTCACATGCCTCCAGAGTGCATACTGTATGCGCCATATATTTAGCGAGTCTAAATTTTTGCGAATCAGACACTCCCGACGATTTCGCGAGTTGTTAAATTTGTGATCTTGTAGTCCTGTACTGAACGGACAAATGTACATGCATACGTCACATTCACATCGGGATCAGAGTTAATATTTTCAGGTGTCTTTAATTTCGCAAATAGCACCCGACTTGCGAAATAAAAACCTCGCGAAATATTTGGCGTATACAGTAATTCGAATCACGATTCTAATGATGCATCACTAGAATTGTGATTCTAGTTGAATTGTGATGCATTTTGGCCATTTATATGAAAACTGGAATCGCGGGGGTGATCTGAATCGTACATCAAGTCATGATTCCAATGACAATCCACAGGTGTTTTCCATAATCACGATTCTCCAGAATTAAGGAACAAGACAGTCATGTGTACAGATTGACCTCAAAATCGTATTTTGAGGGGCGGAGCTTACGGCGACCTTTCAACCGCTTCTGCAGAAAAACCGTGCTCCTCAAATGCTTGTGCTGCAGTCAAGGTGTGTGCTACTTACTGTTCAAGAGTGATTGACAAGAACTTGGAGAGAAGCCACGCCTCTCCTCGCTCTGAAAAAAGCAGCAGAAGCTTCAAAATTCACGAAGCCTTCCTTGGTTGTGTGTACCGATGATAATTGTAATCATAATTGTAATCATAATTTGGGAATTCACATTGCCATCACATTTATCGACATGTGTAAAAATGGCCTAAGAGTACTTTCCATGTTGTGGACGAATAATCATTATACTGAGAAACTTCTAAAATATTTCTTGTTTTGTCTCTGCAACCTTTTTGTTTTCTGTTTCATCAAAAATGTCCAAATCTGCACTTCTGCACACAGAAAAGCGGATTTTGTTTTCTTACTAACTTAAAGGCAAACTTTATCATTTGCAGATGGAACAAAAATCCAGCATTACTGCTTCAAAATAATTCTAAAATGTGAGTTAGGGTTAGAAACAACCAATGTAAAAATTTGAACCAGTATAATCGATGTTAAGTATTGTTAAATATACAAAATGTGAACAATAGTTACAATAAAAAATGTTTCCAGACTAAACCGTCTACAGTTTTGGTTTAATGAGAAAAATAGTGATATTTCCTTATATTTTAAAGCGTTGTTGCAAAAATTTTATACGGTATGATGTTTTGTGATAAAACTGACCTACACATATGCATCAAAAGTGATATCTTGAACATTTTTAAAATTACTGCTCCCAAAGGTAAAAAGGACCTTTAACACTAAAACTATTAGCAGACAGGCACACACTAAAGCATATAATATGAACAAGGGATGAAAATAATCTTCTTTCATTGAAAGTGCTGTGAGAATGTAAACAGCAACTCGCAGAAAGTCATTCTGTCATCCCCTAATAACTTCTTCTCGAATGGCACAAGGTGGCTTGCTCATTTTGAATAAAGGGGTGGGGATAGGGACAATCTGACAGAACCAAATTGAACCTCCTTCCCAGGACATCTAGGAGCAAGGGCTCAAGTTCTTGATTTCACCCATCACTCATCGCTAAGGAACTCCAGCATATATTCAATCATGACTTTGACCACAGACCCTCAAACCACATCTGCCATTGATGACACCATGTAACTAGCTTGTCATACACCACTTTTTTTTTTCCTTTTTTCTTTTTTTGAGGGGGGGGGGGGGCTCAAATCCTATTCTACCTCCATCTCAATAAAACTTTTTTTTTTTTTCCACGATACTTTCAATCTTCAACGTGTCTTTTCTTGGTTGCAGCATGCAATTCCATATGTCACAAATTAGATGTCTTAAACTTGGTTCCTTGCAAGAAATCAGGATAAGTTGTATCCAAGGTTTTGAAATCTGGAGAAAATCTCATTCCTGGATATATTACCGATGTTCATCATCACTTCCCTTTGCTACTGCTTATTAGTTTGTTTATGGTGAGGTTAAATATTTTTGGTGAAAAGGGGATAAAATGAAACATTCTTTGGATTTCAGACTCTGGCTTAGGACTTAGGACTGAAGGACAGTGGTTGTACAGATTCTTTGTGTGTCAAAGAGCAAGGTACTTGGAAGAACATGTGAAGATATTTTATATATATTTACATTAATATTGAAAGAGATATACTGTATGTAAAGGAGAATATGAGACATGGGCCCCGTTGCAAGAAAGTTGCAATCAATTGCAAATAATTGCTAATTTTGAAACAACCATTCTGATTGGCTCAGGGTCTGCCCTATTAAGAAGACATGCATGCAACAATGATTTTGATTGGCCAGTGACAATCAGTTGCAAGTTGCGTTTAAACGCAAAGTTTCTAGCAACGGGGCCATGATCTTTAAATTTTCTGAGTCCTTATTCTCTGAGGAACTTGCTCCCCACATTTCTCCGTTTCTTTTATTTCTATCTCTTTCTCTGTATCATGAACTCTTTTCCACTGGGATGCACACGAAACTGTAATGGATCTACTGATGTAAAAGTTATGCTACTCTCAGAGTTTACTCAAGATACTTTCTCTCAAAAACACCTGAATGAGTACAAAGGAGACAAACAAGAAATCAATACATGTTGACACAAGCCACAGAGCTCTTTGTTGTCATTCATTCCATACTTGTTAGTTTCACTGCATGTCATGTATTTGTTTTGTTTTTCTTATAATGATTTTACATTGTCAGAAGGGTCTTCTACCTACCATGACCTCTGGTATGCACTTGGATTCACAACCACCACCTGTTCCCAAACATATGCCTGAACAGGTGTGGTAGACACATTGGCTGACTCTGACAGGACACTGACCTCAACACAATAGTGATCACAGGACAGCATAATAGTAATACACATAAAATCTACTTCATTCCATTTACATTGATACAATACAATGTTTTTCTCAAATAAACATCAACTTTTTATTTCTTTTATATTAATAAAAAGAAAGAAACAAAAAACTGACATGCATTCATGAGCTTCTTGTGGCACTGACTTGGAAACATGTTTTCATTTCCAATACGATTAATGACATATTAAGCCTGATATGGCATTCCTGTCAACTGGTTAAGACCAATATATGGCTTGACATTCTTAAAAACAAATTTAGGAATTCTCATAGTTTCCATAAAAGTACCACAGGAATATAGTGTCACATTTATGCATGGATTTATTACTATATTTTTAATGAAGAGTGATAGATGTCTCTTGTGCAAACTTTTCAGTCTTTTAGCTCAACCTGTTTTTTTTTTTCCTTTAATTTGTAATACTGTAATTGAATTTTTGTGAACTGCATTATGACTTTCAGATAAATGCTTTGCTTGGAAAACCCTTTAACATATCATGCCACAGTAAATGATTGACAGGTAATCTAATGATGTCATAATGTTTATGAAGCCATGTTATTCCCATGATAACGAAAGGATAGGACTCATTCATTTGATTGAGTTGCATGGCTAACTGAAATCCAATTCAACCAATTCAGTTCATTTTCAATCATTTCTTGTTGGGGGCAAAACAACATTAACGACTGTAAAAGCCTTCTCATTTGGTCTTGAATTTGATATTGTGGAATGACATTTAGCTGCACGTTAGCAGTCACGAAGCTTGTCTGGAAAGCTTGAACGGGAAATTATTGCAGGTAAATATTGATTTATTAACAGGAATCATGGCATTAAGTTGTTCAGCATGTCATCTGTACTGAGTCACCTGTTTTAATCCTTCACACGCCTGTGCTCCTTGGCAGAAACTTGTAATGATACTTTGGCATTCTTATCAATTCCCCTCAAAAAATTCTGGCAGTGATGCAGGCCGAATAAATCTACTCAAACATGACAATATGACTCAGAAGGACAGTGGAGGCAATATGACTTGAAAATGTAGGTAATCCTTGTCAATCGAACAATTAGTCTCAGAACATTTGGCCTATCAATGAAACAGTAATCCAAGTGGATTTGCTCATTAGTAAATGAAGCACAGTATGGGTTAAAGCTAAGGGTATGTTGATCAGTTTCTCACAACATGTGATGATGCATCTGGATGCAATATGAAACCAACAACAACCATATCAACAAAATGGTTGTCTCCATAGCAACCATGAAAACAAGGAGTTACTTTTCTGCATGTCTCTGTGGCAACCACCAAAATACATGTATATTAACATTTCTTCAAAGAGTATCTCCAGTAACACAATTGATGAAATCTATGTATAATCTGAAATATATTTATGTTTCTGTTGGAAATGAAAAATGAATGAATGAATGAATGAATGAATGAATGAATGAATGAATGAATGAATGAATGAATGAATGAATGAATGAATGAATTTTCAGGTACCCGTAATTTTAAAAAAGACTGTCACTTAGCCTAACAATGATATTTAAACCAACCTTTGTCTTCAAAAAGAAAGGGTTAAGAAAAGGAAACATGTAGTGTTCACTTTGCAAGCCCTGAACATATACATTTGTATATCTATCTGGACATAAACATAATTATGATTATGAACTGAACATTAATTTGTTGACTGCATTACCACTCTCATGATAATGATGATGAGAATAACAATAATGGTGGCAATGACTACAAGACATTTTGAATGTATCATTGACCTATTGTACAAAGATTGTGAACTTAAGATTTCTGCACCACACAGACACATAAATCACCACCAATTTTGCATTTCTTTGTACAAGCTCAGTGACACTTGAGATTATCTGGAATATTGGAATATACATGGAATTTGGAACCAGATAAAAGAGTTGTGATCCTGATTCATTTCTGTAGGTAAAGAAAACAAGAAAAGATGTTTAAAAAAAATTAAAGACTAGTCAAAGATTAATCATGAGGCAGATATATAGGAAAGGGGTATTTAAACAGATTTGCTATTTCATGGAAGTTTATGCCAATTGCCCAATATTACTACCTGTGATGAGTGTATTTCACTCAATTGAGCAAGGTAAAGCATCCTTAATCCAACACTAGGATGCGGATAAAGGACTGTTACAAAAATAATGATAATTCAAAATACGAGATAAAAGGAAAATGTAACAAGGCAAGTGCCAAATTGTGTCTCGCCCATTCGCGTAGAAGAAATTAATGTTAATCTAATTCCTGGAAATTCATTGACCCACCTATGACCTTTGACCTGGTGGTGACCTTTAACTCCCCAAGGGACATTTACCATCCAAGTTTGGTCCCAAATGGACAAAGGGATAAAAAGTTAAGAGCCATTATCAAAATGCACCGTAAAAACTCAACATTGGGCCCTAAAAGTTTGTTGACCCCTGTCTGTGACCTTTGAACTTGTGGTGACCATCCACTCCCCAAGGGATATCTACCATCCAAGTTTAGTCACAAATGGAGTTATGGATCAAAAGTTATGACCCATAATAGAAACGCGCCATAAAAACTTAACATTGGGCCCTAAAGTTCATTGACCCCTACCTGTGAGCTTTGACCTTGAGGCGACCTTCATATATGGTAAAATATGAAACATTGTATGACCCCTTTTCCCTTGAAGTTTGATTGCAATTGAAGCCCAGAGTAAAGAGTTATTGAAGTTTTTGTAGCGTTACGGACAGATGACGGACGGACGGACGACGGATGGACGGACGACGGACGGACGGACAGACGTCGCAGGCGATCCCTTAGTCTCCCCTCACCTCTGGTGGGCTCGACAAAAATCATGCAAACTTGAAGAAGAACATTCATCGCCAGGCATTCTGAGTTTTACGATTTTGTAGATGTCGGTCTTTACTTCTCAGGATCTGCTGCCTGTAGAAATCTATCGTCAATATGAAACAGAAACCAAACAAACTTGTGCAAAATGATAAACTTCAGAAGGATGCATCACACTTTCACTTTCTCTCAGGTACTAGTACACAAAATAGAGAGAACAAAAAACATATAGAAAAATACTCCCTTAACCATTTGAACAAAACCATACCAATGGATCTGACTGAAATCAGATGTATACTTTCAAACTCTGTGAGCTCAACTTTCTTGGAGCTCTCGCAAATTCCATGGCGACATGTCACTCAACAGTTCACTTCCTTCGACAGTTGGGTTTAACAGAGAAAAAGAAAGATATGTGACAATGTGTCACTGTGGCAGCCGTAGAACTTGTGACAATTATTATGGGGAGAAGTCGGCAGGGCCCGGTGGCACCATTGTTAACCTCTTCATTCCTGTGTCTTTGTCATCTTTTGGGGTTTGTCTCGCTTTGTTTTGTTTCTGCGTTTGTTCCTGGGAGGGAAAGAGCTAGGAAGTTTTTGTCTGATGCGGATATTTTGTGCTCTAATGACACAGACAACAAAGGCTAGAGATCTTGGAGATTCGGAGTCCAAGAGAGGCAAAGTTCGCTGTTGTCGATGTAATAGTTTTGGAACTTTATTTTTCCATAGATGTTAAATATGACAGGGAGAACGGGCTCAAATATTTGCCACATCTGGTTTTAATTCAAGGAAGGGCAGGGATATGTCCATCTTTTTATCAGATGGAGACACAGTTTGTGGGGGACAAAATCACGACAAAAATGTATAAAAGAGAACAGATAGGAGGAAAGAAGGCTGATGAATTCTGCAGTCTCCCTAGAGTCGGCCCTGCACTATTATGTTTCGGCCTTGAAAAATGTGCAAAGGGTATAACCTTTGTCTGCCATGATAGGAAGCGTAATCTAGTTCATGCGACAATGTAATTATAAAAACAAAAGTGAATGAATGATGAATAGAAATAAATAACATTTAGCCATTAACAAATGTGATAGCCATCAGCAGCTGTGAATGCTAGATATATTGGTGGCCACACCGTGGGAATACACCTTTTTTCGCCATTAAGAATTAATTTTGCACATTGAAAGTATCTTTTGTGGGAAGCCTCATATAGATATATGCACAAAGGAAAATAAATGGAAGAGGAAGAAAAAAAAAACAGGCTGTGTGAACAGCTTACATGTATGAGCCAGAACAAAGCATGATGAAGGATAGATAATAAAATATAAATAATAACATCCTGATCCACAGTAGATATACTTTAAAAGTGGACATTTTCATATTTTTATTTATTTATTTATTTTTTCTTTTTCTTTTTTTGCGCTCAGCCTCATAAAATGAAGTTCACAATTTTTATTCCTTGGAATCAAATAAATAAAATTATAACATATGCCAAGCACAAATTTTTGCATGTTTTTATCTAAATGCTAGTTAAAAGGGATAGTATAGTGTTGGTTGAGACCTAATTTCAGGTTTCTAACATTTTTTTGGTGAGATAATGAGAAAACTCTTATGAAATGTGAAAGAGCATGTAATTCTATGAGGAATTCAACATTTAGTTGATGAAAATTGGTTTTGAAATGAATGAGATATCAAAAAAACAGCGATTCTAATGGTGTGGGACCTACACTTTATTACGATCGCTTTGTTTTACTTTGTTTTTGGATGTCTCAGTCATTCCAAACCCGATTTTCATCAAATAAACTTTGAATTCCTCTTAAAATGGTATGTTCTGTATTATATCATGTATTTTCTTGGTATCTCGCAAAAAGTTAAAAGCCCAATTCTCATCTCCACCAAAACTGTACCATCCCTTTCATGTCACATGAAATGCACAAAAATCTCCACTGTTACAGTACTATCCACTTCCAGTAGAATCTATTCCTTACGATGGCATTTTCATCGAGTGATCTTTGTCACACATCAGTTTTGTTTTTGCTTTTGTTATGTCATTCAGCACCCTAACATGCTGTGTTAATGACCATTTTAGTTGGTTTCTATCTATGCTCTGAAACCTTCAAGTGTATTCTATTTGTCATTTTGATGCACTTCATACTGAGCTATGCAAAATATGTGAAATGGATTTACATAAAATGAAATTAAAAACATAAATCATCAAATGTCACAAAAATGATTAAATTAATACAATGTTATGATTTATTTGTTATCACATTTGCTTTGATTCAATGATTACATATCTACAATGCAGAGACAACCATTTTTTCGCAATTAAAGATGACATCACAGTCCTAAAAGTTTAACCTGTTGAAGACCGACTGATTTTTTTTTTTTTGGTTATAACTCACATTTCCCATTTACCCCAGCCCAAGAATACTTGGGACTAGTCTTCAACGGGTTAAAAAAAGTTACTTCACTTTAAATGGATGATAAAATACCAAATCAAAAGCTTCCCATGTTGTGGTTTTCTTGTCACTTATCAAGTGTAATTGAAAGAGTGATGCGAAAACAAAGAGGAAGGGTTGAATTTGATGCTAAAAATCACTAAAATATACATTTCTACATCCAAGATACACATAAAAGAAGTAGGATACCATACTCTCAATCACAGATCATTATGAGCATAACCATTGCAGAAATTGTCTTACAAAAAAAAAAAAGGAGGGGAAAAAAAAGGAGGGGGAAAAAGTGACTTCAGAATGCTTCGTATTCACGTGCAAATTTCTGGTTACTGCCAGATTTTGCAATAATGCCGATAATTACCCACATCCTGTTCTCTCTTGGATGGAAACAATTAACCCTCTCGGGACCAAGTTTATGTGATGTTATTCACATGTAATGCAGGGAAGCTACAAGTGGTAATGTAGGAGTTAATCCTGGCTTTTGATCCATGCCAAGGCTACCAGAGAATTAGCAGCTAGTGTCAACTTTGACGGCTTGGAATTGACAATGTGCCTGTTTGTGGTCTTTTTTTGTATTTCATTGAAATTATGAAATCAAAAGATGATTATGTCATGCGATTTCATCGAAATATTGATTCATCGTGATGCATTTTATATATGCACTATCTAATAAATGTGATCATTTCTCATCCTGTTTCGAGGGATATTGCCATATTTTCTAGGTCCCCCCCCCCCCCTTTTTGCCCAAGGTACCTTTGTGGTAGCATGTAGGAGTCCGCAGAATATTTAAGCAGTACTTTTTTTTTTATTATTACATTGATCTTTTCTTTGATAAAATGATAACGTGGCTAGCTTTCCTACTAATTCTGTCGAAGTTTTGTTTTTTTTTCTTTCTTCGGAAATGAAGTAAAAAAAAAAATGAATCAATGGAACACCTCCTCAGTCTGGAAAAAGTGAAGGTATCATATCGGAAATTGATCTTTGGTGACTTCACGTGGCTTTGTTATGACAGGTCAAATAATCAGTTGAGCGGGGCTGTAAACTGGAAATGGCACAGAAGAAAGAATGAACAGAAGTAAGAGAAATGATCAAATATAGAAAGAACACAGCTGATAAATGACAGTTGTGCAAATGAAACCAGATGCTACAATTTTGCCCAAAACCGGAAATCGTCTCCCATTAATTTGGGTTCAAATTCCTTGGGCCAAATTGCCGAGATTTACAGGCCAAGAAAAGTCATAAATAACTAGAGACTGGCATGCCAGTATGGATGATCAGAAATATGTACACATTATAAGCCTCCTGCACCCCACTTCCCAACAAAATTGAATTGATTATACGGCCGGATTGTCTCTCGTCTGGGTTGTGATTTATGTCTGTTTTGTCACATCTCATACATTTCACCTTAAAATTCTTTCATTTTTTTCTTTCTCGAGAACTGGCTATGCATTTATTGGGTGTGACACATCAGACACTTGGCCGCAAAGCACAACAATAGGGCAAAATTTGTTCTGCAACACCCACGCAAGGTTTCAGACTTCAAACTTACTTCTTAAAAGACAGTGAGAATCAACATTCGAGAAAGTGAAACATCAAAGATGGATACATTTTGTTTTGTTGTTTTTTTCTCAATTTTTTATCTTTCACTGTCTTTTCATTTTCCTCACAATCTGTTTATCTTCCTACCTATCTCTCTACATCATGCCATCTTCCTCTCACTCTCTCTCACACCTTCTCTCATCCTTTCATATTTATCTGCAATTTTAAGCACAATGATTCAGTTGTCACTGGATGAAAACTAACAAACAAACAAACAAATGAACAAATGAACAAACAAACAAACAAACAAATTCCCCATTAGGACATTCACATTTGTCACTGCTTGGGAATGAGTAAGGACAATTCTACTTCATCTGTGGCTGGAATGAGTGATAGGAACTTTTATTGGTTGTCTAGACTGTTTGGTATGTGTCCCAAGATATTTTGTTTGGACATTTCTTCTAAAAGGCTGAAAATGTACTGCAAGGTAAGTTTGTGGGCAAACATTTTAGTCAGTCTTATAATGTACATTGTATCTATCTAATGCATAACTTCTTCATTCCATGTATTAAGTTTCCACACTAATCATACAGTGTTGTGTTTACAGCATCCATCCACGACAATGTAAAGTAACAAATAAATCATAAGTTATAAGTTCAGTATTTACAAATAGCATTTACATAGTACAAAGTCATTCTCAAGGGTACATTCATGATGGATGAATAACATTGTATGTGGAGGGAACAAGCAGATGCTTGTGGGTTCAAGCTTCTCTGGTATAAAGGGTTTGTCACAAGCTTTATTTTTTCCTTTAGAAAGGGTTGTGCACACCTAATATAAGCCACTATATTTGTGACCCGCTAAAACAAAAGGATCCAAAAGTCAGGGGAGGTAGATTTTCTGAAAATGGCACGATATTATTCCTTTACTCTTCCACTTTACTTTCGTGTACAACACAACTCATAAAAGTACTCGGTTGCAGAGATATCGATGATTTTTTGAGAGCATGTCGAGTGGTCGAGGAAATCAGCATTTTGAGAAAACTGCCTTCAAAGTTTTCTTTCTGCTGCAATCATGATCAAGGGGAGACAAGACAGTTTTAACCTCTTGACAATAGAAGGTATGCTCCTAGCAACCTTCGTGATGTTCAGTCAATCTTAGCGCCAGCGGTAACCGCAGGATGCAACGCACTGACCAGTAAGATCACTCCCTCATTGCTAGGGGCAGAGTCTACAGTATCTGCAGCACTAAATCCAAATCTTTGGACATGTTTCTGTTTGTTGAAAGTCGGAAAATCATGGCCCAGAAAAATGCTAATTTCTTACCTTCCCTTTGATCATTCAACTCTGAAATTTTAGCAGATGATAGACAAAACATTACACTACAAAACTATGCCAAAAACAGAAATTCAATGGTTTTGACTGATTTTGATGATCTGACTTCAAGTTTGATTTTCTTGGCTCAGCCATCAGTGAATTTCGGATCCATTTGTATTTTTTTTTAAAACCTTTGTTACCTGACCTAATAGAGATTAAACATCACCATCTTTCATGCATTTACAGTGTCCTTTGTGTTTAGAGATCAAGACATTGCTCAATGATATGTTCAGATCATATCAAATCTAACTTGATCTGCAATATGTTTTTTTCTTAATCTATACAAAGGGCATACTTATGCAGTCAGGTTTAACAGGATTCATCAGTACATTTTTCTTTTTCTTTCAATATCATATGAAGTCTTCTTAATCAATTCTCAAAGATTTGTTGAACAACATGACACCAACATATCTTGAACGTGAATCCTATCTTCACTTTTCATACTTATATGAATAACAAAATTCTTTAAAAGCTCTGTGAATGAGGCTTGAGGAATATCAACTGCATAAAAGCTCGATAAATGGGGCTCATAGGGTTAAATCAAAAGGGGAAACCCACACCTTGTCTCCAACCCCTCTCCCCCCCAACCGAATCTGAAAAGGCTGATGGCATCTCTCAGTTAGCTGGATAACATTTCAGCCATAAGTGGATGCTGTAATTTGTTGCCCTCTAGCCACACGAGAGTTAGCTTTAACCCTTTACATGCCCTGGCACTTAGCTTTACCACCTTGCCAAGTAGTTTTTTAAACAGCATCCAGTAACCAATCCAAACTTAAACCAGTTGTAGATTAACAAGCCCCTCTCAAGGTGTAGCAATGTACCTTAGTCTAGCAGGAAGACCACGGTGACATACATGTAGTATGGCTGAGGGGGATTAGGTAATCTCCATTCATTTGCAATAACTGGTTCCAGACATCTTTGCCAATTGACGAAGAAAGCACCGTAGGAGTTAAAAGAGAATTTATGCCTAGCAGAAAGTTCCGCCGTCTAAAATTAGAGTAACAAATGATATCTTCCTTTGAATGAATGCAAGGAAACAAGCTAACACCATGGTGAATATAGAAGCAAAGTGAACAGAAATTCAAAATCAAAATGAATACGGGTAATAAGAATAAAAGGTCTATTTTGGATGTTGGAAATTCAACCAACATAGGATTCTTTTGGTATCTGAAAATAGAGCACTGTGATAATGTGATTGTAGCATTGCTTGTCTAGAAATTTTTTTTCAATCTATTAATGATATTTCTTTTATTTTTAGAAAGAAACACTTGCTATAAGATCCTATTTGAGATACATGCAGAATTGTTATAATTACATCTACACATCTTCACAGAAGTCAGCATCCTTGTGCTAGTGGAACAAATGGTATCATAAACTTTCATAATGTCAGCACAAGGGAGTTGAGGAGTACTATACACTATGCTACAATATCTTCATTCTCCTACCAAGACCTCTACTCATCATTGGGCATAGGATATTGTGCACATACATCAAATGATACAGTAATGTCTGTATATTACAATCCTTCTATCCATTTGTACAATCTCCTCTTCGATCAAAAATTTAACTCACTCGCTGCTTTCCTGCAATGGCTTTCATAATTTCTTTTAAAGGACCAAACATTCTTATTTGAGTGAAAATACCCATAAGAATTCCAAATGTTATCAATCAAATCCTACTTCAACAAAAGCATGCTGCATTCCTCCATTAACATCTACTGCCAGGGTGTAAGTTTGAAGGCATGCTTTGTTTGTTGACATTCCAAGAGAATACTAGAGACATTTTTTTCTTTTTTCTTTTTTTTATACAATAGACAGATCTCTCTCTGGATTATTTCTGAATCTCATTTACAGCACATTTACCAATTTACTCATATTTTTGCTTTCTTGTGAAACTGCTGGTCTTATCTTTCCCTAAAACTTGACACATTTGAGGAAAAGTTTTCACTGATCTAGTGATACCTTTTTAGTACATTTCCCTTTCCCTTTTCTGTTCTGAAGCAATAAAGTGGCAGAGTTATCAATGCAAATATGAATATCAGCACAGAAAATGTAAGCACCATTTTTTTTTTTTTTTTTTTTTTTTTTTTTTTGGGGGGGGGGGGGGGGGGGGGGGGGGGGGAGGCATTGCATGATTTGTAGCCAGCATCTGCATGATCAAACATACATGTGGGACTAAGGGGAAACATATGGTCAACTTTTTTTCCCCACTTGCCAGTCATCACTACTGATCTATAAAGTGATGTTTGAATATCTGGATTGCCAACCAAAAGCCAGCTACCACAGAGGATTACTTGACACAAATACCACAACCAATCCCCCCTGCTCCACAAAATAAATCAATGATGTGGTCTCAACTGATACTGTATTTAGACATCAGAAACTGTTGACAAGAAAAAAAAAAAAGAGATGAGATTACTTGGAGGTTTTCTTAGTGTATTCACAATATGTTCATCAATGCTTCCTATCTGCACATAGTTCTATTTCTCTGTATGAAATGGTTTTGGCCTAATCCGAATAGTGAATATACCTGTGTTCTGGAATTGATATTACAATGATAATGAAAAAATATACATCACAATTGATGAGGATTTGAACATTGCGGAAGATGTAAAATTATTTGGTCTCAGCTCTTGCACTCATCTTGATTTGTGATTATGTGACCGTGCATCACAAAACAAGCAAAAAGTCGCACACACTGATTTTGTGTAAGGACTAAAAATAGGTGAAATGGGTAAACCGAGCCGATCTTGACTTTTTCATATTTTCTGAAAGAGCCAGTCTTCTTCTACATTATGCTAAAATTTGGGATCATAAAACGGGCAGGAAAGTTTGTTTTTTAGCAGTTTATCTCAAACATTTTTTGGCAGAATAGTGCATTAAGTGTGTCCTAGAGTCCCCTTTTCATTTCTTAAAAACCTTGTACAGAATCTTCACTTTTAACTCCTATAACTTTTGAAAGGATGATGCTACTGCTTTGAAAGTTGGCATTAATTAAGGACAGAATATGTTAATATGGCATATCTAATTTCAGTTTAATCTGATAATCTCGTCATTGTTATTACTCCCGTGGTTTACATCCTGTTTTTTTGTCCCATTCATTGCACAGCCAGCACGGCTTGGTAAAGATTAAGCGCTCAGTTCACACTTTTCCTGAGTGTGTGCTTTCTTTCCAATATTTAGGTTAGGAGAGTCCATTTGATTTGAGTTATACATCATTTTAAAGCTTAAAGTCTGCTCTTTCAGAATATGCTCTTAACTAGAATTTCATGTCTGGCGACTTTCTGTTTGTTTTGTGATGCAGGGTCACATATATCAACCATGAAACCAAAAACTGTCACGTGCATGACACCATTGCAAATTTCCCCATTGCAAGAATTACAAAAGTAAAATGCATGGGGAAAAGGTCATCAGCTCCAATTCACAAAAGTTTCATGCTGCAAATGTTATTTCTGGTTTTACAGTATGTAACACTCCCAATATCATCCTTATGGACTAGTATCAAATATCATGTTTGCTTCCTTAAAAAAAAAGTGGGGACAAGTTTGGAAAACGGAATAGAAAAACAAGCATTTGAATCTTGCTTCTGCAATTCTGACATTTGATTACTTGGCAATATGGAATCGTGGTTTCTACATCATCTACAAAACATAAAAATCTATGCCCATTGTGCAGCTTCTCTATTCTATCTGGAGTTGCCCTACTGACTAAATTTAGTGATATATGGCTTTGGACATTACCATAGAGTCCTAACCCCTTTTGTCTGGTTGGGGAAAAAATAACTAAAAGTAATTTTGTATGCATGTATTTGTTAGTGTGTTTGTGTGTGTGTGTGTGTGTGTGTGTCATATTTTAATGCTTTTATCAATTGTATTTTGTGTGTGCAAGTATAGTATACATTTAAGGAGAACATTATGTTTTATTATCATCAAAATTAAATAAAGATTGTTGATATTAAAAATATGCATGTGTGCCCAAAGGTTTACGAGCAAACTTTTCCCGTGTAGGAGTGGATACTACACTTGTATTTTGGGTGTACAGACAAATACAGTGCAGTAAGAAGTCCAGAGTATACAAGTATTGACTGCTCATGAGGATGATGGTGGAAATTATCATTCCCAAGGTGCTTTTCATACCGACCCTTCTATCACCCCGAGGCGTTAGCCAATGGGTGATGGAAGGGTCTGTATGAAAAGCACCGAGGGAGTGATAATTTCCACCACCATCCGAATACAGAGCAATTAATATTTGTTTTATATACCTCATCATTTGACTACGTACTACTAGTAACTAGCTAGGTAAGATCTGGAGCTAGTCAAATACGAAGTAGATTCTAGGCCTAGCCCTTGGCCTAACGTTGAAACAGGCCACAGCGAAGTGCTCGCTTGCACGGTTTTACATTTCGTAGACTACAGCTCAGTACTCACGCGGCCTTCTGCGAGCTCTTGCATAAAGTCTTGACGGAAGATTACAGTATGTTATTATCTAGTTTCCTGTCTCTCGTGTTTTAATTCGATATTTCCAACATTGTATAATGAGATTTGTCGCTGCTTCGGGATCCTACGACTCCTCCAAATTCTCCAGCTCCGCGCATTCAACTCACTTCAATCACGGGCTCGATCGCCATGCACCATGTTGAAACATGCCTGCATGCTGCTGTGCGCTAACTAGCTACACTGTAGCTGTGTGGTGTGATGTGATGATTGTGCGTGCATGTGTTGTACGATGCGCGTATTACAATGAATGTCCTTGGAGGGGGGTGAGGACACCGCGCGCAAAGTCTACATGACCGCTACTTGTTATGTGTGCAAAAGTCGCAGAGGGTTTACGAATTCTATCACGAGGGGTTTGCCTTTCTATCACTTTGCCTGAAAACCTAAAGGCAAGATAGACGGAACTACACCTTGTCACATGATATATCAGCGATAAGAATCTCACTTATATATAACAATAAATGACACAATGCGCTTAGCTGCATATGGAGTGGGAAAGTTTGCTTTCTGGTATGCAACAAGAATACTGGCAACTTTAATACCATCTGGTCATGGCTGATTCCATGGGTTCAAAAAAATGTGGAAGCAATTCTATCATCATCTTGAGCATGAAGAAATCATTTGTGTCCTTCTTGCAGTCAATATGACTTTGTGTGTGATAGGTCAACACTGTGCAAAGGGAAAGTTCACTTTACATACAAATACTGCAAGAAATAATAAATAGAGAAAAGAAAAAAAAATGATTCAAACAATAGGGGAAATATTCCTGTCAACAAAATCAGCCCACAATTCAATTTCAAATAAAATAAAAAAGTTGCTTGAATGAAAGTAGTGTTTTTTGTTGTAGTTTTATTTTTTAATATGTGACTGTCAACAGCTGGTAATTTTCCATGAGCTTCAGAATCCCCCCCTCCAAAAAAAAAAAAGAAAAAGAAAAAAGAAAAAACACAGATAAATTAACACATACTTGCAGCCTGAAACATATTCATATCACTGCATGAAGGTAGAAAGTCATCAAATTGAATTCTCACCAGAGTTGTTTATCATCATGTCACACAGTATTCAAAGTGACAAATGAAGATACAGTAAAGGAACCTCTCCCCTCATTCCCCCCCCCCAAAAAAAAAGAGAAAGAAATTAAAAACAAAAATGATGTTCTAAAAGTCTGCATCGAGACATGGCATCCATTCTTGAAATGTGGCAAATTCATTAAAGTCATTGTGCTTGGGTGAGCATGACCTCACACAAACAATGTCATCAATAAATGACAAAATGACGCCAATCAAAGGAGCCTGAATACGACAGTCACTTGCCAAAGGAGTGAAAACTGAAAAAAGGAGAGATATTATATCTCGAAGACTGGACCATCCTGAACCACATCGCTTTGCCGTACCAAAAAATTAGGGGAGGAGTGATGGAATACTACTGTAATCGCATCATTAGCAGTGTTTTTTTGGGGGGCTGAGTTCTATGAATCGCAGGGTCAAGTTTTATCATTTCTCTTTTAAGTTTAGAGGGACTAAACTTATTTTTCTGCACATGTTTGCATGATAAATACAATTTTTGAATGTTGAATGTGCAGTGTTCCTTAATAAGGAACTCTGATAAGAATTTAAGCAGCATCACCATTTCCCCATCCCCCCCCCCCCCCCTTGGAAAATTGTTTGACTGAAGTGAAACTGGCTGGTTTACTTGGCCACAACACATCACATATGGTGGATCTTTATGCAATCGATTATAACCCTTTAACATTTTCCGCTGTAGTAAACAATTTACAGATGTGTGTGAGAGACCATAAATGTAGAATACACACATTACTGTAATGTGTGGCTCCCTCTGTTGGCCGGAAGGAGAGACTTGATCTTCACCTGCCCCGCTCCAGCTCGCTATGAACTGAAACTTTCGTATCAGAGACATTGCACTTATGTACTCAATTTATGGGATTTACCTGACTCCTATCACTCATCGCCGTCAGATGTGATGCATGACTAACTAAACAAACACAACTGAACCCTCTGGTTGACTCCCTACAAACAGACAATGATATGCTAGCACTGTGAACTATGTATACAGAACTGAAGATGCACCAAATGTATTTTATTCTCCAGAATCAATTTGCAAAATATTCTCTGTTATAGTGTCTTTCATAGACTACAACTTTCATTAAGATGTGCGCAACAAATTCCACATCTTATAGATCTAGGTTTGATAACACTTACTTATACGTAGAAAATATCTATAATTTGACTTTGTTCAAGAATGTGCTTATCAATCTTTTATCTAAATTATAGGAATACATGTAAATTAACATATCATCTCTGAATCTGATTGTACATATATTTAGAACCTAAAAAGTATCACAAAACCAGCATCACATATTTGCACAAGTTGCTTTCTGCATCTTCATAACAGGAATGTTTTCATGAATGACGAGTTTCATCACAAAACAAGCTAAGTCCATTCTTGTTACGTTGAGATATTTGTGATTAAAGCAGCTAAAAAACAAAGAAAATACAGGATATTTTTCATCATAATTTCTCGAATATTCCTTGTAATGTCACAAGTGAGGTATTACTTGGAAGGTTTAATTTTGCTCTATCTGATGATGGACTTACTATGAAATGGTTAAAAATGGTGCTTAGCTCATTTTGCAATAAAACTCAGTTCGCTGAGGCTAAAGCCATCTGTTTGTCATTTGCAAATGGTGGGGAAAAAATGAGATGATATATAACATTGAGTTTGAAATGGTCATAACAAGACGAGTAGCATAATAGTCACAGAGATCAGTTTACATACAGTCAAACCTGTCTATAGCGGTAAAAAGAACAAACCAAACAAAACAAACAAAAAAAAGAGAGAAAGGGACTGCATATAGCAATGAGTAAGAATTATTCACTGACTGTTGACGTCATGAATATACATCCTCCTTTGTGAGAGAAAGGAGTTCTATTCCACATCGTCTGAAAAGACTTTGTGGCCAACCAACCATTTCCTGCTATCTAATATCAATGGGCTGTTTTTTTTTATTAAACTCAACTCATTGTCCAGATGTACATATTGCATTAATTACTGTTTTCATATTCCATTGTGTCATTCACTGAAATCGTCTCTGTTCCTTGAATCTTGAAATGAGAATCAGCTTGATATATTGCTACTCTGTCTTGAACATATCCGTGTTTCTTCAAAGCCAAGTGCTTGGCATGAAATCTGTGATTTATATCTACGTATGATTGATCTGTGCCTCATGAAACATGGCACATGTGTTTCCTCTTCTTTATGTTCATTTGTGTAAAAAAAAAAAAAAATGGCCATCATTTGTTAGCCTTTCACTTTTGAAAAGGAAAAAGATGACAAGAACATTTCTTTTCTGGATCGAGAAACTCCTGACAAATGTGATATGCCCTGTACAATAACTGCTACAGGTTACTGAACTTTGTTGGTTTCAGGGAGAAAAAAAAAAGGGGGGGGGGGGTTCACTGCTTCTCAAGCAGGGGGGTTCGTAGGGAGGGGGAAGTGATCTGACTTGTGTAGAAAAACTTCCCTCCTCGGTCTCAAATGTGCCACCTCCTCCCTCGCTTCAGGCCAGCTTCAGGCCAGTTCTCAGGTTTGCGCTAGCTGCAGCCAAGTTTTGCCCAACCCTGCCTCAAAGGCCGGCATTTCACAGAATCAACATCTCATCACCCTCATCATAAGAGACTGTCTGTCAGAGGAAATACATCTGACTTCCGTCTCTGAGGTGACAACCTACCTGACCGGCTTGAAGGTCCTTCTGAAAATGTAGTCAAGTTTTTGAATAAAAAAGTTGAATTATTCCCCTCCATGGATATTTCATTCATGAAATGATTATGTCTTGCTCACTTCAGAGTGGTGAGTCATTATTTCTTTTATTGTCACAGTTTCATGCAATCCAGACAATATGGATAATGGATGAATAATCAATAGCCCTTTGTTTTGTCCTCCCCCACCACCCCCATCCCGAATGTAAATGTGACCCGCTACAACAAAAGGATCCTAAAGTCGCCGCCGACGGGTGAGCCGAGCATCACCTAGAAAAAATACTATTTTCAGGCCTTTCCTTTGATCATTTAGCTTCGAAATTTCGGCAGATGATAGAAGATACATCAGACTACAAAATTATGTTAAAAACAGAAATCCGAACGTTTTGACAGATTTTGGTGATCTGACTTCAAACTCGATTTTCTCGGCTCACCCGTCAGCAACTTTAGGATCCTTTTGTTGTAATGGGTCACAAATGATCCCACCCCATCCCAGTAACTCTTTTTGTGCCAATGGAGTCAAATGTACACAAATTTTACACACATACCTATGGACAGAAAATAAATGTAGCCCACAGAGGGTTAAAAAGGGGGACAGACCAGAGGGACTGCCAGGAGTGGACATCTCAAAAGGAGGGCAAAAGTGAATTCTGATGAGAGCAATTCTTTCTCAGAGGAGATCTGGGCCTTGTTCCAACATCCGGTGACTGCGATGATGGCTCGCAGTGTAGACACATTTCTGGGTCACCCATAAATTGTTTGGCATCCTTCTCCAAACAATGTCACGGAAGAAAACTATTGATGAAGTTTCATTGATGGAAGATGTTAGGTAACTGAACTCTGACTGGGTGCAAAGAACCTGCAGTAAACAAAAAGTGCAACAATTGTAACAGCAAATTCCTACTCATTGTTTCCTTGCCAGAACCAATAACACGTTCTGATTCAAGTTTTAGTATGTCCATCCATCATGGTATGGCTTAGCCTTTCTCATAGGCCCTTGGGCTGTTTAATTGACAGTTTTGAGTAAAGAGGGCCAAGACTCAAACATCAGCACAAGAGTGCTTTGAGTTCTGAGACTGTGATCATTATTCATGGGGGTTTGTAGAAAGCCTGCACACCACAACCACCGAATAAATCAGAACAAGCGACCAGTGGAACAGCTAGATTCCCTCATCAGCTGTCGGTGTGAAATGCATTATGCATGAACTTCTTTGCATGGAGCCCAGTTGACTGGTAGATATGGCTAACAAATATTGGATATTGTCACGACCGACATAGTGAATTGGTTGTGAATTTTGGCCATACGGTGGTTTCAGTTAAGAAATTGCTGCACAGGACTTTTAAGGTTCTGTCACTGACGTTTGCATCTTGCTGGTGAGTTGATTCTTGTCTTAGGTGATGAGCTGCTACTCACATATTTCACAATTCCTACAGCAAAGAAGGAATTTGGCAAAGGCTAGGTATGGCCATGAACTGCAAAGTTTTGATGAGCCTTGTTGTGTGTTGCATCTCATGTTACAAAGTAACCTACACCTGTATCTAACTCATAGACCCCCTGAGTGTTGCACAATGCGTGTTCAGTATCTTTACCTCAGAGCATACACAAAAATGGTCTAGCTATCTACTCAAAGCGGTCAAAGAAATAGGATTCCAAAGTCCACCAAAATCTCACCTTCCCCAAGGGGGGGGGGGGGGGGGGGGGGAGAAGAAAAAAACAAAAAAACAAACTCATACTTTTGACTGTTGAGTTAACTCTCATGAATACAGGAGCATTTCAATGATAAGCATTATTTGTTTACTCTCGCTATGATGCATGTAATCTAGGTATATGAGCCATTAACATTATGTTCTCAAACAAATCAACTTTATTGAAATTAAATGCGAGATCTATATAACCCATTACACTAGTGGTAACATCTTGCTTCAGCTTGCTTTACTCAAACATCAGAGTATGCGTCACATCTAATTAGTGACAACAAAAAAAAATCAATGAATATCACAAGTAAATCATAATCATCATACACTCATCCAATATATTGAGTAGCACTGTCTTTTAATCTTTATCTTGATCATTGCACTCTGACCCTATGTTTTCCAAAAATTAAATCCCTTTAATTTCTTGTCCTTCCTTGAATATAGCGCTTCATGAGTACTTGATATCAATATGTTGAACTTCAGGCATGGTGATAAAGAATTGAGACCTGTAATTTGTGTGAAATGTATTACCATGTTATATATTGAATACCCTGAGACCGTGAAGTATGGTTCAACATCAGGCTTTTGATGCACAAAGTGGGGATTTCCAGCCGAGGAACATACAAAAAAAAAAAATTAAAATCAGAACATCAGTCAAGAAACACTTTCTACCCTCATCCGTGTCACGTAATGACCGAACACAAATAAAGCACATTGTTGTTACTCACATGTGGGAAGACGGAGAATCTGAAATCCTTTGAGATTCAACCAATCACAGCCTGGTTTGTTTCCCCCTTCCTCTGTAAAGCTCTGTAAGCTTCTGGCTTCGTGAAATTCATCTCAATCCTGGATCTTTTCTCTGTGTGCCATTTCCCTTTTTCCACCAAATATCATTTTGAGATTTCCTTTGAGGAATCAATCACACTTTACAGGGCAATGCCTTACAGTGATTCCATATTTCACAGAACATGATTTTTTTTTTCATTATTTTGCTCAGATTCATATAAGAATCATATGAAAACTATTACCATTATCCAGATTGCGTTGTAAGCTAAACTGCATCCTCACGAGCATGATGTTTTCACTATGAATGCTGATTTGTTGTAAAATAGAATACAAATATTTAATTTCTTTGAACCAAACCCATTAACTTATTCTACTCACACACACTTTCCATGTGCCATGGAGTGGATCATGATACATTGCATGACATATGCAGCTTAAACATGTATCATCAAGCACCTGTAGTAACACATGAACAAGTATAGATGCAACCAGAAAATATATGGTCCGATTGCCCTGCATAGCCCATTATGTATGATGCACAAGGCAGCTTCCATTACTTATTGAGGGACAGTAAGATGTCATAGTACATGGATATAGGCTCGCATCATATACCATCTCCACATTGCATTCACACATTGTTGTATCACTTGGATGTAGGAGTTCAATAAGAAATGACCGATGCCAAAGTCACATTCAGCATACTTTCTTAATCCTGGAGCATTTCCCCTCTTGAAAAGTTTGCAGTGCACCCCAAGTCTAGAGAGATGAGGAGAGTAAAATACATCACTCATCCCTGCTTGCTGACTGCTTTTGCAAATGGGATAACTGACAAATCAACATTAAAAAAAAAAAAAACCATGCAAAAATCTCCAAAGAAAAATCAATGTGATATGCTTCTTGGCAGCCACAGAAAAATTGTTACAGTGTCTCAATGAAAGAAAATGATGGGCATCAGAAAAGACGTTCAGAGTCTTGTACCTAGATACAAAGAGATAAAATCAGATTTGATCTGATTTTAACAGAGGGGACAGGCAAATTAACACATAATGAAAGAATCCTTTATATTTCCATTAATATTGTGTTTTTGTGACTTACCTGCAAAAGGGAATCACGGATGTCAGAATGCCAAGATATGCAAAGGAAGATTAGAGAAAGAGAAATTGATACATTAGCTGATTTCATATAATACACACACATACAAACATTTCATTTTAAAAGGTGTTCAATGTTTGTAAGTACTTTCAAAAAGAAATGTGCTACACTTTGTCTTAATGGCAAGCTTGATTGTTTTGTCCTGTCATAATTCCTAACCCACCACAGTTGTATTGATAGCACTTATAGAGTTATATAAAACTATTGGGGTAAGATTTTTTCCCTACTCTTATCCTTTTTATTTTCTTTCCTTCTTCTTTTTCCCTGGAGCCTCAAATCAACACTGAGCCTCCATATTGCAAAAGTATGTCATCACGACTTTGAAGGGCAGGGGGCAGTTTGGCATTTTTGGTCAGGAAAGGTCTTCCAAGAAAGCCGGTTAAATATTACACTAAAGTCGCTCTGAGCGGATAGGCGATCAAACACACTTGATCATTCAAGACAGTATTGGAGTAGTGAGGTTTCAGTGTGAGCCATATGCATCATGAATTTTGAATGATTTTTATTCCTTTTTTCTTTTCTTTTTTTCTTTTTTTAAGCCAAGTGTGAAATTGGGATCTGAAATAACTCTATCATCTTGGGCTGGGTTTTGAGAACAAGTTTGCCACGTAAAGAGAAAACACCCACATATTTCTACTAAAATCCTACTTCAAGCTGCATGAAGACTTAGTTGAGCACATCTAATGGTTTTTAGGTGTATAGTAATTTTTAAGTGCATAGTGATCTTCAGGTCAATGTGATTTTTACATGTATTGTTATCCTTGGTTAGATATAGAAATTGGAGCTCTATTTTCCCTGCAGCAAACTACTGGCTCAGGAAAATGATTTTAGGGAGAATTTCTAACTGCTACAGATATTATAGAAACATATCAAACTTGCCAGTTACACATAAAAATGACAAACAAAAACAGGCAAAGTAGTTCTGCCTGTCCATAAAGTATATTGGTAACACTTATCAATTCTTTTGAATTTTCATCTGAGCCTTTAAAAAATGATTTACATGTTTGGTCTTGCCTTGCTAAATATATTAGCCAATGTACCATTTATCAAGACCTTTGCTAAACATAGAGAAAACTGCACTCACAAACACGATCAGTGTTTTCTATTGAAAGAAACATAAACTATGTTTTGCACCCAGAGACACATACCTCCACATTCCTGCCCCTTTTTCTCTTTCTTCCATTTTTTTTCTTTCTCTTTCCATCTCTCTCTCTACTTTAATTTTACCTTTCAGTCTCTCCTACTCAAGTTTTCAAACCTTGCTGTAATTATCAGGTTTATGGTGAATGGAAAGCGGCACAAATTCCTTTCCGCTGATAACAAAATCAACAAGATTCGCAAGCATGTTGCTTCATCTCCTTAAAAAGATTGGCCCCTACATTCCACACTTAATAAGGCAACTCGCACAACACGTTATCCTCGACGAGTCTTTTTCTTTTTTGATGTCCCCTAAAGACACAACGTGTCCATAATATTGTATGATCAAAAATACCACGAAGAGATGAAAGATTTTTTATTTTTTTGGCTGATGTGGTTCGTGTCATCAGCACCGCTCGGTCAAGGTGGCAAAATCTGCTCGGACTTTTGGCCTCCAGGCTACTGAGGGAGAAAGTAAAGGCTATGAAAACTGACCGAGAGAACAGACAAAGAAGATGGAATGTCCGACACAACACTGCCCTCCTCACACTGATAATAAAAAAAGAAATAGAAGATAAATCCTTGTGCAGTAAATGAGTTGAGAGAAGATCAACACTTGTACTTGGTGTACAAACACGTACACAAAAAATGACCAAATGTTTGTGGATTTGCACGGATTTATAGACAATTTGGTATTTCGACTATTTCAAAAATTTTGATGGAAGTCTTAAAGTAAGAACTGGGTCACTGCTTTCTTTCAAAGTTGTGGGTATCAAAATTGTGTATATCAGTATTTTACATGCCTTTCTTGTAAATCAAAGGAGGGAGCAGATGAGACAAAAGTTACATGAAATGTGTTACTCCTGAAAAGACAAAGGCTTAAACAAAAATATTAAACAGTACTACTGACTACTGAGATTTACAAGACCTGAGAGTGAGCTTTATGGCTAACCACATTGTGATCAGATTTATAATTCAATGCAATTCTTTATGATACAGCCTATCCCCCTTCAAAAAAAAAATAACATTTAAAATTCCTGAGTAGGCCTATATTCTGACAACTCCATGCATGTCTGATTTAAGTATCATAACTGATGTCTAATATTTGTTGTGTGGTGTGTTTGTTTGTTCAGTTGATTGTTTTTATCTTTGTTTTGACCTGTTACGCCTACTTCATGGAATAGTAACTCCCTTGTGAGGTTAACCCATTGAGGACGAGTCCAGAGTACACTCGGGCAAGCGTCTATGGAAATTGCGTGTTGTAGCAAAATCCGACCATCCTCAACGGGTTAAGAAACGATCCAAAGTACTTTAGTAGGTGGAGATGGCTGGGATCCAACTGGCCTGATATCCGACACTAACGGTTTGGGTGCCAGTGAAGGAATATTTCATTTTCAAATCTAGTCATAATACCTGAGCAAGAATTAGGCTCTTAATGTTCTGGCCCACTGGTGAGATGTTGATGGGAGTTATTCATGGAACAAAGCAATATTACCAAAATGCTTGTAATCATACACGCCATAGAGTTACAGGAAAAATTCATGCAGGCATCAAATGTCTCCCATGTTTGTGACATTCTAGTATTTGGGTTTTTATGAGCCTCAATCACGGAAACCCAAACATTTAAAGTCCGTTCATCATTCATTGACTTATCAAATATTAATTACCCATATATCATTTGGATTACGACTAACAGAAAATTCATAGTGACAAATAGTTAAGCTTTCATCAAATTCTTTATTAAGCAGAGTGAAATGTCAATGTACTGACCAGCATACACTTTCTCTGCAAGTATTTAGTTACGAATCAACAGTCTCTGGCCACTTGCTGTACTTCTAGTTCCTGACAACCACTCCAGTATAAACAACTCACGTATGACTAGCAATCATGTAACAACTCTTTTTTTTTCTTGTCTTTTTTTCTGATCAATAATTCTCTGTTCTGCATTTGTCATTATCTGCCACTGTGAAATCAGTCTTTATATTTTCATGTACGGCATAAGAGTATTGGTATTGATGTAGTGTTTGTTTTTGTTTTTGTTTTGTTTTGTTTTGTTTTTTTTTCAAAAGTGGAATGATCATGTTAACTTAAAACGCATTACATACAGGAACCAGGATGACCACATGCACAACATAGTGAAATTTATCTAATCTGGGAGGTAATGGGATAGTTCTCTGAATTCTATGTGCCAAGGTAATGAAGGCATATGACACAGAACAGAGAGAACTAGAAATGTCGCTATGGCGACTGATGCCTCCGCCATAATACATTATTCTCCCAATAGGTGTATAGTACAATGTCTTCACAATGTGTAATGACAGTTTCACATAACTGGCAGAAATATCTGGAATGTTCACTTTCCATGAACTGGGTTTGCTATAATTGTCTATTAAAGAGTGCAGGTACGCATATTTGGGGAATTGAAAATTTTTACTTGACTTCTGACCGATCTTATTATAAGTTTATGCATTGAGTATAATTTTCAAGGTATGAAGAAAGAGTGTAATTACAGTACAAAATATATCTTCTTTTTTTTTTGCATTTAAACCTGACCTTTGACCCTTAACATTTTACCTTTGACCTTCTGGCTAGAAATTTTCAAGAGAATCTCCATTAAAGAATACATGTACATTTATATTAAATTTTAAAACCAATTATGCAATCATTGCATATACTAGTATATGAGGAAAATAGTAACATTTTGAGGAGTTGAACTTGACCTTTGACCCCTGACTATTGACCCATGACCCCTAAATTCCCTAGATAATCCCTGCCAGTCAGTACATGCATATGTACCAAGTTCCATGAAGATACATTGAACTATTTGCGAGAAAAGTGATATTGCAACATTTTCACCTAACCTTTGACCTTTTGACCTTAGACGTTATGACATGAAACTCTCTCTGGATAATCTTTACGCAGTAGTACATGTCTACACAAAGTTTCAAGAAAATAACTGCGGGCATTGCACAGATATGGGGGAAATAGCAACATTTTTAGCATTTGACCTTGACCTTTTGACCTTTGACCTCTTGTCAATGTCACTAAAATCTACTCAACTAATTGTCCCATCATACATCATCCTTGGACCAAGTTTGGTGAAAGCTGCTTCATCCAGTTTTGAGTTATCACGTAAACAGATAAATTTTAGGATTTGACCTTGATCTTTGACCTTTGACCTCTGTCCCATTTCACTGAAAAACTAATCAAGTAATTGTCCCATCATACATCATCCTCCAAGAAAGTTTGGGGAAATTTGCTCCATCAAGTCTTGAGTTATCGCGTAAACGGATACAACTTCATGATTTGACCTTGACCTTTGACCTTTGACCTTTAGCCGATTTCACCCAAAATCTAATCAAATCATTGCCCCATCATACTTCATACTTGGACCAAGTTTGGTAAAATTCCATTAAATATTACTCAAGTTATCGCGTAAACGAAAGCGGACGGACGTACGTACGGACGTACGGACGTACGGACGGACGGACGGACGGACGGACAACCCGAAAACATAATGCCTCCGGCACCACTTCGTGGCGGAGGCATAAAAAGATGACGATTAAAGTTAATAGGAAGGCAGGATGTGCGCTAATTATTGTGCAGTTCCACGAAAGGGCCCACAGTAACAAGTTAACAGGAATTATCATCAAAGCTGACCATGTTTACTTTATATCAGACATCTTTCCATACAATTATACCTACATCACATACTCAACAGGTCTGAAAAGTCCTCTGCAAAAGCTAAAACAAAGAAACTAAAGCACTTAGAAACATGTATCTTTTTCCAGGGGAACATACACCTTAAAGCAACACAAAAATTAGGGACATTTGTTCTTCTTTAACTGGCTATCACTTTGTGTGTGTGTGTGTGTGTGTGTGTGTATGTGTGTGTGAACACAAAAAAAAAAAAAAAAAAACAAAACAGAGTTTACCCAACTGTGACTTTTGTAATGGTTTCATAGCTAATGGTGAATGAAGTCAAATAACATCTTAATCATCGGTGTTTTTTTTTTTGTTTTTTTTTTTTTTTTTTAAGAAGAAAAATTTATACGTACACTTGCTTGCACCTTAAATACACAAACCTATATCTTGAATTAGTGTCATTATACTACCAGGCAGTTTAAACTTTCCGAGATTTATCGAGGTGGATTCATTGGTATGAAAATAAAGAAGGAGAAGAAGAAATTATCCACTATCTACAATCCTTGCTTTCACTGCCAAACAAAATTGGGATGGAGATATCAAAACAAACATCCAGGTCTCAAGATATGTTTATACACCTAGCCTCTTGTTCAAGGTGTGATAACATACACCATTTTCTACCTTGACCAGACTAACTGCAGAGAAAACAAATCTTTGTAGGAATTAGCAAAACATTTTCTCTGTCACATTTCCTGCCTTACAGGCCTTGCGGAGATCTCTTAAGTAAGATGTATCCTCCTTATTTCATCAAAAATTTCAAGAAATAACATGAAACCATCACAGCTAAAGTGTTTAATCATGCTTTTAATTTTTCCCTAGCCATGGTGGTACATCAACATTCTTATATTGAGCTTGTTAGCATTTCAACATTTTGTGTTTATTTTTTTCTTCTTAAAAAAAAAGAGAAAAACCCTAAAAAAAATCCTGAAGTTGTTTAGCATATCTTACTTACAGAGCAGCATAACCACATTATACTCAATTTTGTGTTTAAATTGGTGAGTCAAACCACTGCTAAAACAGCCTGTCTGGTTCTGAAACAAAAACAAACAAAAAAAACAAAACAAAACAAAACAAAACAAGAATATGGAGAATATGAGAATCGTGTGAGTAAGGAGTTAGATAGGCATTGCTTGAGAAGAAAAAAAAAACAGCAACATAAATTATGATGTCAGTTCAAATGTAAATAATGCTAACCTATGAATTATAGGCAGTCATATCTAAATCAACTAGACCATGCCCTTGGACTGCTTAAACAGTCCTCAACTCGTAGGTTTTTATCAAATTATGTCAAGGCTGATGTAGCCAAAAGAAACAAGAATGGTACTCTATCATAAACTGTGTTAGTCTTGTCTCTTTCCATTTTTGAGAATAATATCACTTCTAAAAGAGCAGTCTTGATATTTTGGGGTGGTATATTTCTGAAAATCTCTCATGACTTCAATGAGAAAAGAATACAGAGACACATGATGGTAACATCCCAACTCTATGACAAAACTTGTTTGGGAGTTTGCCAAGAGCTTTCAGCCAACATTACAATATTTCACCCTTGAAGGACATAATCAGGTAGAATTATGAAATAGGATGGCATTATGCAATTATGGCAGACCATTTCCACTTGGAGCTTATCAATGTATTTCCTGAATTCCTGCTCTCTGTGGAATGAGATGCGTGATAGAATCATGCAAAATGTCACAAAGGATTAAATCATCATCGTCATCATCATCGACTCCATCCAGTGGGGTAAACCAAAACTCTGAAAATTCACTGTGACAACCCAAAGCCAAACCCTGCTGTTACAGTAGCTTGAATTACGACACAAGAGCTTGCAGAAAATGGGTCATCAAGCCAGCCCAACGAAAGAGGATGCTGGAAAGAGGGGAAACAGACCACACCCCTAAAGAAGGAGCATGGTAGATGGTCACTAGCATCATGAGGATTGAGGATAACATCGGAGGGGCAGCAGACAAAGTAGTAATGGAAGAAGTCAATGACAAAGATTATCATAAGTTCATGTTTGCAACACTGTCATATCCATTCTTATTTTGCAAAGGTCCTAATCATGTCAAGGCTGATTTTAGTTGTAGAATTGTGCAAATAATTGAAAGGACTCTGTATACAGTAAGGGGTTGACTACTCAACAAATTTCTTGATGAAAAGTTGGGGTCAAGGAAGTCGGTGGAAGACAACAAAGAAATTGTATCATATGTGTCATATAAAATATATAACTCAGAAAGTAGTGAGGCAGGTTGCAAAACATGTCTCACCAAAAATAAAAAACACATATTCATGTGTAATATTACACTTGTATTTGATACCTAGACCCCTTCTACCAAAACTGAATATGCATACAAAGTCAGAAGGGTGAAGGAAACAAAAGAGACAGGAAGTTGCAGGAACATGGAGAGACAAGATATGGAGATATACAACAGGGACAACAAAATGCAACCAAGGAACATACTAACTAATATTCCAAAATAGTATATTACATGCGTAATCGCCCAGCTCAAAACCAGCAAAAAGTCACAGATTTGGATTCTCTGTAATGAACCAAAATATGTCATTTGAGTTAATTTTCAAAGTTTGTTGTTGAGAGAAATTTTTTTTCTCTACCAACTGTAAAAAATTGGAGGCTCAAAACAAAACTCAAAGAGATATTATATTAGCACCTTTTCTGGACCATTCTTTTTCTTTTCTTTTTGGACAGGAACTGCTTTCACTGGGAAATAAAACATGTTTTCATTGTTACTTGTGAGCAGCACACCTGATGGACTCTACTTCCCTTTCTATGAAACTACTCCTTGTAATACTCTTTTATTTTTAATAAAAACACTTTTTGAATAGATTAGGATGGTCCAATTTTAACAAGTAACATTCTAAAGCTTAGAGCTTATTCTTACGAAATACGTAGAAAAGCGGAAATTTAATTTGGCCTACTTTTTGTGGGTTTTAAGCTGGGTGGTCATATATATATATATATATATATATATATATATTACATATTTCCTTAAAGTCCGTTCATTTTCTAAACCCCAAACAAGATGAATTTCTTGACAACACCTCTCTCACGAGGAGGTCAATGCTTCCTGGAGAGTGCCCCCAAGTGGTGAATTACAGTCTAGTCAGTCTAGATCGACACCCCCCCCCCCCCCATCTCTTCCTCTCTTCCTCTCTCACTCTTTTTCGGAAAGAGCTTTACACCACCGCTCCACTTCCAGTGATTTCTCTGCACAGCGGCAGCAGCAGCAATAAAAGTGTGAGTCAGAGAAAAGCTGTCCCATTGCCTGTTCCAGGCTTAGAACACCTTTTCATAGATACATAAATAATTCCCCCCTCGGCAGCGACTCGACTAGTATCAGTTGCATCGCGGCACCGGACGGACTGAGAGTGACAGGACCGCTTCACAATCTCTTGCTCACTCCTATTTTTCCAAGCCTCTCTCTGGACTTCTCTCACTGTCTCTCTCCCTGCATGAACCCGAATCATCACTCCTCTTGGTGTTGTGAATGAGGCGCAAAGTTTACTAGAGCTTCCTCTTGTTGAAGTAAGAGAAGCTTTGTGCTATCTGTGAGTTGGGAGGCTTCTTTGCGAAAAAAAAAAAAACCCTGGAAATTCTAAAAGACGTGACTGAGAGAGAAAGAGAAGAAACACATCAAAAAAAAAAAAAAAGGCAGTAAGAAATCAGAAAGTTAAATGGAGCGACTTTGATCTGGAAGACGACAGACACTTTCACTTCCCATCAGAGAGAGAGAGAGATCCAAATCTCGGATCTGTCTGCGACGACCCGGGATACGTGTTGCCGACCATCAGATAATCTGCCCCCGCTAAGGACTTTGAGCCACTCTCGGGCACACTTCGTCCTCTGGATTTGGAGATTCCAGGAGTATACTCTCTGAACACTTCAATTCTTCTCCATGCTGAGGAATTTTGCTGTGGATTTGCAGGTGATTTAACAACAAAGAAAAAAAAAACAAAACTTAAGTGTTCCATCTCGTGGATATTTTGCAAAAGACTTAAGGACAGAATGCATCCGATGGAGGTAGTTTTGCTGGTGGCGGCTATGCTGGCATGCATGGTTCACGACGCCATCGCCTGCAGCTGCCAACCCTCACATCCCCAAGACCACTTCTGCCGATCAGCATATGGTGAGTCTTTTTGGGTCAGTACAGTACTGTCTAAAATCATCCCTTCATGAATATCTTGCTAGCTCTTCTTTATGAGACAATTTCTCAAAACTTGCACACTTCTTTTTCCCGGTCACTCATATATGATTCAATAAATTTTATTTTATTGCCTTCCTTTATTCACCTTCATTTTAAACAGAAAATGTACAAAACATACCATGCTTTTTTTTAAAAAAAGGACATATTCTACATCTGTGAGAATATAGTATAATCAAACAATAAAATAGGTTAATTACTGTGATACATTTAAACATTTGTCACTTGCTTTGTCGGTTCTCATTTAATACCTCTAAATATATCACAAATTTACTTTCTGTGAAACTTTTGTCTCACTCTTTTTATCTGTTAGAGTGACTTAACAGCATGGTGATGTATTTGCAAGTTTGCTAAACCACTTTTTTTTAATCCTTTCCATATCTCAACATTTATCAAATGATTATGATACATTCACCACTGTGGTATTTTTTTTTCTTTTTTTTTTTCTTTTCTTTTTTTTGCCAGTTCTTGTTTGTACCACAACACATTATTGCCATGTCATGAAGATTGACTTTTAATTCAGGCCTCTGTGGGTTTCCATTTCTCTGTGCAAACACCAGCCAGATCCCATGTCAACATATATACATTGTGCACCTGTGATGACAATTGTACATTTTCAGATTCAGCAGCAGTCCCCAAAATAAGTCATCATGAAATGAATATATTCCATTATCAAAGAGATGTTCTGCAAACAGAGAGAACATCATGTTAATCACACTGCACAGCTATTGGTTTTTGTCAGTGTGGGGGTAAAACAGGTTTAAAAGATATTGGTCTTTGACAAGAGCTAGGGGGAAACGACTAATCTGTATGGACTGTATCTCTAGACAAATGGACAAAATAGCCACCAAGATATTTTCACAATGGATTTTAAGGTTTTGGATTGTTTTCTTTTTTTTCTGTTTGTGTGTTTGTTTGTTAGCTTTGGTTTATGTTTGCTTGAAAAAGCCATGCCATGCTACAAAGAAAGAACATTTCCAAACTGATCTTTATCCCACCCAAGATTCTTTCACTGAGATACATCGGTGGGGGGTTGAGCTTTCTCTCGAAATACGAAACAGATTCCATCTCTAGTTGACAAAAAAACTAGGTTTTCATCAGTCTACCCCCAGCCGGTTTAAGCAATTTTTAGCTGGTGTCTCACTGGTCCCGAAATCAATACTTGGCTAATCCAAATTTAGCTGTACTCAGGGGAGGGAAGCTTCTTGCCTCGCATGACAGCGACTCTGCCATCTTCTCATCTTGTTGTCTTCACGTTTGTGGTTGGAAACAGACCGTGCAGTGGTTGCGAAAACTTTAAAAACTGGAGGGGTGAAAGACGGGAGGGTGAGATAAATTCCTTTTGACTCTGCTCAACTCCCCCCCCCCCCCCCCATACTTCATCTAAGAGGTGGGCCACACTAAGTGAAAAACATGTTTGAGAATTTTTCATCAAAAGTGCTTCTGTTGCCCCTTCTTCTGTTTTTATTTCAATGCATGTTTATATTTTTCCACCATTGGTAACAAACAAACAAAGCAAGAAATCCTACTGAATAACTGATTTGAATGGGAGTGATGCATCTAGGAATTAGATTTACCGGGCCAAACATTCACTGATCAAATAGCATGAAAAATATGTTTCACAAAAGAATGTAAACTTTAGCTTTGGCAAGTTTTTGATCCTCAAAATAATCAGCAATGTCAAAGTACAAAATGTTTTTCTTGGCAACATGACTTCTCGCCCGATAAATTGTGAACAACTTGACATACCAATGTTGACACAGTCTGTCATGAATGGTCGTATAGACTCGTTTGTTTGACTTTACACTCACAATGGGGCCATCAACAGTGACCCAACAACACTGACAAGGAGGTTTACGTGATTTATTTTTATGAATACCAATAAAAAAAATGTCATGAAATCCATTTTTTCCTACAAACTCACAAGAACGAACAAATGAAAAAAAAAAAAAACAGAGAAAAGAAAAGCTTGGAGCAGTGGATTTGAAATATTTTGAAAGCATATTATTTTCCATAAAACAGATAAAATCTTGAGTGCTTTATTGAGAGTGGTCTGACATCTACAAGGCCTTATTGGCTTTCGGAACATTCCAAAATTGATCTCCAGGTGTCGTGTTTGGCTCATTGTCATCCTTTCTTCATTATTGCTTTCATGGTATTAAACCATTTACGATTTTATCAGTCATGGACAGAACAGGTACAAGACTTTAATATTGAAGATGCATTTTTTCACACATCGGGTACATTTTTTGGTTTATTCACTTATAACGGCAGTAAAGGTCAGGAAAGGTACAATGTAGGAGCTTTTTTTTATTTCTTCTTCTTCTTTTATCTAGAGGATGTTAGAGGAAGGTGAATAATTGCATATCATTTCATATCTCTTGTAGGTATAATAAAGTTCAATTTGTAAAATCAAGAGCAAGGAGATGTTGTGTACAAGCAAGAGAAGGTTAATCAACTCTCCGAAGTTGCCTCTGGCATTTGCCGCTTCAAGCTGAGCATCAACATCCCCTTTTGCATGGATACATGAACCCTGTATCCGTACAAAAAAAAAAGAAAAAAAGGAGCTTTCTCTACTTAGCCCCCCCCCCCCCCACCCCCAATCGTAATGGTACTAATGACAGATAAGATAGATTGGAAATAGGAAATGTACGTTGCGGGGCACACGTAGCACAGGACTCTACCACCGGAGGCACGCGTGATAAGCGTCATTGCGTATCTGTGCGTGGTGAGACCAATATTGCCTCGAGGACCGGTGGGACAATCATATACGACACTCCACCCCTTGACAACGTCATCTGAACATGACCCTTACAATGTGGCAAGGAATGCCACGACAAAAAGTAGGGCTGAAGATAGGTGTTTTTCCTTGTGACATATGAAAGGACATTTTTAAAGGGAGTCTTTACCCTCTTATCCTCAGTTAAACTCCTGCTAATTAGGCATCTTGTTTTATTTTTCATTTCAAGACGAGTGGCTCTGCCGCCCTTGCTAAAAATTCAAGAAATACAGACGGACAGTGATATTGGCATTTATACACCACATACAGCATCATATTCTTGTGTCCATATTGCACAGACTGACTTCTGAGGAATGTAGCTGCATTTGTAAGAAAGACAAACTTGACAAACATTTTCCTGCACGTTCATTAACGGATGTTACCCTCTAACTATTTGGTTAAGTTAGGTTATTCACCTTGTTTGTTGTTGTACCTCAATAGATCTTGAGATCTCGGTAACAATTGAGATAATATCTTTATGATTCATTTTGGCTTACAAATATTTGTTTACAAAAAAAGAAAGGTGATAAAAAAATCCTTGATCCATTCAAGGTGTGGCTGGCCTTGTCTACAAAGAGTGTGGTGCAGACGTATACACCATCAACAAAGAAAACGCTGCCGAAATCCTTTAGGTTTGAACAATTCAAGAATCTCTGGCTCCAGGACATGTCAATGGATGTAAAGAAAGGTGGCTTAAAGCAGTAGATTAGGTTTGTTATATATTCAGACTGATATTCAGTTAAGAAAAAAAAAAGTGGGGCTTTTCCTGTTTGTTGAAATATCTTTAACCTTCAATGACTCAACCTGTGTGGTTTTGGTACAGGTCAATAAATGTGAATATTTCGATCCACGAACAGACTTTTTCTTTCCAATCATGATTCAAATGGCGCTGTGCACAATTCATCAATATCAGGTAATGCAATAAAAACAAATTATCACAGGAAGCGGGTATGCAGTCTGCAAAGTTATTGCGCATACATGCAAATTTATTGATTTTTTTTTTTTTTTTTTTTTTTTTACATTGAGGCCATTTTTTTCATATTTTCACCTTTTACCCTTTTACTCATAATGATTCAATGGGGACAGAAATGAGCTCATATACAGCGGAAAGCTGTTGTCATGGCAACTCCTATTACTTTTAATGATTTCATATGAATTAAAAAAAATGAGTTCATAACAGTGCTGAACAGTTACCATGGTTACAAGTGTTCAGAGAAACCTAGTTCATGTCCACACCTGTTCACATGGATACGTTCTCATTATCGGCCAAAGAGTGCAGCCACCGCCAAGACGGCTGTTAGTCATCACAGCTCGAAGGATCGTACTGGGGGAAAGGGAACAGACATAGGTAAATCATCTCTATCAGTTGTCTGGAGCCTTCAAAAAAAATTGGGCAAATCAAATGAAGTAAACCATGACAGAGAAGGAACTCGGCAGACCTTAATGGGAAGAAATGGTCAGGCGAAGGCGGGATTATTCGAGTCGCAAGAGCAAGTCACACATCCCAGGAGCCAGTGGTGATTACGGTTCCATTTTTTTTTTTTTTGCTTTCTGTTTGTGTTTTTGTCTATGGTATGTAAATAGGCGACGAGTAGCGACCGCTTCCTCCGTAACGTCAAACACGTGTCCGTGCCGACCACTGTGAGGAAGGACTGTCACGCGAGATGATAAGATACTGGCATCGTTTTCCCCCCTTTCTATAATCTTCTTCCTTTAGCTTTTTCTATCTCGCTGTCTTCCTTTTGTTATCAGAATAATTTTAGTCTCGCTGTTGTGTCCAGACATAGATTTGGCACTGGTCACAGTGCACAATGATTCAATTTACAACCTATTAGATTTTTTTTTTTTTTTTAGACATATTTGAACTATACAAGGCTAGGAATGTCACTTGCAAGAATGCAAAGAGCATGTAAGTGTATAGGCATGAAGGAGGAGAAATACTGTTTTAAACTCTCTGCAAATATTGTGAATACCTCAAACACAGAACATTTAAACTGTTGTAAAAAAAAATAAATAAAATGAATGTACAGAGTAAGGAAAAATATTTTGTGCACCAGATGTTTCAGATCTGCTGCTTGACAAGTATCCCCCGCCCTGTGACAGAAGAACATTAGTGTCTCCTTTAAGCCCAATTACTCAACCGGGGATCTATTCCAGATATCAACAAGGTTGGGTGTCATATGCACCAGAGACACAGTTTGACTTCTCAGTAATTATCCTCGCCTCCAGTTAAACAGCGTAGGTGTACTGAGCGAGCAAAAGCTTGAGGGGGTGATGAATATCAGGGTCTGGTGGAATATATATTTATATTTTTTTTCCCCTCCTACAGACATGTATTGCAGAGTCACATATGAAACAGAAACATTTTTAGGTCATAAAGAAGTCATTTGGAAAACAGGGCAAGGAAAGACAAACAAAAGAGCAAGTAAACATGCATGTTAACTCAGACATTTGGAATCCACTAATTCACTTCAAACTCACTTTGAACACCAATTGATGATTATACATGTATATGAATATAAATGAAACACAAATTTGTTTATTTGCATACAGACATATATACAAAGAGTTATTATTCTTTATACTCCTACATTTTTCACTTTATTTAAACAATTTAAAATAAAAAAAAATAGATAAGTTTGAATATAGACATAGGCCTACATGTAATACATAATTACATACTCAATAAACAATTATGTATATACAAAGTATACAATGTCGCGTCAATCTTGGCTTCGACTTGAAAGTGTGCTTGTGTTTGAAAGGCAGTTGGTAGAGACGAATGTGACAGTGAAAGTTCATGGTCGGCATCAATATGTGGGGTTCTCTCTAAAGTGGCTTTGATTTCAGGCCTCTCTGCTCCCCTGTCAGACTGACAGCAGTCATAGTGTTACCTCTCCAGGTTTTTGTTGTTGTTTTTTTATTAGTCAGAAGACATAGCCCAAGAAAACAGCACATGGCAAACATTCAGTAGTCATCCTTTCATTACATGTTACTGGTGACCTTTACAGAAGTAGGCCTACTCATTTTAGCCCACTCCCAAATTCCCCCCTTTATGTTCAGCAGGCAGCATAAAACATATGCAGGAGTTTAAATGGTGAATTTTGTGGAATGTCTTCAAATTACTTTGCATTGTTCTCTGTCTTCTAGTAATTCATGATTTCTTTTTTTTTTTTTTCATATAGAGAGCCAATATTTCACTATTTTCTGCCTTTTTGCAGTCTGTCTAGTTCAGTGTACCAACTTTCTAATTGCCTAATTTGAATCAATGAAATGTTTTTGTTTGTTTGCTAGCTTTTCTTAGAATAGAGCATCCAGTTGAATAATATGCTTAAGCTACTGTATATGCCGAATATTTCGCGAGGTTTTTCTTTTCACAAATTTCGCAAGTCAGGTGCTATTTGGAAAATTAAAGATATGCGAAAATATTGACTCTGATCCTGATGTGAATGTGACGTACGTGTGTACACTTCTCCATTCAGTACAGGACTCCATGATCGCGAATTTAACCACTCGCAAAATCGTCAGGAATTCCCGATGCCCGAAAATTTACACTCGCGAAATATATGGTGTATACAGCACTTTAAGCCCGTTTTGGAAAAAAAAAATTAGTAAATGTAAACCACAACACACATACATACATGTAAATATGTCGAGAGAGGAGGGGAGAGGTGAGTTTGGACAGCAGTTGTTTGAGCCAAATATGTAAATGGATTTTTCTGGGCAGCAGAGATAACACAAAGAAAAAAAGATACCTTAAAAGATACAACTTTAATATCAATTATGGTCTAGTTTTCAAGGGCAAGGTGACAGGGAAATATGAAAGGATAATAAAGACATGTATGAAGGATAAGTCCTCATTCCGTTGAGATCCTTCAATTACTGTATGGAGTGGACTTGGGTAATTGGCTTGCCAGCGGGGCGTATTCTCCATCTCCCCAGGTACGACATCGTCCATTTTGCAGCTTGAGTGACAAAAGAAAGATCATGTGATGTATTCTGTCAGCTGTTTATATTGCCCAGTCATGCTAACTCCGTGTGTGCTGCGGACACCAACCAGAAGGAAATGAGTGACAAATTGCCGTAATGATACATTTCCTTCATGAGTATTAGCTGCAGGCTCAACCAATTGCATTTCCAAACAATGCAGAGGAACTAAAGATACATAGCTTTTGATTGATTAAAATCTGTCCATATATATTTTTTTTCATAATTCATATTTATGCAACTCTCAAAACTGGCACTACACTGTATATTCAAATAGTTCATCCAGCTGATCATACAATACAAGAATGAAAATGATATCACTTTGAGCTATGACATCATATCCTCTGCAGGTCCCTGTCCTGTTCCCCTCGTTACGTACATTCACTTTTACAGTGAAATACTGTGATATTTTGCACAGTATTTCATATCAAAATGTGAATGCAAATTCATTGCAAAATACATCACAAAACATCTTGGTATTCAGGGTGGTAATTCAAACTCCCCATGAAATACGTATGTGAGATTTGTGTGAATTGTGTCATGAACCTAAAAGGACTGATCGAACAGCGGTGTACAATTTCTGACATGACCTGACACACTGAATTGTGTCTTTTTATCATTGGAGATGTGCCCATGCTCAACACTTACCAGAAATACCACGGTATTTCGTGAATGAGAATGGTACCAGGTGACTTACCAGTTATCTGTTATTGTGGTATTTTGCCAATGAGAACAGTACCAACAAATTACAATAGTATAATGTATACGCTATGTATTTACAGAGTCTAAATTTTCGCGAATCGGGACTTCCTGATGATTCTGCAAGTGGTTAAATTCAGGCTTTTCAGGGAGATATTCCCAGTGGACAGATGAACAATTGCCGAGTTGCAGGTAAAATGTAGCATGCTTTTAGCTCTCCTGGGTCATTGCGGAAAAACAAAACAAAAGACAAAATTCATCAGCTGACAGAATTACCCTCAAAGCTACGACAATTGTGCCTCTTGATCTCTAAGGTAACCATAACATTTTTTTCCCTGTATGAAATATGCAATTGTGAAAATCTTTAATGACATTTTCAGGGGAATGATTCTCAATTATTTGGTAATTGATTGATTGTAGGTCTTTCACAGTCAGGCTAGATTCACATCAGAAAGACTTGTTTCATGTGACATTTACTGCAGGCAAACAGAGGGCAGGTTGCTGTGGAAACAGAGACTTCAATGCATTAACACAACTTAGATTCAAATGCTGAAGTCTAATCACAGATCACACTCGAGACACACAGGGTGCTAAAAAAAGAGACAGTCTCGTTAGCACACTTATCTTAGAAGATGAATTCTTTCTTAATCCACCCCATCACATTCTGCGGATAAGGAGGATCGACGACAAATCCTACCAGGATTCCACTGGGTGGTACTGGGTATCGCGGTAAAAATAGACAGCCAAGGATATGTGAGGGGCTTCTTTCTAAACTTTATTTTAGGGATTTGGTGACACTCATGTTCCTGTCGTGTAACAGGCCAGATTTTATCGCCACGGTGATCAGACAGATTGGTGGGAAAACGGCTAAGTCTCATTCCTCAGTCTCGCCCAATGATGGGTCCTACGTGATGAGGAATTGAAGACCTTAAAATCAAATTTCATCTTCACTCTTCAGCAGGCATGTAATACTATGTGCTGTATCACAGGGCAATTATACACCTTAAAAAACCGTTAAGCTTTTTAACCAGCATTCGGTACTCCAAACTTGGCCTAGTTGTGTCTTGTTCTGAAAGGATCACCATGGTGACAACAGTTATTAAGCGATCACGTAATTTTTATTCATTAACAATTAGTTTCCAGACACCTGTGCCAATTGGTGAAAAAACTCTCCAGCGTGAGTGCCAATCGGCATACGAAGCATAGTAAGGATTAAAGGCCTACATCTAAGGGAGAAATACAGGAAGAGTGTAGTCTGCTGGGGGTATAAAACACAATTCTCTTCAGCACCAAATATCTCTGGTAGGATCAGCATGACCAGCTACTAAAGTTTCACTCAGATTGATAACTTGAGGGACAGTATCCAACAAAACCCATCGTGCAATCAGTATGTGCACTGAATGCTGTGTGCATCTGATAAGCTTTTTTATTTATTGAGAAAATTACATGAACTGTGGCCTGTACAATGTTATGTTGGATCATATGAACACCCAGATGATGAAAGGGGAAAGTCAACAACTTTGAATTTGAAACTGGTGCAATAAAGATATAATGTATTACTTGTTACCTCTGCCAGTGCAAAAAAGAAAAAGAGGAAAACCTTTATATTTCAAGCAACTTTCAAGTATATAACATGACGGCAGCCATGTCTAACACTTAGGAACAAAGCCATATCCTTGATCACTCATTTCCTATGTGTTGTTGACAAGTACTAGGAGCTGACAAATACTCAATTGCTGCGGCGCAGGGGATCAATGGTATATATACAAAACCACATTCTTTACATAGAGAAGAACAATTTTGCTGGAGAAGAATTCGGTCATAGTAAGCTGTTAATGAATGAGTCATGCCGTGGTATCCTTTACAAACCACAGAGGGTTTCTTCATTCTTATACTCCACGAGTCTCAGCAGGACTGTTTTCTGTGTTTCATGAATAGATTTGTGAAAATGAAGATGAAAAAAAAAAAAAAAAAAAGAGAGAGAGGAAAAGGATGCAAGGGGTGATTGTGTTTTGGTCATCTAAACACACCTGACTCACTGGTTAATCCTTTCACAGCTCAGAGGCCATTGATCCACAGGCTCACCTTGCCATTTCAATCAAAATATGTCTCAGTGAACTTTTAAGGTTTGGTTTTGCACTAAAAACTGCAAAGCAGCCTGTTAAAGCATAAAAGGTACTCAATGATGTTATATTCAGGATGTCAAACGAATTTATGTCGTTGACAAGAACATTCATTTCGTGAGTTATAATCCTAAGATAACAGACTCTTACTGCTTCATCCTCTTGGGAACCAGCATCGAGCATATTGCAGCACATAGTGGAAACAATCCCAATTCATATTGTAATATTGCTCTTCATGGTCTAATTTGAAGAGAAATGCAATATATATATATATATATATATATATATATATATATATATATATATATATATAGTTGAAAGAAATTGGACTGAGGCGGGACGTTGCTCTCGATCTTAGGCTCCCTTTTATTTGTCAAGCTTTCGGCCCGTCATTGGGCCTTCGTCAGGACCTACCAACAGAACGATTATTATATGAATAACCTGATGTGTCATATAATATATAATACAATTTCACATATTACCAATCTTTTAAATCATTTCCTTTATATACACAAATCAATCATTCAATTCAATACAAATATCCAATCTAACCTCAAATCATCATCAGAATAACATCATATGTCCAAAAATATATATAAATAAATTCTTATATCATAATGCTACCATATAATAATCATATTGTCTTATAATTCTTAGCATGATGATCACAAACAGAATCATTATACATATTGTATATCATATTCATATGTCTATTTGCATTGCGTATATGTATACATCCACATACGCACACATAAATAAATTCTTATATGATATATATGTATAATAATTCTGTTTGGATCATTATGCTAAGAATTATAAGACAATATGGCAGCATTATGATATAAGAATTTATTTATGTGTGCGTATGTGGATGTATACATATACGCAATGCAAATAGACATATGAATATGATATACAATATGTATAATGATTCTGTTTGTGATCATCATGCTAAGAATTATAAGACAATATGATTATTATATGGTAGCATTATGATATAAGAATTTATTTATATATATTTTTGGACATATGATGTTATTCTGATGATGATTTGAGGTTAGATTGGATATTTGTATTGAATTGAATGATTGATTTGTGTATATAAAGGAAATGATTTAAAAGATTGGTAATATGTGAAATTGTATTATATATTATATGACACATCAGGTTATTCATATAATAATCGTTCTGTTGGTAGGTCCTGACGAAGGCCCAATGACGGGCCGAAAGCTTGACAAATAAAAGGGAGCCTAAGATCGAGAGCAACGTCCCGCCTCAGTCCAATTTCTTTCAACTATATGCATCCAACAATGCGGCACCGCGTACGTTCGGGACCCAGGGAACTATTTCTCGCATTATATATATATATATATATATATATATATATATGCATTTCTCTTTAAATGTTTTTTATTTGTTTTTTTATTCTTTCTTTGTGCTTTAGAAGGAGTGTAAGCTTAACGCTCTAAAATCTCAAATTTAAAGATTTCAATGGCCCGAATGGGCCACAAGAGATAAAAGTTAGTGTTGAACCCTGCTATAGCCATGAACAGATTTGTTTGAAAAAGACTGGGGTTTTTTAAACTTACAAAACCAATTCAGTATCTCCCCTACTCTGCCCTTAACAACACCTCACCATAGTCACTAGAAGTTGTTATCTGTCTGCTGTTGTCTTTTATTGTATCAGGGAAGACCCTCAACATAAGGCAAAAACCTAAATCATGGAAGAAATGGAAGTAACAACTGCTATTGAAGACTGCAAGATAGCCAGGATTCTCTTGAGATGAAGTTGTATAAGACCTTTGCATTGTTTGCTTAGCTCAGGGGCTTCTAGTAGCTACAAAGCAGCCTTGGTATGGTAAAAGGCAAACAAAAACACTTTATTTAGGGCAATACATGACACATTCCTTGAGCTCACTTTGGAGGAATGTGCCCCATTAACCACATTCTTCACAAAAGAATCATCTTGTCACAATTGCAAGAATGAATGAGGAAAATACACAGAATGGATGTTAATGTTTCTTCTGTTTTTCTCCTTGATTCCTTCTGGTGTGTTGAGAGATAAATGCAACAGTGAGACGTTGACTGTAGCTGTTGACGGAATGTTACTGAAATTGTCGCCAGGTAGACAAAGAGAGAGCAAAAGTACGGAAGTAACAACTAATACTTAAAACGAGAAAGGCTTCATTTTATGATGTTAGTAGATTCTTCATTGACCAGTGAAGCCCCAAGATGGAGACTTACAGCCTTCCTGGGTCATTAGTCCCTTTCTCTGATGGATTAGAGGAGGTTTCTATCACTAAAATGGCCCATTGTTACGTAGAATGTCGGCTAAGGACAACTTAACCCTTCTCAACAGTCAGTGCATTACTATTTACAGTTGAGTATCATAAGGGCCATACCACTACCCATTTCATCGCAAATCACAGGTCATTTGGCTTGAAAAGCGGAATGCAAACATTTCAGCCTATTGCAATAAAAATTTATGTGTCATAATGGGACATCAAAATAAAATATAAAACTTATCATTTTCCATTTTAAAGTACCAAATTGCATATCAATAAGAAAAGTATGAGGACAGGCAATATCATTTTTGTGCCCATTTGGAGCAGGCTTCATTATGAAATGTGATGAAGGTTTCCATTGTTAAGTTCTGTGTTACAACAAAAGCAATCAGAGCAAGTTTTAGCCTTCTCCCCAAGTCTTTAAAAGTATGTCTGCATCTCCCCCACCCCATCCCCACCACCCCCCCCCCCAAAAAAAAAACCCAAGAACAAATATTGCACTATGCTCTAGCTTAGTAATGAGTAGAGACAAATTAAAACTATAGTAAGGAATTCTGTTAAACTTTTTTTTTCTCTCTCGACATTTCATAAATACGGTCTCGTGCTGAAAAGAATGAAATTTATTACATGGTTGCAATGTGAACATCAAGGGTTTGATATTATGTGGCGTCTGCCATCTAAGCTGCAATCAGCCAAATTTCTGATCAAGACCCCCCCCCCCCCCCATGATGTTGTGCCGATTAGATGAAGCCGTATACCCGGCAAAGGATGCGAAGTGGTTGTGTAAAGGATCTAAAGGGTTGGGGAAGAGGGCAGGACCGGAGGGTTATGGTGACACCCTTCTCCCTTACCTCTCCCCTCTATCCTCCCTGCCCCCCCCCCCCCCCTTCCTCTTAGCTCTCCACAGTTACCTTGACGGCCGCTTCCTTCCTCTGTGTGTGTAGTGGGGCGTAGCGTGCGGATTCACTGACAGCCCTTTTTTTGCAAAACAACTGCCCTCGCTCGCGAACTCCTTCACGATCCCTCCCTCCAGAGAGCACATGGCGCAATGATCATACTGTCTGCTGTATTTCCCCCCTTAAAACTAAATATAGCGGGACGGCGGGTGATATTTTTTTTTTCTTTGCTTTGTTTCTCTTGTTGTTGTTTTTATACCCATTCGGCTTTTCTCTTCTCAGCTTATTTAGGCTTTAAATTGTTAACACAGATCAGCATCCACAAATACAAGAGATTTACAAATATAGGTTGACTAAAATTTTGGTATAGTTCTTGTTGTTGTTACGGTTGTTGTTCTGTTTTGCTTGTGTGTGTGTGTCCAGGATGCAAAGATTTGCTTTCTAATAACCTCCCTCCCCCCCCCCAAAAAAAAAAAAAAAAATCCCCCCTCTGATATCCTGTGGTTAAAAAAAAGAAAGATTAAAATTTTAAAAAAAAAATCACCAATTGACGAATTGATGGAGTATTTTTTTCAAACCTCCAAATAAAGCAACAAAGCAACTGAAGGAAACAGTGTTGTAGGTGTATGCACTTTGTACTGATAATCTATTGAGAAGGAAATGTTCACAAAGGAAATTTGTAACAAGAAAATGTTGCGTAAGAGAAATGGGCTTTTCCGATCAAAGTTGATAAGTCATTTTGAATGTGGGATAAGAATTATTAAAAGTCAGCTGGATGATGATGATGTGAAGAATGTATGGGGCCTACTGATAATGAAAACTAATTAATTTCTGAATTTTGCATGTTCTAGAAAGTTAGGGTTTTGACTACCAAGTTTGATTTTCACATTCATGTACACATGACTATATTGATTTGAAGCCTGCTCAAAAAATAATAAAATAGAATAAAATAGATAAATAAATAAACATGGTCCCTGGTAGCCAAAAATCCAAATCGAGGATCTCCATGACAATCGATGCGTACACCAGTATTTATGACCAATTATAGGAGGAATTCTTTTGGACGTAATATCTGTCATCCCTTGTCCTCCATTTGTGTGTGTACGGTCGGAGGCTGGGTGGGGTTTTTCAGGTTAAGTGTCCTTCCTGTCATTTACACTAAAACCACAGTGACAAGCAAATCACCGACAATGAATAATCTTATGGGGCAATGTGTATTCACAATTACGTGACGATGCAATTCTAATGTTCAAATCATGAGAACATTGCTTATCCTATCAGGGCATGAAATAATTTTTGTGCAGAGCTAAAACCAGATTTATAGTACCCATTCTATGCATATCCTTGTCCAGGCAAAATAAGACAAGAGTTTGTGAAGATTTGTATACCATTCGTTATCTTGTCTTTAAACTCACTGGCAATTGCGTCAAATATTTCCCACTTGTCAGCACTGGTTCACCCTTCTTCATTATGGCCACTTCCATCACCTTGAATAACATAGGATGTGGTGAAGGAAGAGAACAAGAGAGAAAAAGGGAGGCTGGGAGAGATAAGATGAAAGAAAAGTGCAGCATCATCAGTGATCAGGTCCCTGCAGATTAATCAAATATGCAAATCATCCCTCTACCGGTGAGACCACCCACAAATCATATGATAGCTGTATCACTGGAGCAGCCGTCAAGAGGAAAGTGACATAGATAAAAGATTGGTTCATCATTTCTATATGGCATCAGCTTGCCACTCTGCGACCAACTACTATCCTTACAGAATAATACTTGCCAAATTTTTAGAGCATATCCCTGGAAACAAAGCATCATCAATCTGCATTTCATATCTATATCTATCTAATTTATGGGCATATCTTCCTCACACATAAGAAAAAAAAAACATATAACTTTCTGCCTCTTACAATACGTTTACACTTTGTTCCTGGCATCCACGGCAATTGTGTTTCAGGTCATTGTAGACAAAATGGGATGGACACAAGATAACCCAGGAGATGACAGAATGGGCAAATGTGACGGTTTGTGATTGTCTTAACTGCCATAGATACCAGGCAAGATTTTAAACCATCAGAAAAGTTTGCAAAGGCAGTCACAGTGCAGATAAGAATGTGGTAATAAGGTTTTCACCATAAGGCCAAAAAAAAAAAAATGGTTTGTTTGCCCTTCGCGACCGACCGAAAATCACGGAAATTTCGGGTCGCGTTTTTTTTTTTTTTTTTTTTTTTTTTGCTCTTTCAAGTTTATTTTTTTCCACAAATTTCATCTTCTACAAATTTGTGAATGGTTTTAAACCCAAAATTATCCATTTTAAGCTAGAGAAAGAATAAAAAAAAGTCTAAAAATGTTTCTTTTTTTTTTTCATCTGATCGACCCGTCGTAATTGTGGTCGGGCCGCGTCGGTCCACAGGCTACGTTTTATAGCATGCATTGCATGCTACAATGTAGCTACCTTTTTGGCTCACATGCGTGCACGCGCACGAAATCCAATCAATGCATGTATTATTATGCACTTAGTACAGGGCTGCACACTGGCGACATTCGCGCTAGCTTGCGCATTGGCGCTGCTCACGCACTGCCATGCCATGCAATGCAAAGCATGTACAGTGTAACTGCTTTTCGTTTGCTTGCGATCGGCGGTCATGCCAGACAAGAAGCATTGATAGAATTAGAAGCGCACGCATTTCTGGGTCATTTTACTCACGATCCGATCCCGGCTTCGCAGCAGCGTGGCAGTTGACATGTTAGAACTAATTTACTTGTGTCGATTTTTAGAAAAGTAAAAACATATTCGATATTCAGCGATACAGTAAATGGATCTGATTGCGTTCAGTTTCATTTTACACAGTCATTTCACAAATGAATATTTTCATTCTTTCAGAATGATCTCACAATGAAGATGGGCGCAAAAAGGATCACGAAATCGGCCCTTCCGTGTACTTTTTAAGAACGTATGCACAAAATGTGAAGAGATAATACTAGGAAGAAAAAAAAAAATCATGAAATCATCGCAGTCCCGCTTACATATTTGAGGTAGAAATCGTCCCAAAAAGGATCATAAATTCGGCCGGCCGCGTCGTACACCTTTCAAAAGCTCATGTACGAAATGCGAAGAGATTATAGAGGAGAAAAAAAAAATAAAGGACACATTTGGTACGTGCATCATAAAAGATTACAGCCGAATAAAAATTCATGAAATCAACGCAATCCCGTTGAAATTTGAGGAAATAATAGGCGCAAAAAGGATCTTGAATTCAGTCCTGCATGCCGTGTTGGTTATCAAAACGCACGCACAAATGCGACGAGATTATCGGGAGAAAAAAAAAAAAAACACACATTTTTACCCTTCTGGTGCGTGCATTACAAAAGATTACATCCAAAGTAATTAATGAAATCGCCACAAACCGGCTGATATTTGAGGTAGAAATAGGCGCAAAAAGGAACGTGAATTCGGCCGTGTCGCATACCTTTTAAGAACGCGGAAAGGACACATTTTCATCCCCTTTTGGCGCTTGCATCATATAGATTACAGCCGAGTAGTAATTCATGAAAATTTCGCAATCCCGTTAAAATTTGAGTAAACAATAATAGGCGCAAAAAGAATCTCGAATTCGGCCCTGCATGCAGTGTATAGTTTTGAAAACGCATGCACAAATGCGAAGAGATTATCGGGAGAAAAATAAAGAACGCATTTTCAACCCTTCTGGTGCATGTATCACAAAAGATTACAGCCGAAATAATTGACGAAATATCGCAATCCCGCTGATATTTGATGTAGAAATAGGCGCTAAAAGGTCGTAAATTCGGCCGTGTCGTATACGCATGTACGAAATGCGAAGAGATTATAGGGAGAAAAATACAGGACACATTTTCAACCCCTTTTGGCCCGTGCATCATAAAGATTACAGCCGAATAATAATTCATAAAATCATCGCAATCCCGTTGAAGTTTGAGGAAACAATAGGCGCAAAAAGAATCATGATTTTTGGCCGTGTCGTATATCTTTTAAGAACGCATTTACGGAATGTGAAGATATTATGGGAGAAAAATAAAGAACGCATTTTCAACCATTCTAGCTGGTGCGTGCATCACAAAAGATTACATCCGAAGTATTTATGAAATCGTCACAATCCCGCTGACATTATAGGCGCAAAAAAGTATCATAAATGCGGCCGTGTGGTACATCTTTTAAGAACGTACTTACGAAATTCGGAGAGTTTATCGGGAAAAAATAAAGGACGCATTTTCAACCCCTTTTGGGGCGTGCATCGTAAAATATTACAGCCGAAGTAATTTATGAAATCGTCACAATCCCGCTTATATTTGAGGTGGAAATGGGCGCAAAAAGGGTTGCGAATTCGGCCCTGCATGTCGTGTATACCTTTCAAGAGCGCATGCACAAATGCGAAGAGATTATCGGGAGAAAAATAAAGAACCCCTTGTATCGCGTGCATCAGAAAATATCACAGCTAAAATAATTCATTAAATCATCGCAATCCAACTGACCACCAAGAGCAGGTTACGCAGCAAGTTCGTGCACTGATGTTTAGAAAAAGTCACAAACGCATTTGATACAATCTGATTTTGTTCATTACCATTTTACACTAATTCACAAACATTCTAATTTTTTCCTGTCTTTAAATTTCTTGTGCAATAAATAATGCAAGTTTAAAAAAAAATTAATCTGTAAAATGTACATGGGGGGGGGGGGTACATCCATAAAAAACAAGGAAATAAGTCATTTAATGTTTTTTTATGTCGTCGTTGTTGACCGGTAAATTTTCTGTTCGGACCAGTAAAAAATGGTAAACGGGGCATTTACCGGTCCGACAGAGACAGGTCGGACCGGCAGAAAAAAATGGGTTAGTGTGCAGCCCTTCACAAGATGGCTACTTTTGCAGCATCCGTTACCAGCTGTCATGGCACCAAAACTGTTTGGAGTTCAGTTGCCAGCATCTCACTGGAAGGTACTTTTTTGGAGCTGTTTGCAAAATTTAACAAAGATGAACGTTTAATTGTCAGTGAGCGTTTCTGCCTCGCGTACCGGGCCCTGGCAAGACGTAAATTTGAATGAATCTCTTGGAGTTTTGAGTGCATTGACATGGAAAAAAGGGTACCCTGTATTAACAAAAAAAAAAAAAAAAAAAAAAAAAAAAAACGACCTACCGACCCTCTTGGGTTTTGACAATTAAGGGCAAACAAACACTTTTTTTTTTTGGCCTAAGCTTGGATGTATCAATGCATTCATATATTCATTTTCTATTTACTTATTTCAAGGATGATATCGAGGTTTGTTGAAAAAAAATTGGAAATCAAAATTTTCAAGTGATCTTGATACATGGACAAAGTTAAATGTGTATAGAATTGAGAAAAATAAATCTGAAATCAGACTTAAATCTACAGAATATTATGCTTGTTATTTACACATTTACTTCTCTATTTATTCATTTATTAATCTATTGATCTATTTATTTATCTATAATTCGATATGATAGTAAATGAAACAGACAAAGCCTAAAAGATTTGCAAGACGGGTTTTTTTTTTTCGACATAAAGAAAAACAAAATCGTTTATGGTTTGATTGGACCAATTATGATCTTGCATTGATTGAACACCAGTAGGACTAAACAGAAGTGGAAATTCCCTTGCAAATGTGTCACCACTGCTTAGACATGCTTGAAAGAAAGAAATAAAAAAAAAGGGGGAAAAAAGAGATTCCTAGACCATCACTTCCTGTGTTGATATGAGAATAATTATGCTCTAACAATAATCAATCAATTGACAGGAAATGGCTCTGACTTCCCCACATTGGCATGACTTCAGACTTAATTATCAAATTATGTCGAGATAAGTAAATAAGTCAGAGTTTGCAGACACGTTGGCCTTTTCCATTATCTGTTGGGTTACGACTTCACGCTCTTCAGAGGCTAAAATATACCGCCATCTTGGGACATTAAAGTGATTTAGCATGTGATTCAAATCCTCCAGTGATTAAAGATCCATGCATCAATTTGCAGCGCACTCTGGATTTCCTTCCAGCTACTCATGGGACGATTTTCTTTTCAGTGAACATGAAAGTCTGAAGGAAAAAAAAAAAAGAAGGTGAAGACTAAGAGGGAGGAAATTAGCCATCATTGGACATAATTTTTGTCTGCTTTCTTGACTGGGGCGAGATATTAGAAAATATGAAGCTGTGTGGTCATACAAGGCTAAATTGGGAATGGCCACATTTAGTCATTGGGCACCAAAATTTGGCATCCCCCTCTCCTAAATTGTAGCAACCACCTATATCAACCCCCATCCCTTTTACATGTACACCTTCTGGGTTAGTAATTGAATGTCTTCGAATGGAAGCCTAGGTAGCCATACTTACTGTATTATTTGCTTTTTCAATCTGTTGACATTCCTGCATCTTCTCATAATTGAAATTATGAGATAATATATTGTTATGTGATAAGTTTACATGTATGTCATATATTCTGGTGTTACATTCCTTGTCCATGGTATGCATCCCAGGTATTTGTTGTGTGTGGTTTTATGGTATTATAATTGTATATGTAATATATCATATTTGTATAACGATCTGTATTCGAAACTTTAGTAAAGAAAAAAATAATCAGAAAAGAGAAATCGAATCACTGTTTACATTTCAAACTGTATTCATAATTCTTAAAGCCACTCCTTTCTATCACTTTATATCCTATATGTTTTCTTCCCACAAACTATCATGCAAAGTTTTGTGACAGGTAGATAAGAAAGAAATGCTTAAGAAAGAAAAGCTTGTTATCCTAACAAATCAGTTTTATTAGTTTTCCTCTTTTCCCAAGAAAATATACAGGTATCGTATTTGTGTTATGTTTCTAGAATCAAGGCTATCAGTTTGAGCATCTATTTTTCTTTTTCCCCTTTTTTCCACATATCTCTGTCATGCTTTTAGATTCTAGCGTACTGTAGCTGATTAATAGGACACCAGTGATAAAAAAATACTCCACGGGGAGCAATCTTATCATTACCTTTTTCAGCTTTTATCGCCACCCTCGTTGTCAAGACAACATCCTGTTTCCACCTGTTGCACTGTCATTATCAACACTACCTTAAACGCTGTAGCTTCCTCCCTCTTCTCCGCATTTTGGCAGAGATATAGATATGCCACTTTCAGAACAGCTTGAATCTGAAGATTTTCATTGTTGTTGTTGCTGTTTGTTTTTTTCTTCAGCCATGTCAACCATTTACAAGCTTTTCATTTCACCTGATTCTGTCAGTATTTTATCCTCCCTCCCCCCCCCCCCCCCCCCACACACACACATTTGACCATAATTTGTTTTTGCCATGTAAAGGAAGCCTCGGGGGAAAAAACCCTCAATGAAAAAGTTTGTTGATCCTAGGTTATATCTGACTCGTTTACTTTATATTGTACCTTTAGTACTGATTCCTGTATCACATTCACTTCAATTCAATTCAAATGAGATTTTATTTCCAATAGCACATTTTTGTTGATACATATTCAAGGGGAAATGCAGCTCTTTGTTAAGCAACTCTACGTTAGGTCATGTTTCAAAATGAGGTGTTGAAAATTCAATGAAGTGTTGATTTCATGACCTCACAACTGTCTCATTGGCTTACACTAAAATCTCCCTATTAATGTCCTCATTACTGATAAATAAATGAATAAATAAATAAATGCATAATATATCCACTTTTGTCAAATACATTGTAGAGTTGTAAAACTTACAATGGTGACTCTTAAGGACTTTGTCGTTGCTTAATCGTTGATGAAAATATGATTTCTGTAGTGTTAATATATGTTGTGTAGTGTTAATATATCACCTATTTACGCATATAGAGGTGGGAGTATGTAATAGCATAGTCTCATAAAAAATGGCTATGGATGTGAAAGTCCAATGACATAATGATTACTGTCTCTATTTTCTTTGTATTATTTTTTACATCTGGTTGCTGAATATGGAGTCACACATGAAATCATATTTCACTACTAAAAAAAGAAAGAAAAAAGAAACTGTGGCTATTACATAAAATCTGACAATCACTGACAAGACCTTGAGTAAACTGTGGGATATTGCAACAGATAACCACCATAAAGGAAATATGCCCCAAATCTGGGTACATCACATAACTGGTTTATCTCAGTGGTCATTCCACAAGACTGATTACCCCCATGGGAGCTAGATGAGTCAAGGAAAATTTTTCATCAAAAAAGAGTGGACAGTATCCTTTTAATACTTTACACTCTAAAGAGATATCACTGCTTCCTTGACATACACCTGTAGTAAGATGATAAATTAGAAGGTTTTCTAATTCTCTAGAAAGGAGAGTGATTTGTGAAGTATACGTGTACATTCCAACAGTTCTTATGTGACAATGTAATGACACATTCACATCAGAAGTAGATTGAATGAGAGAAAGCCTGCAGACAAAAAGCTACTATGCAACTGTTAAATATGTGTTCCCAGTAACCTTCAACATAAATTATTGGTACCTATGCACTGTAGATGCCATCTATCCCAGTAGAAAAGCAGATCATGCATATTATATGCAAGATTCAAGTGCACTTGGCAACACACACAATGCATCATCTGAAACTTCATACAGTAAGCACTCAGCATTGTGCTCATAATGAGAAACTGCACGTTTGTGCATTCAAAGAAGCATTAATAGCATGTTACTTACAATAATCATCAATCAGCATGATATAGTATTTGTCAAATTATCCACTCCTGCCGATCCAAAATGTGGTCAGATAACACAGAAACAAGCAGGATATCAATTGAGGAAATAATGGGCTTTCCCTTCGGCGGATATTCAGAATCTATTGGCACCACGGGGATTGACGCTATAATCCGACCCAATTCCGACTGTGCTTCTGGCTGGGCACAGAAGACGACCCAGGAGAAAATTCCCCTTGAATATCACAAATATCAGACAAATTGCTCAGAGGACCTTCACGATTATGCAACACAAACCATCAGATAGAGAAAGATTTGCCATTGCTGTTTTTCTAAAAGCTATTATTTCAGAGCTGTAACCACAAAAAGGATAGAGCCAATTTTGCGAGGGTTAGAAAAATAAAATGCTAGGTTTTAGGGGTGAGGAGGTTAAGACTGCTATTTCCAAAATCAACACTATATCAAAATCCCACCAACATCTAGGCCAGCTATGTGAGATGTAAGTCAAAGATGGCATTGATTTGGCAAGAACAAAGGTATAAAACTTAATATGTGTAGGTATACACATAAGTATACACATTTATGTTTGAGGGGAGAGCGATCTGAACATTTAAGCATTATAGTATATCAGAGATCATCAATGTAAGAAATTTTGACATCCAAGATTAATTGGAAGGTCCCAGCCTTTTACAGCTGAAAGATGCCATCAACTGGAAAAATACAAGGACATCAATTCCTAATTCTTGCTTCAAAGGGGTAACATCCTACCACTCCTCTGCCTACAAGGTTAAACTTTGCTTCCTCACCCCTGCACTATTTTCCCCTCTCACCCAAATATGAGGGCAAGCAGGAAGGGATGAAATCAGAAACGGACAAGAAAGAGCAAGACAGAACAAGACGGAGAGCAAGAGAGAGAGAGAGAGAGAAAGAGAGAGGGGGAGGAAGATGAAAGAGTTGGGGAGATGGATACAGAAAGAGAGAGAGAGAGAGAGAAGAGTGAGAGAATGAAGGAGGGGGAGGGGGAAAGGGGCGGAAGATGAAAGATTGAGGAGTGGAGAAAGAGAGAGAGGAGCAAAAGGAGATGGTAGGGGAAAGAGGGGAAAGAAAGGGAGGGAGGGATGGGAGAGGAGGCAAGGAGAGTGAGAGAGAAGGAGAGGAGATATATAATAAAAGACACAAAAAAAGTAAATGGAAAGAGATATCCATGGAGGGAGAAAGATAGCTAGAGCAAAGGAAGAACAAGGGGAGAGACATATAGGCCCGAATTCACAAAGGTGGTTTAAATCATTCATTCATTCATTTACTTTTCCATTTCCAGCAGAAACATATGAACATTTTACAGAAATTGAATACATAAATTTCACCATAATACATAATAGAGGATAAGATTAGGCTTATCTTTTCTTTCCTTCTACTGTGGCTCATAATAATGATTTTTCTGTTTTCTAAGCAATAGTTTACCCACATTTCTTCTGCGTAAATATGATTGACAGATTGCATATGCCAACAGTAAATTGAATTTGAATTTGAATTTGAATTTGAATTTGAATTTGAATTGAATTGAACAGACGTCTGGTAACAAATGCACATTGACATGCGCATGTCAAAGGTACGCCTATTCCACGCTTATTTCAGACCATGGTCTAAATTTGTACCATGGTCTAAGTTTAAACCACCTTCGTGAATTTGGGTTATAGAGTTGAAACAAGAAGTCAAACTCAAGTAAGCAGAGCAATATGAAAAAAAAAAAAAAATGACAAGGAGAATTCACAGAACATCCACATTTAAATTTGGAACAGTGGAGGCAAAATAATGTGAAAAGGGGGAATACACTTTACCGTGGAGGATGATTTATACTTCAACTCAGAAAGGTGTAACTTGTGATCATATAAAAGTATACCAACCAGCCCAGACGGAAGAAGGGAAGAGTGAACTCCCAATGCAGAGCAATTCGGCATGACAGAGATATGACCAAAAAAAAAAAAATGTTCAAGGACATCCATATTTATTCCTTATAGTCATAAATTTAAATTTTGTAACTCATTGGAAACAGCACCTCAGGGAGTAAACGATTCAACAAAACATTTCACCATAACAATTTTGAATACAAACTTGTTCATATGATGCAATCAATCACTCAAACAGAAAACATGCATTGTAATGAAATAAATCAGCAAACAAAAAAACAAATGAATATAAAATATATTTATACACATCCCTAGACAGGACAAATAAAGAAAAATATAACGACTCCATCGTAATCCTTGGTATACATTACGATCCCAATGGACAAGGTACAGCTAGCTGCGTTCACCTGAAATGTAGTGCGCCATGGGATTTTGACCAGTTTTTCGCGGCACTCAAGTTTTGGAGGGTCGTTATCCCGCTATATTTCATTGTTTATCACAGTATTCATAATGAGGCGCAGGGGAAAAGGGGCTACTGAGTCCAAAAGGCTTAAAAATGCTCTACGGTTTGGCCCTCGATCTTCCACTGTGTATGGACCTAGTGTCACCTTTTTCGGTTGATTTGTTTGTTGGTTTTGTTGGTTTTTATCATGGGATCGTTAAAAAGTTTACTTTATCACTTGCTGCGTGAAGCAAATTATTGTGAGGATTTAAAGAAAAAAATCAATATGGATTGATCATTACTTTCCTTGCAGTGTGAATCATGATGCTGATTTTTCTTTTTTTTTATATCAACATGTAAGGATAATAACAGTTTTCACATCATGTTACATTTTGACTTTATAATTTTGACAATTTAACTGTGGATGTGTATGAAAGGGCCTGTAAAATTTTGGTTAAATCTCACAAATAATACAAAACTTATTGCTTTGAAGTTTGTGCAAGAAAACAGTCTAGTGAACAAACTAGATATTTATGTTGGTCAGTGAATCATCACAGAAAATGTACATTTGTCAGAAACAACAAACATCATGCGCAATTAAACCTGCTAGAGTTTGGCTGTAATATTAGTAGCTATGTAATCTCAATTCATTAATTTTTTTCCGTCTGTGATTACCTAATTCTCTCGCCATCAAAGTACACTGAATAGCCCCCATGCATGTGCACCGACAGCAAGTACTAAAGAGGGGCACATTGCTATCACCTTGCAAAGTGCAGCATGCTACACCGCAGAAAAAAAAAAAAAAAAAAAAAAAGAAAAGTGAAAAATCGGATCTCTTCACCACCTATTTTGCTCTTCCTCAATCACGACATTTCCCGCCTCATTTCCTTGGAAAAACAATGTCCAATTACCTCCAATTTCCTTCTTTCACTGCTTATCGTGTAGCTGGTGCGATTCTGGCCGACAGAGGGAAGGCTAAAAATAAGAGCTCGGGATCATTTTTCCCATTTTTCTCTTATCCCCATATATATATACATATATATATTTCTCTCTCTCTTTTTCTCTTTCTCTATATCTAATACACTTTATTTTCTTGTTCCTCTCAGTTTCAATCACTCCAACTGTGGGAAGGCAGACAGAGTATATTCCCTAATTCAACACCTTTTCATCTTCATTTTCTCTTCATGTTTCCATTCTTTGCCTCCCTCATGATCTCTTTATTATTTTCTCCCTCTCTCCCCCTCTTTTTTTTTTAGCTGTGTTATTCTTTTTTAGATATTAGAGTCCTTTACTTCTACTTCAGGATAGTTAAAATGTAGCCATCTTCTTCAAAAGCAGGGCAGTCCCGTTCAGAGCCATAAAGGCCTGCTTTAAAAGGGAGCATTAAACAAAGTGAGCACAATAATAATAAAAAAAATCAAATACAAAAATTAAATGAACATAAATTTGACAGAGTTAAAAAGAACCATTATTTGTAAGAGCGTAAAAACATTAAAAAAAGAACAAACACAAAACCATGTGATAGCATGGTATCTAACCACATACACTTGTAGCTAGAGCAATAGGTGTAATATTATATTAAATTACAGTGTGGTGTTATCGGATATGTTTCTTCAAATGTCTGCAATGAAGAGGCTGTTGGAATAAATACAGGTAGCATGGGTGACACATGAACTGTACTTTGCTTGCAGCATATGAGAAGGAGCATTTCGTATATCCAGTTCTAGTCTGGGTATGTGTGATTAGCAAGAAAGGGAATACCGAGTGGCATAGATAATAGGATGTTTGGTCATGAGGTTAACAATGTATGGTGGGGCTAAATATTTGCACTTAGCCCTTTACTAGTTTGTTTGTTTGTTTGTTTGTTTTTTATAAATCTTCTGTCATTCTTTCCCTCAAGCTTCATCTTCTTTTGTTTTTCCTTAATGTTTAACCGGGTCTAATCCTTTCTTTTGGATAGAAGTATGATTTTAAGAGGTATTTTGAAAATGCCTGGGTCTAGCACACACAAACACCTCTTCTATGATGTGGCTCTATGAGTGCCAACACCTGTTGTGCTACGTTCCTTGCGTACTGTTTGGGTGAGTGTCAGACTGACTGGAAGTTGAGCGCAAATCTGTCAGGGCCACTCTGTCAAAATTTCGCCTCTGGCAATCGAACAATTTCCTGTTCAATCTTTATCTCAAACGAAATGTACAAAACATTACAACCATGATCACTTCCCCTTCAACTTTACCGCCTATTACTCAGTGCAATGCATGAACTTGCATCAACACATCAAACTATGAAATGTTTTCAGAAGTACATTCATGTGAATTCTCCCCACTGAGAAAATAGATGTTTGAAAATTGGACAGTTTCTCATCAGAAGGACCTCAAATGGAAGTCAATGTCTTGACTAGACAAATTATTCTTTTTATGAGATTAAAAGCCTAGACAGCCTTCAAGTGAAATGCTACTATTAAAACAAAAGAGAGCACAGATGACCAGTGAATATTCCATTGGACAATAATTACACCAAAAAGTTATAACTTGAAATTTCAATCTTTTTTTCTTTTCAAACCTAAACATCCTTACCTTTTCTGTAACCTCTGGAGAAGTTATGCCCGCGTTTCTATTGTTAGGAAGTATCATAGAATGGCGATATGGATTGTAATCAAATTATTAGCTGAGAGCAAATCATGTGAAAGATCTTTGCTTTTGCCTAACATGCCCAGTGGGCATTTAAGTTTTTACTAATGACCAGTACTAACAACCACTCAGTCATCATTGCTCAAATATGTGACTTTGTTCATTCAGTTGTGGCTTGCCATAATCATGCTCACTGATGTCACAATTGCATACTTAAGCAGCGGGAAATCAGTCAGTTACATGCACATGCTTCATCACTTATATATTGTAAATGATTTCTAAATTATTGTTCAGCGTGTTTGGAACATTTCTTCGGACATCTTGGCTTTTGAGCAAGTTTTACATGTAGCTGACTGGTATTTTCCTATAAAGGTAAATGAAAAATAGTTTAGTTTATAGACCCAGTTTATAAAACAAATAATGCACAAGTCTAAGTTTGTAATGTTACTGGATATACAGCTCACTCTCAGGTATTCACAATGCCATGTTACATGCATTCCTCTGCACCTTCTGTGCATGTTACACCATCGTAAAATACCCTCGAGTGCGCTACATCTCCTCTAATGCACTCACACCTGTGCATTATTTGTACACTGACCCAACTTGCCACTTCATCTCCACAAGGGCAATGAGTGATTACGCTCATACCCTCACGTTCACCGACATACCACATCTGCCCATCAGCAGGGATGGCCAGAAACAATCAGCGACTGATGAGTAAATGATCCTCTTGATCCCAAAGCCTTGACACCTCATTGTCTTGTCATATTGTTCTTCCTACATAGTACACAGGTACTGTGTCATCATGGCCAAATTTGGAAGAAAAATTAATTGAAAACCATAGAGTATTTTCACAAGTTTTAGCCAAGGGGTGGGCACAGAAAAGGGTTAAATTCTGATATTTGCTTCCTTCTTTTTCTAAATCTCATACATTTTTAGCAAATTCTCTCAGTTTTGAAGGGCCTTCTTTACAGTCATCATGTTTTCAGTACAAGGCAAATATAGATATCCAGGATTTCTTGCAGTCTGGTCAGTGGATGCAAGTGGCTCATGCTGGCTTGAAGCGAGAAGGGAAAAGATTAATTGAGTTCAGGGTTTTAGGAAGACAACCCTCGAAATTTTTAGACTATGAAATAAAAAACAAAATAATGATGCATGAGAGAGTCAATTTCTTGTATAACATGTATAGGCATTTTGAATGAAAGATTCAAAGAGAGCATTGCCATTTGGGTGCACAGAGTTGTTTGTCTTGTAAAATGAACTTTGATAATTTGAAGTTTTAATTAGATGACGTTAGAGTGGCTGATTTGAAATATGAATTGATTTCCTGCTGTGGCATAACAGTATTTCATTTGACCCACAGCCCTACTTGATGTTCACAGTCTTTTTTTTTTTATATCTTTCTTTTTTTTTTTCCTTAAGTGGTAGACTGGGTAATTGTTGCTATGCCAACCAAAGTCTTTACACTATACTAAACTTGGACCTGACTCTGCGTTCTAATACATGTGGTGCCCACATTGAATGTAGACCCCAGCATGTGTTGGTATGTCTACGTCAAGCGATTCTATGCTTAACAATTAACGTCCGTCAATTATATTTGGCGGTCAGGTAATCATGCCCACATTCCTTATGATAAATGGGGTGAAGTTCATTGCAAATCATACTTTGTTCATTTACGTCATCTTTTGTATTTTAGTTCGAGTCAGCTACGATCCAGTCTGAATTGCTTCGCTGGCAATGGAATGTAAATGATATTAAAAATCAAATTAAAAAAAAAAAAAATGTGATGACAGTAAGATAGAATAGGAAACATGTTTGAACAAAAAAGAAAAGAAAAAGAACCCAACAACAATTAATTAAACACGAAAAAGATGTATTAAAAAAAAAAAGAAGGTACCCACTTGAAAGCAATGCCCAGTAGATAACTTTTCAAGTTTTCAGATCGGCCAAAATGGCTTGAATATAATGTCAATAAATAAAGCACTTTAATGCATAAGCCCGCTCTCTTTTGGGTAAAATTGCCAACCATGGTGTCATAGCACAGCTGGACCCGCAATGTCACTCATGACATGCATCAGATTAATCATAATTACTTAATTTTCTTCATGTCAGAAATAGACAATTACTGCTGAACAGGAAATAAGATTTCAAAAACAAGGAAAAGTAGAAATTACGCAGTGCGTAATATATGTCCCCGCCGGAAGTAGCATTTTGTAGCAAAATGTGCAATATAGGTAAAAAATCAAGGTCAAAGGTCAAAATTCTGTGTAAAAGTTTTGAAGCCCTCACCTAGTGCCATCACATAAAGCAAATGGAACCGAAATCGGGTTAGAAATGGCGAAGGAGTAGCATTTTATAGCCAATGTACAATACAAGTCAAAAATCAAGGTCAAAGGTCAAAGAAGGCAAAGGTCAAAATTCTGTGTAAAGTTTTGAAGCCCTCACCTAGTGCCATCACATAAAGCAAACGGAATCGAAATCGGGTTAGAAATGGCGAAGGAGTAGCATTTTGTAGCCAATGTACAATACAGGTAAAAAATCAAGGTCAAAGGTCAAAGAAGGCAAAGGTCAAAATTCTGTGTAGAAGTTTTGAAGCCCTCACCTAGTGCCATCACATGAAGCAAACGGAATCGAAATCGGGTTAGAAATGGCGAAGGAGTAGCATTTTGTAGCAAAATGTACAATATAGGTCAAAAATCAAGGTCAAAGGTCAAAGAAGGCAAAGGTCAAAATTCTGTGTAAAAGTTTTGAAGCCCTCACCTAGTGCCACCACATAAAGCAAACGAAATCGAAATCGGGTTAGAAATGGCGAAGGAGTAGCATTTTGTAGCAAAATGTACAATATAGGTCAAAAATCAAGGTCAACGGTCAAAGAAGGCAAAGGTCAAAATTCTGTGTAGAAGTTTTGAAGCCCTCACCTAGTGCCACCACATAAAGCAAACGAAATCGAAATCAGGTTAGAAATGGCGAAGGAGTAGCATTTTGTAGCAAAATGTACAATATAGGTCAAAAATCAAGGTCAAAGGTCAAAGAAGTCAAAGGTCAAAATTCTGTGTAGAAGTTTTGAAGCCCTCACCTAGTGCCATCATATAAAGCAAACGGAATCGAAATCGGGTTAGAAATGGCGAAGGAGTAGCATTTTGTAGCAAAATGTACAATATAGGTCAAAGGTCAAGGTCAAAGGTCACGACTGAAGTTCTGTGTAGAAGTTTCAAAGCTCCCATGTAGTGCTATCATATAAAGCAAACAGAATCAAAATTGGCTCATAAATGACAGAGAAGTAGCAAATTGAAGATTTTGATCACACACGGACGCACACACGGACGGACGGACACACACACGTACGGAGCCCGTTTCATAGTCCCTTGCTCGAACTCGTTCGGCGGGGACAAAAAAGATAAATAGTGCAATATCTTTTGTACAAATACACCTGTACTATGCACATGTTCTAACACAAAATGGTCGTATTATTTTATCTAGCGGCATGGCTTCAACAACAGATGTTCACAGTTGCCCATGTCCCCT